>CM038678.1:694524377-694892588 GCA_021605205.1 Aegilops longissima | reverse complement strand
CATCATTAGGAGAATGATGTGATTGACATGACCCATTCCGTTAGCTTAGCACTTGATCGCTTAGTATATTGCTATTGCTTTCTTCATGACCTATACATGTTCCTCGTAACTATGAGATTATGCAACTCCTGCCATCGGAGGAACACTTTGGTGCTACCAAACGTCACAACATAATCGGGTGATTATAAAGGAGTACTACAGGTGTCTCCAAAGGTACATGTTGGGTTGGCGATTTCGAGATTAGGTTTTGTCACTCCGATTGTCGGAGAGGTATCTCTAGGCCTTCTCGGTAATACACATCACATAAGCCTTGCAAGCATTGCAACTAATAAGTTAGTTGTGAGATGATGTACACGGAACGAGTAAAGAGATTTGCCGGTAACGAGATTGAACTAGGTATTGAATACCGACGATCAATCTCGTAAGTAACATACCGATGACAAAGGGAACAACGATGTCGTTATGCGGTTTGACCGATAAAGATCTTCGAAGAATATGTAGGAACCAATATGGGCATCCAGGTTCCGCTATTGGTTATTGACCGAGAATAGTTCTAGGTCATGTCTACATAGTTCTCGAACCCGTAGGGTCCGCACGCTTAACGCTACGATGACAGTTTATTATGAGTTTATAAGTTTTGATGTACCAAGTTTGTTCGAGTCCCGGATGTGATCACGGACATGACGAGGAGTCTCAAATGGTCGAGACATAAAGATTGATATATTGGAAGCCTATGTTTGACTTCGAATAGTTCCGTGAAATCGGATTTTACCGAACACCGGGGTTACTGAACCTCCCGGGGTTAATGGGCCTTAGTGGGCCATGAGGGAGAAGAGGAGGGCGGCTAGGGCAGGCCGCGCCCTCCCCCTAGTCCGAATAGGACAAGGAAGGGGGGCGCGCTCTCTCTCTTCCCTCCCCAAGTCCTAATCCAACTAGGAAGGGGGAGTCCTACTCCCTGGGAGTAGGACTCCTCCCGCCTCCTCCTAGGGCTGGCCGCACCCCTTGCTCCTTTATATACGGGGCAGGGGGCACCCCATGACACACAAGTTGATCTACGGATCGCCTTAGCTGCAGGCGGTGCCCCTCCACCATATTCCACTTCGGTCATATCGTCATGAGCTTAGGCGAAGCCTCGCGCCGGTGGAGCATCATCATCGCCACCACGCCGTCGGCCGACGGAACTCATCCCGACGCTTTGCTGGATCGGAGCCCGGGATCATCATCGAGCTGAACGTGCTGAACTCGGAGGTGCCGTATGCTCGGTACTTGGATCGGTCGGATCGTGAAGACGCACGACTACATCAACCGCGTTGTTATAACGCCCGCCACGGTTCACGAGGGTACGTGGACATACACTCTCCCTCTCGCTGCTATGCCATCACCATGATCTTGCGTAAAGCGAGGAAAATTTTTGAAATTACTACGCTCCCCAACGGTGGCATCCGAGCCTGGTTTTATGCGCTGATGTCATATGCACGAGTAGAACACAAGTGAGTTGTGGGCGATATAAGTCATACCGCTTACCAGCATGTCATACTTTGGTTCGGCGGTATTGTGAGATGAAGCGCCGGACCGACATTACGCCAGACGCTTACGCGAGACTGGTTTCACCGCTTCGAGCACTCGTTGCTTAAAGGTGACCGCGGTGTGTGTCTCTCTCACTTTAGTTGAACCAAGTGGCTACGCCCGGTCCTTGCGAAGGTTAAAACAGCACCAACTTGACAAACTATCGCTGTGGTTTTGATGCGAGGTAAGAACGGTTCTTGCTCAGCCCGTAGCAGCCACGTAAAACTTGCAACAACAAAGTAGAGGACGCCTAACTTGTTTTTGCAGGGCATGTTGTGATGTGATATGGTCAAGACGTGATGCTATATTTTATTGTATGAGATGATCATGTTTTGTAACCAAGTTATCGGCAATCGGTAGGAGCCATATGGTTGTCGCTTATTGTATGAAATGCAAAGCCATGTAATTGCTTTACTTTATCACTAAGCGGTAGCGATAGTCGAGAAGCAATAGTTGGCGAGACGACAACGATGCTACGATGGAGATCAAGGTGTCGCTACCGGTGACGATGGTGATCATGATAAGCTTCGAGATGGAGATCACAAGCACAAGATGATGATGGCCATATCATATCACTTATATTGATTGCATGTGATGTTTATCCTTTATGCATCTTATCTTGCTTTGATTGACGGTAGCATTATAAGATGATCTCTCACTAAAATTATCAAGAAGTGTTCTCCCGAGTATGCACCGCTATGAAAGTTCTTCGTGCCGAGACACCACGTGATGATCGGTGTGATAGGCTCTACGCTCAAATACAACGGTGCAAAACAGTTGCGCACGCGAATACTCAAAGTTAAACTTGACGAGCCTAGCATATAACAGATATGGCCTCGAACACGGAGACCGAAGGTCGAGCGTGAATCATATAGTAGATATGATCAACATATTGATGTTCACCATTGAAACTACTCCATCTCACGTGACGATCGGACATGGTGTAGTTAATATGGATCACGAATCACTTAGAAGATTAGAGGGATGTCTATCTAAGTGGGAGTTCTAAAGTAATATGATTAATTGAACTTAAATTTATCATGAACTTAGTACCGATAGTATTTTGCTTGTCTATGTTTACTGTAGATAGATGGCTCGTGCTGTTGTTCCGCTGAATTTTAATGCATTCCTTGAGAAAGCAAAGTTGAAAGATGATGGTAGCAATTACACGGATCGGGTCCGAAACTTGAGGATTATCCTCATTGCTGCATGTAAGAATTACGCCCCGAAGCACCGCTAGGTGCCAGCCTCATCGCTGATGCAACCGACGACGTTAAGAACGTCCGCGCGAGCAAAGCTGATGACTACTCGATAGTTCAGTGCCATGCTTTACGGCTTAGAACCGGTCTTCAACGACGTTTTGAACATCATGGAGCATATGAGATGTTCCAGAGTTGAAGTTAATATTTCAAGCAAATGCCCGGATTGAGAGATATGAAGTCTCCAATAAGTTCTATAGCTGCAAGATGGAGGAAAATAGTTCACAAGGAACACATACTCAAAATGTCCGGGTATAATAATCACTTGATTCAACCGGGAGTTAATCTTCCGATGATAGTGTCATTGACAGAATTCTTCAATCACGCCACCAAGCTACAAGAGCTTCGTGATGAACTATAATATGCAAGGGATGGACAAGTCTATTCCCGAGCTCTTCGCAATGCTAAAAGCATGGAGGTAGAAATCAAAAGGAGCATCAAGTGTTGATGGTTAACAAGACCACCAGTTTCAAGAAAAGGGCAAAGGGAAGAAGAAGGAACTTCAAGAAGAACAGCAAACAAGTTGCTGCTCAAGAGAAGAAACCCAAGTCTGGACCTAAGCCTGAAATCGAGTGCTTCTACCGCAAGCGATCGACATCGAAGCGGAACTGCCCCAAGTATTTGGCGGATAAGAAGGATGGCAAGGTGAACAAAGGTATATGTGATATACATGTTATTGATGTGTACCTTACTAATACTCGCAGTAGTACCGGTATTTGATATCGGTTCTCTGCTAATATTTGCAACTCAAACAGAACTACGGATTGCCGAAGATTGGCTAAGGACGAGGTGACGACGCGCTGGGAAATGGTTCCAAAGTCGATGTGATCGCGGTCGGCACGCTACCTCTACATCTACCATCGGGATTAGTTTTAGACCTAAATAATTGTTATTTGGTGCCGCCATACATGAACATTATATCTGGATCTTGTTTGATGCGAGACGGTTATTCATTTAAGTCGAGAATAATGGTTGTTCTATTTATATGAATAATATCTTTATGGTCATGCACCCTTGAAGAGTGGTCTATTTTATTGAATCTCGATAGTAGTAATACACATATTCATAGTGTTGAAACCAAAAGATGCAGAGTTGATAATGATAGTGCAACTTATTTGTGGCACCGCCGCTTGGGTCATATCGAGTAAAACGCATGAAGAAACTCCATACCGATGGGCTTTTGGAATCACTTGATTATGAATCACTTGGTACTTGCGTAACCGTGCCTCATGGGCAAGATGACTAAAACGCCGCTTCTCCGAACTATGGAGCGAGCAAATGATTTGTTGGAAATCATACATACCGATGTTTGTGGTCCAATGAATGTTGAGGCACGCGGAAGGTATCGTTATTTTCTCACCTTCACAGATGATTTGAGCAGATATGGGTATATCTACTTAATGAAACACAAATCTGAAACATTTGAAAAGTTCAAAGAATTTCAGAGTGAAGTGGAAAATCATCGTAACAAGAAAATAAAATTTCTACGATCTGATCGTGGAGGAGAATATTTGAGTTACGAGTTTGGTTTACATTTGAAACAATGCGAATAGTTTCAAGAACTCACGCCACCCGAACACCACAACGAAATGGTGTGTCCGAACGTCGAATCGCATTTTACTAGATATGGTGCGATCTATGATGTCTCTTACTGATTTACCGCTATCGCTTTGGGGTTATGCTTTAGAGACGGCCGATTCACGCTAAATAGGGCACCATCAAAACCGCTGAGACGACACCTCATGAACTGTGGTTTGGCAAGAAACCAAAGTTGTCATTTTAAAGTTTGGGGCTGCGATGCTTATGTGAAGAAACTTCAACCAGATAAGCTCGAACCCAAATCGGAGAAATGTGTCTTCATAGGATACCCAAAGGAGATGTTGGGTACACCTTCTATCACAGATCCAAGGCAAGATTTTCGCTGTTAAATTCGGATCCTTTCTAGAAAAGGAGTTTCTCTCAAAGAAGTGAGTGGGAGGAAAGTAGAACTTGATGAGATAATCAGATCTGCTCCCTTATTGGAAAGTAGTTCATCACAAGAAACGGTTCCGTGACAACTACATCAATTAGTGAGGAAACTAATGATATTGATCATGAAACTTCAGATCAAGTTTCTACTAAACTCAGAGGTCAACCAGAGTAAGATCCGCACTGAGTGGTACGGTAATCCTATTCGGAAGTCATGTTACTTGACCATGGCGAACCTACAAACTATGAAGAAGCGATGGTGAGCCCAGATTCGCAAAATGGCTGGAAGCCATGAAATCTGAGATGGGATCCATGTATGAGAACAAAGTATGGATTTTGGTTGACTTGCCCGATGATCGGCAAGCCATTGAGAATAAATGGATCTTTAAGAAGAAGACCGACGCCGATGGTAATGTAACTGTTTATAAAGCTCGACTTGTTGCGAAAGGTTTTCGACAAGTTCAAGGGGTTGACTATGATGAGACTTTTCACCAGAAGCGATGCTTAAGTCTGTCCGAATCATGTTAGCAATTGCTGCATTTTATGATTATGAAATTTGGCAAATGGATGTAAAACTGCATTCTTGAATGGATTTCTAGAAGAAGAGTTGTATATGATGCAACCAGAAGGTTTTGTTGATCCAAAAGGTGCTAACAAAGTGTGCAAGCTCCAGCGATCAATTTATGGTCCGTGCAAGCCTCTCGAGTTAGAATAAACGCTTTGATAGTGTGATCAAAGCATATGGTTTTATATGCACTTTTGGAGAAGCATGTATTTACAAGAAAGTGAGTGGGAGCTCAGAGCATTTTCGATATTATATGTGGATGACATATTATTGATTGGAAATGATATAGAATTTCTGGATAGCATAAAAGGATACTTGAATAAAAGTTTTCAATGAAAGACCTCGTGAAGCTGCTTAGATATTGGGCATCAAGATCTATAGAGATAGATCAAGACGCTTAATTGACTTTCACAAAGCACATACCTTGATAAAGTTTTGAAAAGTTCAAATGGATCGTGCAAAGAAAGGATTTTTGCCTGTGTTACAAGGTGTGAAATTGAGTCGACTCAATGCCCAACCACAGCAGAAGATAGAGAGAAAATGAAAGATGTTCCCTATGCTTCAGCCATAGGCTCTATCATGTATGCAATGCTGTGTACCGACCGACATATGTTTAGCAATAAGCTTGGCAGGAAGGTACCAAAGTAATCCAGAGTGGATCATCGACAGCGGTCAAGAACATCCTGAAATACCGAAAAGGACTAAGGATATGTTTTCAGATATGGAGGTGACAAAGAGCTAGTCGTAAATGGTTACGCCGATGTAAGCTTTGACACCGATCCGGACGATTCTAAATCGCAAACCGGATACGTGTTTTTATTAAACGGTGGAGCTGTCGCATTGGTGCAGTTCTAAACAAAGCATCGTGGCGGGATCTACATGTGAAGCGGAGTACATAGCTGCTTGGAAGCAGCAAATGAAGGAGTCTAGATGAAAGAGTTCATTTCCGATCTAGGTGTCATACCTAGTGCATCGGGACCAATGAAGATCTTCGTGACAATATCGTGCAATTGCCTTGGCAAAGGAATCCAGATTTCACAAGAGGACCAAGCATATCAAGAGACGCCTCAATTCCATTCGGGACCAAGTCCAAGTGGGAGACATAGAGATTTGCAAGATACATACGGATCTGAATGTTGCGCATCCGCTGACTAAGCCTCTTCCACGAGCAAAACATGATCAGCACCAAGACTCCATGGGTGTTAGAATCATTATCGTGTAATCTAGATTATTGACTCTAGTGCAAGTGGGAGACTGAAGGAAATATGCCCTAGAGGCAATAATAAAGTTATTATTTATTTCCTCATATCATGATAAATGTTTATTATTCATGCTAGAATTGTATTAACCGGAAACATAATACATGTGTGAATACATAGACAAACATATAGTCACTAGTATGCCTCTACTTGACTAGCTCATTAATCAAAGATGGTTATGTTTCCTAACCATAGACATGTGTTGTTATTTGATTAATGGGATCACATCATTAGGAGAATGATGTGATTGACATGACCCATTCCGTTAGCTTAGCACTTGATCGCTTAGTATATTGCTATTGCTTTCTTCATGACCTATACATGTTCCCGTAACTATGAGATTATGCAACTCCCTTTACCGGAGGAACACTTTGGTGCTACCAAACGTCACAACATAATCGGGTGATTATAAAGGAGTACTACAGGTGTCTCCAAAGGTACATGTTGGGTTGGCGATTTCGAGATTAGGTTTTGTCACTCCGATTGTCGGAGAGGTATCTCTAGGCCTTCTCGATAATACACATCACATAAGCCTTGCAAGCATTGCAACTAATAAGTTAGTTGTGAGATGATGATTACGGAACGAGTAAAGAGACTTGCCGGTAACGAGATTGAACTAGGTATTGATACCGACGATCGAATCTCGTAAGTAACATACCGATGACAAAGGGAACAACGATGTCGTTATGCGGTTTGACCGATAAAGATCTTGAAGAATATGTAGGAACCAATATGGGCATCCAGGTTCCGCTATTGGTTATTGACCGAGAATAGTTCTAGGTCATGTCTACATAGTTCTCGAACCCGTAGGGTCCGCACGCTTAACGCTACGATGACAGTTTATTATGAGTTTATAAGTTTTGATGTACCAAGTTTGTTCGAGTCCCGGATGTGATCACGGACATGACGAGGAGTCTCAAATGGTCGAGACATAAAGATTGATATATTGAAGCCTATGTTTGACTTCGAATAGTTCCGGTGAAATCGGATTTTACCGAACACCGGGGTTACTGAACCTCCCGGGGTTAATGGGCCTTAGTGGGCCATGAGGGAGAAGAGGAGGGCGGCCAGGGCAGGCCGCGCGCGCCCCCCCTAGTCCGAATAGGACAAGGAAGGGGGCGGCGCTCTCTCTCTTCCCCTCCCCAAGTCCTAATCCAACTAGGAAGGGGGGAGTCCTACTCCCTGGGAGTAGGACTCCCCGCGCCTCCTCCTAGGGCTGGCCGCACCCCCTTGCTCCTTTATATACGGGGCAGGGGGCACCCCATGACACACAAGTTGATCTACGGATCGCTCCTTAGCCGCAGGCGGTGCCCCTCCACCATATTCCACTTCGGTCATATCGTCATGAGCTTAGGCGGCCCCGCGCCGGTGGAGCATCATCATCGCCACCACGCTTGCGTCGGCCGACGGAACTCATCCCGACGCTTTGCTGGATCGGAGCCCGGGATCATCATCGAGCTGAACGTGTGCTGAACTCGGAGGTGCCGTATGCTCGGTACTTGGATCGGTCGGATCGTGAAGACGCACGACTACATCAACCGCGTTGTTATAACGCTTCCGCTTACGGTTCACGAGGGTACGTGGACATACACTTCCCTTTCTCTGCTATGCCATCACCATGATCTTGCGTGCGAGGGAAATTTTTGAAATTACTACGCTCCCCACAGTGGCATCCGAGCCTGGTTTTATGCGCTGATGTCATATGCACGAGTAGAACACAAGTGAGTTGTGGGCGATATAAGTCATACCGCTTACCAAAGATGTCATACTTTGGTTCGGCGGTATTGTGAGATGAAGCGCCCGGACCGACATTACGCCAGACGCTTACGCGAGACTGGTTTCACCGCTTCGAGCACTTGTTGCTTAAAGGTGACCGCGGTGTCTGCTCTCTCACTTTAGTTGAACTGAAGTGGCTACGCCCGTCCTTGCGAAGGTTAAAACAGCACCAACTTGACAAACTATCGCTGTGGTTTTGATGCGAGGTAAGAACGGTTCTTGCTCAGCCCGTAGCAGCCACGTAAAACTTGCAACAACAAAGTAGAGGACATCTAACTTGTTTTTGCAGGGCATGTTGTGATGTGATATGGTCAAGACGTGATGCTATATTTTATTGTATGAGATGATCATGTTTTGTAACCAAGTTATCGGCAATCGGCAGGAGCCATATGGTTGTCGCTTATTGTATGAAATGCAAAGCCATGTAATTGCTTTACTTTATCACTAAGCGGTAGCGATAGTCGAGAAGCAATAGTTGGCTAGACGACAACGATGCTACGATGGAGATCAAGGTGTCGCTACCGGTGACGATGGTGATCATGACGGTGCTTCGAGATGGAGATCACAAGCACAAGATGATGATGGCCATATCATATCACTTATATTGATTGCATGTGATGTTTATCCTTTATGCATCTTATCTTGCTTTGATTGACGGTAGCATTATAAGATGATCTCTCACTAAAATTATCAAGAAGTGTTCTCCCGAGTATGCACCGCTATGAAAGTTCTTCGTGCCGAGACACCACGTGATGATCGGTGTGATAGGCTCTACGCTCAAATACAACGGTGCAAAACAGTTGCACACGCGAATACTCAAGTTAAACTTGACGAGCCTAGCATATAACAGATATGGCCTCGAACACGGAGACCGAAGGTCGAGCGTGAATCATATAGTAGATATGATCAACATATTGATGTTCACCATTGAAACTACTCCATCTCACGTGATGATCGGACATGGTGTAGTTAATATGGATCACGAATCACTTAGAAGATTAGAGGGATGTCTATCTAAGTGGGAGTTCTAAAGTAATATGATTAATTGAACTTAAATTTATCATGAACTTAGTACCGATAGTATTTTGCTTGTCTATGTTTACTGTAGATAGATGGCTCGTGTTGTTGTTCCGCTGAATTTTAATGCGCTCCTTGAGAAAGCAAAGTTGAAAGATGATGGTAGCAATTACACGGACTGGGTCCAGAATCTCGAGGATTATCCTCATTGCTGCACGTAAGAATTACGCCCCGAAGCACCGCTAGGTGCCAGCCTCATCGCTGATGCAACCGACGACGTTAAGAACGTCCGCGAGCAAAGCTGATGACTACTCGATAGTTCAGTGTGCCATGCTTTACGGCTTAGAACCGGTCTTCAACGACGTTTTGAACATCATGGAGCATATGAGATGTTCCAGAGTTGAAGTTAATATTTCAAGCAAATGCCCGGATTGAGAGATATGAAGTCTCCAATAAGTTCTATAGCTGCAAGATGGAGGAAAATAGTTCTCAAGGAACACATACTCAAAATGTCTGGGTATAATAATCACTTGATTCAACCGGGAGTTAATCTTCCGATGATAGTGTCATTGATGTAATTCTTCAATCATCGCCACCAAGCTACAAGAGCTTCGTGATGAACTATAATATGCAAGGGATGGACAAGTCTATTCCCGAGCTCTTCGCAATGCTAAAAGCCATGGAGGTAGAAATCAAAAAGGAGCATCAAGTGTTGATGGTTAACAAGACCATTAGTTTCAAGAAAAGGGCAAAGGGAAGAAGAAAGGAACTTCAAGAAGAACAGCAAACAAGTTGCTGCTCAAGAGAAGAAACCCAAGTCTGGACCTAAGCCTGAAATCGAGTGCTTCTACCGCAAGCGATCGACATCGAAGCGGAACTGCCCCAAGTATTTGGCGGATAAGAAGGATGGCAAGGTGAACAAAGGTATATGTGATATACATGTTATTGATGTGTACCTTACTAATACTCGCAGAGTACCGGTATTTGATACTGGTTATGTTGCTAATATTTGCAACTCAAACAGAACTACGGATTGCCGTAAGATTGGCTAAGGACGAGGTGACGGCGCGCTGGGAAATGGTTCCAAAGTCGATGTGATCGCGGTCGGCACGCTACCTCTACATCTACCATCGGGATTAGTTTTAGACCTAAATAATTGTTATTTGGTGCCGCGTTACATGAACATTATATCTGGATCTTGTTTGATGCGAGACGGTTATTCATTTAAGTCGAGAATAATGGTTGTTCTATTTATATGAATAATATCTTTTATGGTCATGCACCCTTGAAGAGTGGTCTATTTTATTGAATCTCGATAGTAGTAATACACATATTCATAGTGTTGAAACCAAAAGATGCAGAGTTGATAATGATAGTGCAACTTATTTGTGGCAATCGCCGCTTGGGTCATATCGAGTAAACGCATGAAGAAACTCCATACCGATGGGCTTTTGAATCACTTGATTATGAATCACTTGGTACTTGCGTAACCGTGCCTCATGGGCAAGATGACTAAAACGCCGCTTCTCCGAACTATGGAGCGAGCAACTGATTTGTTGGAAATCATACATACCGATGTTTGTGGTCCAATGAATGTTGAGGCACGCGGCGGGTATCGTTATTTTCTCACCTTCACAGATGATTTGAGCAGATATGGGTATATCTACTTAATGAAACACAAATCTGAAACATTTGAAAAGTTCAAAGAATTTCAGAGTGAAGTGGAAAATCATCGTAACAAGAAAATAAAATTTCTACGATCTGATCGTGGAGGAGAATATTTGAGTTACGAGTTTGGTTTACATTTGAAACAATGCGAATAGTTTCAAGAACTCACGCCACCCGAACACCACAACGAAATGGTGTGTCCGAACGTCAGAATCGATTTTACTAGATATGGTGCGATCTATGATGTCTCTTACTGATTTACCGCTATCGTTTTGGGGTTATGCTTTAGAGACGGCCGCATTCACGCTAAATAGGGCACCATCAAAACCGCTGAGACGACACCTCATGAACTGTGGTTTGGCAAGAAACCAAAGTTGTCATTTCTTAAAGTTTGGGGCTGCGATGCTTATGTGAAGAAACTTCAACCGATAAGCTCGAACCCAAATCGGAGAAATGTGTCTTCATAGGATACCCAAAGGAGATGTTGGGTACACCTTCTATCACAGATCCAAGGCAAGATTTTCGCTGTTAAATTCGGATCCTTTCTAGAAAAGGAGTTTCTCTCGAAAGAAGTGAGTGGGAGGAAAGTAGAACTTGATGAGATAATCAGATCTGCTCCCTTATTGAAAGTAGTTCATCACAAGAAACGGTTCTTCGTGACAACTACATCAATTAGTGAGGAAACTAATGATATTGATCATGAAACTTCAGATCAAGTTTCTACTGAACTCGAGGTCAACCAGAGTAAGATCCGCACCAGAGTGGTACGGTAATCCTATTCGAAGTCATGTTACTTGACCATGGCGAACCTACAAACTATGAAGAAGCGATGGTGAGCCCAGATTCGCAAAATGGCTGGAAGCCATGAAATCTGAGATGGGATCCATGTATGAGAACAAAGTATGGATTTTGGTTGACTTGCCCGATGATCGGCAAGCCATTGAGAATAAATGGATCTTTAAGAAGAAGACCGACGCCGATGGTAATGTAACTGTTTATAAAGCTCGACTTGTTGCGTAAAGGTTTTCGACAAGTTCAAGGGGTTGACTACGATGAGACTTTCTCACCAGTAGCGATGCTTAAGTCTGTCTGAATCATGTTAGCAATTGCTGCATTTTATGATTATGAAATTTGGCAAATGGATGTAAAACTGCATTCTTGAATGGATTTCTAGAAGAAGAGTTGTATATGATGCAACCAGAAGGTTTTGTTGATCCAAAAGGTGCTAACAAAGTGTGCAAGCTCCAATGATCAATTTATGGTCCGTGCAAGCCTCTCGAGTTGAATAAACGCTTTGATAGTGTGATCAAAGCATATGGTTTTATATAGACTTTTGGAGAAGCATGTATTTACAAGAAAGTGAGTGGGAGCTCAGAGCATTTCCGATATTATATGTGGATGACATATTATTGATTGGAAATGATATAGAATTTCTCGGATAGCATAAAAGGATACTTGAATAAAAGTTTTCAATGAAAGACCTCGTGAAGCTGCTTAGATATTGGGCATCAAGATCTATAGAGATAGATCAAGACGCTTAATTGACTTTCACAAAGCACATACCTTGATAAAGTTTTGAAAAGTTCAAAATGGATCGTGCAAAGAAAGGATTTTTTCCTGTGTTACAAGGTGTGAAATTGAGTCGACTCAATGCCCAACCACAGCAGAAGATAGAGAGAAAATGAAAGATGTTCCTATGCTTCAGCCATAGGCTCTATCATGTATGCAATGTTGTGTACCAGACTGACATATGTTTAGCAATAAGCTTGGCAGGAAGGTACCAAAGTAATCCAGAGTGGATCATCGACAACGGTCAAGAACATCCTGAAATACCGAAAAGGACTAAGGATATGTTTCTCGATATGGAGGTGACAAAGAGCTAGTCGTAAATGGTTACGCCGATGTAAGTTTTGACACCGATCCGGACGATTCTAAATCGCAAACCGGATACGTGTTTTTATTAAACGGTGGAGCTGTCATTGGTGCAGTTCTAAACAAAGCATCGTGGCGGGATCTACATGTGAAGCGGAGTACATAGCTGCTTCGAAGCAGCAAATGAAGGAGTCTAGATGAAAGAGTTCATTTCCGATCTAGGTGTCATACCTAGTGCATCGGGACCAATGAAGATCTTCTCGTGACAATATCGTGCAATTGCCTTGGCAAAGGAATCCAGATTTCACAAGAGGACCAAGCATATCAAGAGACGCTTCAATTCCATTCGGGACCAAGTCCAAGTGGGAGACATAGAGATTTGCAAGATACATACGGATCTGAATGTTGCGCACCTGCTGACTAAGCCTCTTCCACGAGCAAAACATGATCAACACCAAGACTCCATGGGTGTTAGAATCATTATCTGTGTAATCTAGATTATTGACTCTAGTGCAAGTGGGAGACTCAAGGAAATATGCCCTAGAGGCAATAATAAAGTTATTATTTATTTCCTCATATCATGATAAATGTTTATTATTCATGCTAGAATTGTATTAACCGGAAACATAATACATGTGTGAATACATAGACAAACATACAGTCACTAGTATGCCTCTACTTGACTAGCTCATTAATCAAAGATGGTTATGTTTCCTAACCATAGACATGTGTTGTTATTTGATTAATGGGATCACATCATTAGGAGAATGATGTGATTGACATGACCCATTCCGTTAGCTTAGCACTTGATCGCTTAGTATATTGCTATTGCTTTCTTCATGACCTATACATGTTCCTCGTAACTATGAGATTATGCAACTCCTGCTTACGGAGGAACACTTTGGTGCTACCAAACGTCACAACATAATCGGGTGATTATAAAGGAGTACTACAGGTGTCTCCAAAGGTACATGTTGGGTTGGCGATTTCGAGATTAGGTTTTGTCACTCCGATTGTCTGGAGAGGTATCTCTAGGCCTTCTCGGTAATACACATCACATAAGCCTTGTAAGCATTGCAACTAATAAGTTAGTTGTGAGATGACGACACGGAACGAGTAAAGAGATTTGCCGTAACGAGATTGAACTAGGTATTGATACCGACGATCGAATCTCGGGTAAGTAACATACCGATGACAAAGGAACAACGATGTCGTTATGCGGTTTGACCGATAAAGATCTTCGAAGAATATGTAGGAACCAATATGGGCATCCAGGTTCCGCTATTGGTTATTGACCGAGAATAGTTCTAGGTCATGTCTACATAGTTCTCGAACCCGTAGGGTCCGCACGCTTAACGCCATGATGACAGTTTATTATGAGTTTATAAGTTTTGATGTACCAAGTTTGTTCGAGTCCCGGATGTGATCACGGACATGACGAGGAGTCTCAAATGGTCGAGACATAAAGATTGATATATTGAAGCCTATGTTTGACTTCGAATAGTTCCGGTGAAATCGGATTTTACTGAACACCGGGGTTACCGGAACCTCCCGGGGTTAATGGGCCTTAGTGGGCCATGAGGGAGAAGAAGAGGGCCGGCCAGGCAGGCCGCGCCTCCTCCCCTAGTCCGAATAGGACAGGAAGGGGCGGCGCCTCTCTCTTTCCCTCCCCAAGTCCTAATCCAACTAGGGGGGGGAGTCCTACTCCCTGGGAGTAGGACTCCTCCGCGCCTCCTCCTAGGGCTGGCCGCACCCCTTGCTCCTTTATATACGGGGCAGGGGGCACCCCATGACACACAAGTTGATCTACGGATCGTTCCTTAGCCGCAGGCGGTGCCCCTCCACCATATTCCACTTCGGTCATATCGTCATGAGCTTAGGCAAAGCCCTCGCGCGGTGGAGCATCATCATCGCCACCACGCCGTCAGGTCGACGGAACTCATCCCCGACGCTTTGCTGGATCGGAGCCCGGGATCGCCATCGAGCTGAACATGTGCTGAACTCGGAGGTGCCGTATGCTCGGTACTTGGATCGGTCGGATCGTGAAGACGACGACTACATCAACCGCGTTGTTATAACGCTCGCTTACGGTTCACGAGGGTACGTGGACATACACTCTCCCCTCTCGCTATGCCATCACCATGATCTTGCGCAGCGAGGAAAATTTTGAAATTACTACGCTCCCCAACACTTTTCTCTCCGTAGACCCCGAGACTGCCATCGATGCTGCTAGGATCAACTACGCCACCGATGACCCTCTCTCTTGCCAGAGCAACCAGGCAAGCCCCCCCTTGATCACTCAGATATCGCCTACTCTCCTCTATACCGCTTGCATTAGAGTAGTGTAGCATGTTACCGCCTGCTATTCCTATCCCGATGCATAGCCTGTTTTTGCTACTACTGTTGTTACCTTTACCGCAATCCTACATGCTTAGTATAGGATGCTAGTATTTTCATCTGTGGGCCCTACATTCTTGTCCATCTCATTGTATATATATTATCGGGCCGTGATCACGGGAGGTGATCACGGTATATACTTATACTTATACATGATACATGTGGTGACTAAAGTCGGTCGGCTTGTGGAGCACCCATGAGTGATTCACGGATTGGGGCTGAAAGGACCTTTGTCCCGACGCCCTCTGGATGGATCTTTGTGGCGGAGGCGGCAGGCAGGTTGAGACCGCCTAGAGAGAGGTGGCCCGGCCCTGCTCGCATTCGTGGATACTTAACACGCTTAACGAGATCTTGGTATTTGATCTGAGTCTGCCACGGGCCTATAAGCACTAACCAACTATGTGGGAGAGATATGGGCACTCGGCCGTGGTATCACCGGCACTTCGTGACATCACGATCGAAGCGGCGCTGGCCGGATTGGACTGAACGCCACTAGGCTAGGTCTGCTTCCACCGCCCGCATCGCAGTGTGGGCTCAGGCGATGGGCCCAGACTTCAGGCGCCTAGGTTTAGACCGGCGGTTGACTCTCTCTGCTGAGCCTAGGTGGGCTGCGACGTGTTGATCTTCCGCGTCGGGCATGACCCAGAAAGTGTGTCCGCCAAATGGGATCAAGCGTGTTGGGTTATCTGGTGCACCCTGCAGGGAAGTTAATCTATTCGAATAGTCGGATCTTCGTAACAGGACGACTTGGAGTTGTACCTTGACCTTATGACAACTAGAACCGGATACTTAATAAAACACACCTTCCAAGTGCTGATACAACCGGTGGTCGCGCTCTCTCGTGGATATGAGGAGGGATCGCGGTAGGATTATTGCTATGTGATGTTACTTGGAGGACTTCAACCTACCCTCTTCTACATTGTAAGACGAAGGTGACCGAAGTTTAGTCTTCGATAAGACTAGCTATCCCCTCTTATTCTAGCATTCTGTAGTTCAGTCCATCGATATGGCCCTTTACACATATATCCATGCATATGTAGTGTAGCTCCTTGCTTTGTAGTACTTTGGATGAGTACTCACGGTTGCATTGTTTCCTTTTTCCCCTATCTCTACTCGATTGCTGCAACTGCACGATGGAGCCTGTGAGCGACGCCACCGCCAATGACGACTACTACACCGGAGGTGCCTACTACTACGTGCAGCCCACCGACGACGACTGGAGTAGTTTAGGAGGATCCTGTGCAGGAGGCATGCGCCTCTTTCGATCTCAGATCCCAGCTTTGTGCTAGCCTTCTTAAGGCAAACTTGTTTAACTTATGTCCATACTCAGATATTGTTGCTTCCACTGACTCGCCTATGATCGAGCACTTGTATTCGAGCCCTCGAGGCCCCGGCTTGTATTATGATGCTTGTATGACTTATTTTATTTTTAGAGTTGTGTTGTGATATCTTCCCGTGAGTCCTCGATCTTGATCGATACGCTTATGCAGTATGATTAGTGTACGATTGAATCGGGGCCACAAGTTGGTATCGAGCCGATCGCTCGTAGGAATCCCCTTCCACACTCCTTGGTCAAGTCGAGTCTAGACGTTGCAAAACTTTTACTAACATGGCTGTGCGGCCCATGGGCCCACGCCGCCATTGGGTGGTATTAGGATCTTTTACTCCTAGATCTTTACTCGGGACTCGAACTCTTCTACTCGGGTTAAACGATTTTTACTAACTCGACTCTAGGTTCTTGATTATACTTTCTCCGGAGAGCCCTTCACCAGATGGTCACCGATCGCACTGTAAGATTTCGAGATACTCTTTGATATTCTCTCGAGACTTTGTGCCCATCACTTTTGCTATTCCCACCAATCGATAAATCCTTATGGATAACTACTTACACTTGCCATTCTTACGATCATCCCCCATTGATCTTGTTATTACAAGATACCCAAGTTTTCTATTGTTCCGAGAATACTTCGTGCCTACTTCCTAGCAGTTCTTTGCCACATGAATACCCCTTCAAATAAATCTCGCACTTGTCGAGTATCCGCCATCCCCAGCTTGTTCATGAGTTTCACAAAAGTCTTCAAAATACTATTCGATCTCCGAATCCTCCGAGCCTTTGGCTCTTGAAATTTTGCTTGCTCGCATTATGGTTAATCCTTTAAGTCTCGTAGTCTTATTGACATTCCTTGTCATTATCATTTTGGGTCTATTGACTCAATATGTTTGCAAATACACGCAATCATCATTGATCCTTATAAATTACCTTCCGGCTGAGCTGCCATTCTTTAACTCGAATTGGTTCTCACCAATCCAATTGTCGTTGATTGTACCCCAAGTCTATTCAGCTTATCCATTCTTGATCGTAGCATTTGCTCTCGATCCCTTGATTTGAAAATCATAATTACTTTGCTAATTAAGCGCTGAACTATTCAGCTGTTCTATAAACCGATGCATTTGCAATCTTCCTTCCTCCGATTGGGTATCGATACTCATATCAGCCCCATTGTGGATCGCCATATCCTCGTTGGATTATTATCCCACAGTTGTCCTTCATAATTAATCACTTTGTGAGTTCTTTCTCCGATACATAATGCCTTTGGTAAATTGTATCCTTTCCTTTTGTCAACCATGCTCTGATTTCGAGCTGGTGATATTTACTCTTGAAACTTGTGGTATATGTTTCTAAGAAGCCCCTATGGGTTGAACATATGCCTTCTCTAAACCGTGAACCCGAAAAGTTTTCACGAGTCATACTCTTCCGGTGCTTCACCGATAAAATTTCAACATCGCAACTTCATCGAACGTGAGAAGTGAATGAAAGATTATGCATTGAGGAAGTGGAGTCGATTTGAACTTTGTGTTCATGCCCATGGACGCGATGTATATCCTATCATGGAAGCTTCTTGTAACAATAACTATTTCCTTGATAACTAACATATGGTATCTCGTGAATTGATCCCTTGCAACCGTGGTTCCACCATGATTGTTCTTCTTGATCTCATTTCTGACAAGTTAAAACAATTGTCTTCTATGGATCAATACACCAGTCCAACCTTTACTTTGATCTTGTGTCGGTATTACCCCCGGTATCTCGGGATTATCATGGAACTGCATAACTTTTTATGAGTTCTTCATCAAGTGCAACCTTCCCATCGATTCCAATTTTTCGCGGGCTCGAAGTTATTAAACACTCAAAGACACCGATAACGAACCGAGTCCGCACTATGGTTCAACAACTCTTCAAGAAGCTTCTATAAGTACGAAGTTTAGTACCGATCACGCCACTCCTAGCCTGTTTGGCTATATCATTGTCGTGATGATTTTAACTGCGTGCTACCCGGTCCTTCTTCACGGAGCACAATTTTCGACGATGAACTAACCTTACGCCGATCCTCATCGTCATATCATTTCTCCTTGAACAACAAGCTTGGTTTCGAAGTTTGTGTCGCACTTTGGTTCCAATAACCTTTCACTTCATCATTACTTTGACTTGATGTCGTCACTGATCGATTACATCTTCATGAACTCTCGCGACAAAGGTGTCGGATCATCAACATTCGAGCTCATCCAGATATCAATTGAATTCATGATGAGAAATACCATCCTTGCCCTTGATGAATTGTATTATCATCGACCACTTTATTGCCTTCCCACCAACACAAGCTTGTTCATGTTTGGTGTTATACCTTGAGTTCCTTGCTATCCAGCAATTGTTCTTCTTTACCTTGAGTATTATTTCCTTTATGTCAAGAATGTTCGAGATTTGTTCCACCTCTTGAGAATTCTTGACATAGAAATACTTCTCACCAACACCATTCTTTCTTGGTCCCCGTGTTAATTCCAACAAGTGAACGGTGTTGTTTGGATTCTTTCCTTCTAGAAACCCTATTTCTTTGAACTTAATGGTCGAAAGTTCATTCTTAGGCTATTGATTATTGAATCACCATTCTGACATTGGTCGTGCAACCCAACTCATATTTCGGGCGCACCTTCCAACCAATGCTTAATTGTGTATGTTTTCCTCGAGCATACTTCCTTATATCATTTGATCTGACAAATGTT
Organism: Aegilops longissima; assembly: GCA_021605205.1. Lineage (NCBI taxonomy): Eukaryota > Viridiplantae > Streptophyta > Magnoliopsida > Poales > Poaceae > Aegilops > Aegilops longissima. The sequence continues at coordinate 694,873,182 of CM038678.1, read as the reverse complement.
ATCTCCTTGTTCACTTAATTGTGGAAATCCATCTTTTGGGAATCTTGATGAATTGTCGATGAGTTCACCAGACACCTCCTTGTCCTCTCCTTGGGTTAATGATGGACTCTTGTTAACGGAAATCACTTCATAGTTCATTTCCCCGAGAATCTTACAATGTCACCTCGTCAATTTGTGTTGCACCTTTTCTTCTCGGACATCCTGAGTCTGAGGTATCATGACACCAATCGGATCTGAACCTCGGTCAGATATGATGGCTGGGACAACTTTCCAAGAGTTATGATATTGGTCCTTTGATGAACCGGTAACATGATGTCATGTTTAGCACCTTCGGGTGGAGGACCGATCATTATAAAATTCTTTTGCAAGGATAACCATTCTTCCCGGAGGAAATTGTAAGACCTATTTTATAAGCTGTTCTCGATGGATCCATTGAGTATCCAAGTCCGACCTTTGTTTGGAGACCATGTCAATGCTATCTCAAAAGCTTGTCTGTGGAACTTTGATTTCAACAAGAACATTTGAAGCCCAATGCTAAATGTTTCTTGCTCAATTATCCAACACCGCCAGTGGGTAATGTCATGAAAATTCTCTCCCTACCTAAAGAGTTTTCTACATTATATCCTCGTCATGGATATCATGCTCGCTTATCCTTGGGAAGGATATACCTCAAATATGTGTTTAAACACATTTTCCTTTCCATTGTTCTGCTTAATCCGAGAATCTCATTTTCCTTTCCATTGGTTTGCTTAACCCTTCTTGTGATCTATGTGTAAAACACCTTGGTGTACAAACCGTGTCAGTAAGACCCTGTTTCTATTGTTGATGACATTCCGGTAACCACTAATGGATGAGAACTTTGTTTATTGGTCCGCCTCGCTCAACGAAGCGGAAAATGGTTCTTCGTCCCTCGCCCTTGGTAATCGACGTTGTTGCCGACATAACTGGCAGGCTATCCTCTGACATGCCTTGCTTACATGATCGTGCAAGACGTTACCGCCCTTCCTACTCTTAACCCACATGGTGGGCCCATAACCCACAGTTCCACATGATCGAAACCTGACTCTCCTACACCCCTATTCCCAAGGTTGTTCCTCGTGTGACCTCGTATGTAATTCACGAGCCATCTTCCGAGGGATCATCAAATCTGTTGCGGACGCAATACTTATTCCCGATTGCTTTGAGCCCTTTCACGCCTGTTTGCATCGAACGGTTGCCTCGCTTCGTCAAACTTCCCATGAAACCTCATTACTTTGCTCTCGATATTTCCTTAAGTTTCAATTCGAGAGTTACTTTCGCCACCTTCCTCGATGATATCGACCAGATAGTCAACCTAGTAGAGGTTCGCTCTCCCGAATACCCCGGTATTTATACGTAAGTACGATGGAGTTCTCGAAGGAAGGACGACAACTTCATCTCGATGACCTAAAGCAGAGAAATAAAGACATCAATGTAATGGATCAACCTCTTCGAGAAGAACAATCAAGACCAAGAACACTCGGAATTTCAGAATCTTAACCTTCCCCTTTATTTCTCTTAAATCTCGGACGAGATTTCTTGTAGTGGAGGAGAATTGTGACGCCTTGGGATAATCAAGCTCCAAAGAACCTTTGCTAATGATGCTGTGTCACCTCGACATGTTGCTAATCTCGTGTTAGTTTGAAACCGATTATAATTCAAAATTCAAAATCAAGCAAACAATAAAAGTTTTCAAATATTAAAACTAAAATGTTCAATAAATAGTAGATAAATCAGAGGCTATGATAAAATTGTAAACAACATTATTGAAATTTGATAAGTGCCTTAAACAACCTCAAACAAAGGGCTGAAAACATTATTTAATGACCTTTGATTAATACAAAAGAAATATGAAATGATATTTACCCCAAACTAGTTTTTGGTGGTAGGATATATTGTGCTGTGATTTGAGGGCCAGCTCTTATACTTTACTAAAACTAAAATGGGATGAAACAAGAAATAAAAGCAATAAAAGAAAAATAAGAAAAGGAAAATAATAATATAATAAAAACAACAACAAAGGCCCTCCCCCTGGGCCTCTTGGCCCATTCGGCTCAACCAACTGGGCAAGAGCCCAGCCGGCCACCCCCGCACTCCCCATTACCCCCCGAAACCCTAGCCGGTTCCCCACGTCGCCCCACTCGCCCCCCCCCCCCACTCTCTCCATGCCTCTCTCTCTTTCCCCGATCCAAATCGGATCGGGCTTGGGGCTCGACTTCACGCTGCGTCGCGCCATGGCGCCCGCCTCGCCAACCCCGACGCTTAGTTCTACTCCCACCGTCGCTAGCGCGCCGCCTCAACCTCCTCCCTCACGGACCGCCCGCCCTTGCCACTCGACCCTGTCAGACGCCTCGCTCCTCCTCGCTCAGATCGGTGGCAGCCATACCGACCACCGACGCAGATGTCGCCGCGCCACCCTGTTGCTTCTCGTCGGCGCCATCGAAGGCCATTGCTGTTGCCGCTGGATCGACCTCGCCGTGGCCTCCTCGACCTCCCTTCGAGCACCGCTGCCTCAACCCCGCAACCCCTTCAGAGCCCTCCTTCTCCTCTCTTCGCTCCGCCGCCGCCATTGCTCACCTCACCGCCCTGCGCCGTGGTCGTCCCCTCCTCCTCCTAGGGTCACCGCTGTGCCCCATTCGCCCTTGCTCACCTGCGACAAGCGCCTGCTGCCTCAAGACACCGGCGCCGCCCGGCCGTGGCCTTGACATCGCCGCCCGGCCGTGATTGGCCTCGGCGCTTATGGCCGAATTCTCTCTTTGTCGATCCGGCGAAGGCCAGACGGGTCGGGCGCCACTGTCGCCGCTGCCTGCTTGGCCCCTAGGGCCAATGACATGGGGCCCCACGCCCCCTGAGAACAATTAAAAAAATAAATAATTAATTAATTAAAGAAATAATTAACTTAATTAATTTTGAGTAATTAAATTAAACAACTAATTAAGCTAATTACACATTAGTTACCTAATTAACCTGGTCTGTTAATTAGTTAATTAAGTAGTCAATGACAGTGGGGCCCACCTACTAATTAATACTAATTAGGTTAATTAAATTGTTTAATTAAAATGTGTCACTGACCAGTGGGACCCACTCGTTAGGTTGACCACCAACCCCGTTGATCGTCAAGATCAAGATGACATCATGCCGATGTCATTAATCTATTTTTCAATTAATTTAAATAATTAATTAAATTCCGTAAATTAATAAAATCTTTAGAAAATCATATCTTTTAACCGTAACTCGGATTAAAATATTTTCAACATGAAAGTTGCTCGAACGGCGAGACTAATCGAAGTTACACCTCCGCTCGTCTCGCCACACACTCCTAGCATAGCTTAACTTGGAACTTTTCCTCCGGTTCATCTCGTCTAAAATGCTAAACCTGGGAAACATTTCCGATGTTATCCCCTTCGCCGATAACGTAGCACCGCGTTAGAACACCTCTAGCTCGCTCGTTGTCCCGTTATGCTCTTGCTTGTTATGTATTTACTGCTTTTCCCCTTTCTCCTAGAGACCCCGAGATCGCCACGATGTCACTGTGATCAACTACGCCACCGATGACCCTCTCTGCCGAGCAACCAAGCAAGCCCCCTTGATCACAGATATCGCCTACTCTCCTCTATACCGCTTGCATTAGAGTAGTGTAGCATGTTACCGCTCCGCTATTCTTATCCCGATGCATAGCCTGCTTTTTGCTACTACCGTTGTTACTTTTACCGCAATCCTACATGCTTAGTATAGGATGCTAGTATTTTCATCTCGTGGGCCCTGCATTCTTGTCCGTCTGCTGTGCTATATTATCGGGCCGTGATCACCGGGAGGTGATCACGGGTATATACTTATACTTATACATGATACATGTGGTGACTAAAGTCGGGTCGGCTTGTGGAGCACACGCGAGTGATTCACTTGATTGGGGCTGAAAGGACCTTTGTCCCGACGGCCCTCTAGATGGATCTTTGTATGAGCGACAGGCAGGTTGAGACCGCCTAGGAGAGAGGTGGGCTCGCCCTGCTCGGCGCTCGAGGATACTTAACACGCTTAACGAGATCTTGGTATTTGATCCGAGTCCGCCACGGGCCTATACGCACTAACCAACTACGGGAGAGATATGGGCACTCGGCCGTGGTATCACCAAGCACTTCGTGACGCCACGATCGAGCGGCGCTGCCGGATTGGACCGAACGCCACTTGGCTAGGTCTGCTTCCGCCGCCCACACGAACGCAAGTGTGTGCTCGTATGATGGGCCCAGACTGTGGCGCCTAGGTTTAGACCGGCGTGGCTGACTCTCTGCTGAGCCTAGGTGGGCTGCGACGTGTTGATCTTCCGCGGCGGGCATGACCCAGAAAGTGTGTCCGCCAAATGGGATCAAGCGTGTTGGGTTATGTGGTGCACCCCAGCAGGGAAGTTAATCTATTCGAATAGCCGTGATCTTCGTATGGGACGACTTGGAGTTGTACCTTGACCTTATGACAACTAGAAACGGATACTTAATAAAACACACCTTCCAAGTGCCGACATAACCGGTGGTCTCTCTCTCGTGGATACGAGGAGGATCACGGTAGGATTATTGCTATGTGATGTTACTTGGAGGACTTCAACCTACCCTCTTCTACTGTTGTAAGATTTAAGGTGACGTAGTCTTTGATAAGACTAGCTATCCCCTCTTATTCTCGCATTCTGCAGCTCAGTCCACCGATATGGCCCTTTACACATATATCCATGCATATGTAGTGTAGTTCCTTGTTTATGTAGTACTTTGGATGAGTACTCACGTTGCATTGTTTCCCTTTTTCCCCTATCTCTACTCGATTGCTGCAACTGCACGATGGAGCCCAGGAGCTGACGCCACCGCCGATGACGACTACTACACCGGAGGTGCCTACTACTACGTGCAGCCCGCACGACGACGACTGAGTAGTTTAGGAGGATCCTGTGCGGAGGCCTGCACCTCTTTCGATCAGATCCCGCTTGTGCTAGCCTTCTTAAGGCAAACTTGTTTAACTTATGTCCAGACTCAGATATTGTTGCTTCCACGACTTGCCTATGATCGAGCACTTGTATTCGAGCCCTCGAGGCCCCTCGGCTTGTATTATGATGCTTGTATGACTTATTTTATTTTTAGAGTTGTGTTGTGATATCTTCCCGTGAGTCCCTGATCTTGATCGTACATGTTTGCATGTATGATTAGTGTACGATTGAATCGGGGGCGTCACATTTGATTCAGTTGTTGTGCTGCTACCGTCCAATATTCGTGTGTGGTTGTTTCTAGAATAGAAAAAAGGAGGTACTCCTACTTATGTTACTCCCACTATGGCTAGCCTAATGTTAGTAGGTGACCTTGCGCTTGGATCTTTGCCTCTTCCAGAAGTCGAACAATAATGGTGGTACTACAGTAGTACTTCTGGCAATCTGACACCAAATGAACTGCTGCACGTCCACCGCTTGAAAGCAAAAGTTTCTCCTCAGGTCATGAGCCATCACAAGACGCTACATGCAGGGAGAAGGCTTAGTAAGCAAGCTTCTCGTCGTTTCTACGAGTTGACAGACACATCAAAATTATTTAGTACGCATTTCTCCAAAAAAGGGCTGACCATGTCATGGCTACCATCCCGCGTTCGTCAAGTTGAGTACATGCACTATTCACGTGCCATCGAGAAGAAAAAATATTGCGAGTGTGCCATCGGCGCACGACTCACTTACGCACTGCTTATCTGGTTATCTCCATTTTCTTGCATGACACGTGCACCTTGGTGCTAGATGTCTCGCGTGTTGGCAAAATGATGAACAAAGCTCACGTAAAAAAAGAGAGTGGAAGAACATAGATTCCCGACGACCGAGAAGGAGCAAGGAACCTCGTAGGAGCTTCGCAAGGAACCTTGCGTGTTTTCCCTGTTTTTGCCGCCTGCCCACCTATAAACAAATAAAAGAACATGAACTCTTCGCTAACCACTAGAGACGATACATCAGGATGCTAAGTTGAAGATATTTTATTAGTTTATATTGATAACCACGCAAGAAGCAACGCATGTACAGGACGCATGCAGCCACGCATGTACACACGCCGATGCACTAACTCATGCTGATCCAACTCATGCACAAACGCGCACGGCATGGAGCACACAACGCACGTACACAACACATGCATGCACACACACTCGGCCACAGAATGCACGTGAATAACACATGCATGTGCACACACTCGGTTGCATGGAGGCGTGTGCCATCTGCGGCGTCGTCCGGTTCGTCATGCTACGGCGAAGCTCGCACACAACGGCGCATGTGCATCTCTTGCAACACCTCTTTGCCTTAGTTGCTCAACGACTAGCCGGAGACGAAGACGACCGCAACCTCGGCCTTAGAGCTAGCACTGATCGAAAAGCACGCACGCTGCACGCACACGAGCATGTACAGAGTGCCCACGGCGTGGAAAGCGCCCCCGCCGCTCTACTCCTTTCGCAAGACGCTCGTATGAAGGCGGTTGCATGCCTAATGATGATGTGGGTGAGATCTTCTAGGACTCGGGATGATGATGAGGAAAATTATGGAGGGTGTCTCCAACAAGTGTTCTCGGCTCGCACCTCTTGCATCACGGTGGAAGAGCTTGAGTCATTCATCCGGTACACGTGGCATCTCAGACTGGAGACAAGGTGACGACACCGCCAAGGTCCATGGTCAGGGGTCAGGCGGACGCGACCTCTCACTGCGTCCGCCATTTGAAGCGGTGCCACAGCCTGTGGCCTGCCGCTGCACTCCCAGCTTGTACCCGCCTCCTCGCCGATTCAAAAACCTACATTTACTAGTATGTATACACGCAAGGCACGCCTTAATATAACAGAGTGATTTTGGTAAAAGGAAAAGAAGTAATATATGTGCTAATAGATTCAAAAAAAGAAATTATAGTGATGTATAAATGCCGATATTAGTTCAATATTGTAAAAGCGGAAGTAGTATTCATGCCATAAAAATGTATGCTCATTTAACAAGAACTGCACGCTGTTTCAGCTTTTTCCACATGTTCTTTTTTTTGAGAAATACCCACATTCTCCTACTAAACCATCTCGACTGGGCTCAATCAAACCATCTGGTGGTCATGTGGCAACACAGCCCATTGGAGCTAGTTATGGGCTTCTTTTATCTAGAAAGGGTACATGATTGTTCTAGAACACAGTGAGGTAGCAGCAGATTGTATCTGCTCATGCGAATCCCATCGATATTGGCCGTTGGATTTAGAAGATCAACGGTTATGATTGATGTTCTTAGTCCTACTTAAAATTGGTACACTATATAGTAGTATAGATATAGAAACCCGTGTGGAATGCGACAAACCAACTCCGGCCACACACACGTCTGTTCAGGAGAAGGACGCCGGCCAAGCTCCTCCTTCCACCATTTTGTCCACTCTTTCGGCGGCATCAGACGAGAAATAAGAGCAGCTCCCCGGCATAAAAGCCGTCTGGGTGGCCCGCCGAGCCCGGCAGCTCGCTTCTCCACCTACCTTGCCTAGCCCATCGGAGGCAATTGCCGCACTAAGCCAGCCAAGATGGTTCCACAAATTGGCCTCCAATACAGCTCGAGGAAGAGTGCCGACTTGGTCCACGTAGGCTTGTCAGGAGCACAGCGCACGGCATCGCTGTTGCCCTCGACGCCACACCAGATCGACAAATATTTAGTGTCCGCGATCGCGCCATCCGCCGTCGACGCAGAGCAGCGCGACATGCAGGCAGAGAAAGAAGCCGTTGCGGATGTCGACGAGGTGATGCGGCTACGCGGATGTGGACGAGGTGACGGGAAGCACGTCCCCGCCCGCCGCCATCATCGAGGAAAATTAGAACACGGGAGGCCACCGCTGATTGTATCCCATGAAGGCCACCGCCGAGGCGATGCCGGTGAATATAGCCGGTGTCTTGCTCGATTCTTCTTCTGCCGGATGCTGGAGGAGGACAAAGAGATTGGGCGGTGACCATTTGGATTAGGTATTTTAATTCTACCAGGCGTGTTGTAAGACTAGCCACAATGGGTAGTAACATAGAGTAGTAACATGCCCATGTTACTACTCTATGTTACTACCTCTATAGTGGGGAGTAACATATGTGTGGTAACATGCAACACTTCATTTATTATGCTATAGACTCATCTTGCCTTGATATGTGTGATGTTACTCCTACTAGTAGTAACTAGCTATGTTACTACATGCCTCTCTTTCTTCATTTATTGCTTGCCACATCATCTATTTTATCTAGATATGTGTGATGTTACTACCTATGTTACTCCCATTGTGGGTAGTCTAATGGGAGTATTATAGGTAGTATCATGCATGCCAACTACTCCCTCCGTTCTTAAATATAGGAGTATTATAAGAGCATGGTTAATAGTATAGCCAGCTGATGGCTACATGACATTGCCACATCATCTATAGCCAACCTTGTAGCCTTCAAGTATAATACTCCCTCTGTCTAGGTGTCATCTTACTAAAACAAATAATCCCAAAACACTTAGGTGCGGTGCATTAACTTCACCTCGTTTCTTGTTTCTTGACATATCAACCAATAAGAGATGTGGGTGTGCATGCTTTTAATGACTTGAGACTACCAAACATGACATGCGTTGGTTAGTTCATTGCATGCAATGATATTAGTTAGCAACAAACATTTAAGTTCTCTCTGCTTTCCTCCTCCTTGGTCACGTGCACAACCTAAGATACAAAGGTGCTATTTCATCAATACAGGGCCCACTTTCCACTCTCACATCCTACCTCCGTCCTGGTTGATAGGTCACCTTTGTAGTTCGTACCGAATTTTGACCAAATATTTAGCTAACAAAATGTAAATGCATGTCAACAAAATTATATCGTTGGATTCGTATTTCAATATAGTTTTCAATGATATAATTTTTGGTAACATGCACGAACGTTTTGTTAGTTCAATCTATAGTCAAATGTGACACAATGTACAATGGGGACCAATAAACCAGGATGGAGGAATCGATGCCACGTCCATGTACCCACTAGAAACAAGTTAGACTTGTTCGGTTCAATCGCCTCCCTAGGTGTTTGGAGAGGAATTGGCCAGCGCGAGGCGGTTCTATAGGTGGGCAGGCGGCTTAAAACAAGGGAAAACGCGCGAACCAGTTAAGACGAGGGAGGGAAGCTTCTACATTCGTAGGGGACATGGCATTGGCTATTGGGCGGCAACATGCGAGTAGATGTACACTCTTCACCGGATGGAGGGAGTAAGTCATCTTTGGTTGTGCACCGTGACCAAGAAGGAGGAAAAATTAGAGAACTTAATGTTTATTTGCTAATTAATAGCATTGCATGCAATGAACTAACCACTGCATGTCGTGTTTGGTAGTCTCGAGTCATTGAAAACATGCACGCCCACCTCTCTTATTGGTTGATATGTCAAGAAGCAAGAAACGAGGTGGGAGTTAATGCACCATGCCTAAGTGTTTTGGGATTATTTGGTTTTCGTAAAGTGACTTATACACCTAGACGGAAGGAGTACGCTGCTCATGCAAATATTAAATGCTTAGAGCCAACCTAATAGCCATTCTAAGAGCCAACCTATTATGAGTATTTTTTTATGATGACTTTAAGTGAGGTGGCATCTCCTTATAGCCAACAGCCGGCTACATTGGAGCACTCCGGCAAGGCCTAGAGGTTAATTTGAGAACAAGTACCTCGAGGTTGATTTGACAGACATGACTTATAAGTTGACAGAGGTCATATGACCTTTTTTGGAAACATGTCATAATGTAACGCGATAGACCTTCTTTCAAGTCAATTAGCATGTGTTCAAAAAATAAAATTATTAAAAAGTAACACAATAGACTATTGGGGAACGTTGCAGAAAATTAAAAATTTTCCTACGGTTTCACCAAGATCCATCTATGAGTTCATCTAAGCAACGAGTCAAGGGAGTGAGTTTGCATCTACATACCACTTGTAGATCGCGGCATGGAAGCTTTCGAGGGATGGTGATGATGGAGTTGTACTCTGTAACGCCTCAAGACCGGAGCTTCAGCTTGCCTTCCGTGGTTTTAGTTTTGTCGTGGTGGTTTGTTTTGTTTTTGCATTGCATCATGTCATCTATTGCATTGCATCATCTCATCATGCCATTTAATTTTAAAACTCTTCTAAATGAATTGTATGGATTTTTCGATCCATTTAAATCGAGGGAAGGGTGACTTCTCTTTATAACATATCCTCCTAATAGTTATGGAGCTATTATAATTTATTCCATTTATTTGGAATTGATCTTAACACACTTGCAAAATAATTTCGTTCCTTTTTCTGCTTCAAGTTTGGTCTCCAAACCTTGCCATTATTATTCTATCATTTTCCGGAGCTCCACCAAAAATCCTTGGGACATTTTTGTTAAATTCTTCATATTTTTGTGAGTCCGGGAAAACTATCCGCGCGTCCAACTTCGTCCCCTATCCTCTCTTTCTTTTCTTCCTTATCTCTGTTTTTTTTCTCTTTTGAGTGGGAGAGAGGGTGCCCAACTGTGCCATTCAGCCTGGCTGCACTTCAGCCGCCCGCCTCCAGTCCCGCGATGGGCCAAGGCTCCTCCGCCGCCTCCCAAGGCCCAACTCCTAGCGCCTCCTCCCCGCACCAGAGCCTCACATGCCCAAGGCCTAGGCCCGGTCAAGGCCGCCTAACCCTAGCCTCGCAGATCTCCTCCTCTCGCTCCTCCCACCAGCGCCCCGCCCGATCCCATCTCCCTTCGTCCTCCCCATCGCCTCCTTCCTCCCGATCCCGATCCTCGCCGTCGCCTCGTCCCCAACTCGCCGACCCCTCCTTCTTCCTTGCGTCATTGCCGGCCAAGCAGCGCCACCAGCAGAGCCGCTGTCTGCTCCCTCGCACCTCGCAGCCGAGGACCCCAACTCCCAGATCCGCGACGCCAAGCCCTCGATCCAGCCGCCCAGAGAACACCGACGACCACGACCCGCGCCTGCTTTTTCCTCCCCATACCACAGGACCAGCGCCAAGCTCGCCGCCTCCTCCACCTTGTCCTCGCCCTCGCGACGCCTTGCTCCTGCATCCCACGGCCACCTGCCGAGTCCCCTACCACGCGGAGCGATGAGCAGCGCCCCGCCGCTGCTTGCCTCACCGCCGACCTGCGCCTGCTTTCCTCGCCTGCAAGCGCCGACGCCGCTTCGTCTGCGCCGCCGCGCGCTAAGTTCCTCGTCGCCAGGACGCGAGCTTCTCTGCCTCCCTGCGTTCGTTTCACGCCCAGCCGCCGCCATTGTCGAGATGGGCTCCGCCGCCCAGTCCGCCTCGCCCTCGCCCTCGCCTCGATCCTCGCCGCCGATGCACTGGACATCACATCGCTGCTCGTGGCATGCCAAGACCGCCTGCGGAGTTCGCGAGTTACCACTACGAAGACCTCTCGGGTTCGCCAAGTACCCAACCGACAAGACCCTCGGACGGCTACCGCGGATGGATCTTGTCATGTTCAACGACGACCCATGAAGCACATGGGGACATCAAGTTCTCTCCGAACGTGAACGACTACACCCGCTGATGCGATAAGTACCCGACAACGGTACATCTACACGGATTCGCCAAGTACTTCTACCGTCGTCTCCGAAACGCCAAGTACCACTACGACCCGACGCACCACCGAACCGAAACGACAAGTACCTCGATGACACGTACCACTACCGCCGACCAAGACCCTGTGGACTTTAACATCCACGGACGGTACAACTACTTCCGGCGACGAGATGTACCACTACCTTCAACATGAACGACTACTTCCACGACGTCCGTGAACAACTACGGACGCCGAACGTGAAACACTACTTCTCTACCGCCGCGGTACCACTACTTCCTCGGCGATCATCGCGAGAACGACTACTTCCATCTACTTCCTCGACAACTCGATTCGTCCCGATTGATCGCTCAAGGTATAACCCGTGACGACCGTCGTGGATCGAATCATCCTTGCGATGCCCTCTTTGCCATGCCACTGCTCCGCGGGAACCCGGAACCGGATCACCCCACCATCTTGCATGACTCGCTCACACGCTTTCCTTGTACCGATATCTCAATCGAGTTATCGAACTCGATATGTTGCCGCGGCACCATTTTCGGATTCGCTGTCGTGGCACCCTTTCTTCCACCACGGTGACATAATGCTTCATATCATGTTCTTGTCAACGCTTTCATAAAATTGTATAAACTTGCACATGTCATCCAGATCATGATAACAACATTAAAATGCTTATAATTGTTGTTTGCTTTAATTTGCTTAAATGCCATGTTAAAATGCTTTATTTCATAACTAAATAACCGTAGCTCCATTTTAAATAAAATTATATATGTAAATGGGGTAGAAAATGCCTAGTTTAACATGGTAGCATTGCTTTGCATGTTTAACAACTCTAAAATATGCTTTAGGTCAGATCTGTTCCAAATCCATAATTTGCATATGGGGATTTTCCGAATTGTTGTTGTTGTTTCCGCCTCATTTAAACTTGCCTAGATAGGTAGTTTAATTATCTGTTGTTACCTTTACCTCGCATCCTACATGCTTAGTATAGGATGCTAGTATTTTCATCCGTGGGCCCTACATTCTTGTCCATCACTGTAATATAAGATCGGGCCGTGATCACCGGGAGGTGATCACGGTATATACTTATACTTATACATGATACATGTGGTGACTAAAGTCGGGTCGGTTTGTGGAGCACCCGCTTAGTGATTCACTTGATTGGGGCTGAAGGACCTTGTTCCGACGGCCCTCTCGATGGATCTTTGTGTTGTTTTGCCAGGCAGGCTGAGACCGCCTAGAGAGAGGTGGCCCGGCCCCCGGCATTCGTGGATACTTAACACGCTTAACGAGATCTTGGTATTTGATCCGAGTCCTGCCACGCCTATAAGCACTAACCAACTATGTGGGAGAGATATGGGCACTTCGTTGTATCACCGGCACTTCGTGACATCACGAATGAAGCATACTGATTGGACTGAACGCCACTAGGCTAGGTTCTGCTCACCGCCTCAAGAACGGGTGTGTGGGTTTCGTATATGGCCCACCTCGCGGCGCCTAGGTTTAACGGCGGCCGACTCTCTCTGCTGAGCCTAGGTGGGCTGCACGTGTTGATCTTCACGTCAGCATGACCTGTGAAAGTGTGTCCGCCAAATGGGATCAAGCGTGTGGTTATCCGTGCACCCTCACAGGAAGTTAATCTATTCAATAGTCGGATCTTCGTAACAGGACGACTTGGAGTTGTACTGACCTTATGACAATCTAGAATGGATACTTAATAAACACACCTTCCAGTGCCTGATACAACCGGTGGTCGCGCCTTCTCGTGATAATGAGGAGGGATCGCCGGTAGGATTATTGCTATGTGATGTTACTTGGAGGACTTCAACCTACCTCTTCACCTGCTGTAAGATATATGACTAAGCTTAGTCTTCGATAAGACTAGCTATCCTCTTATTCTAGCATTCTGAGTTCACCAATCGATATGGCCCTTTACACATATATCCATGCATATGTAGTGTAGTCTTGCTTATGTAGTACTTTGGATGAGTACTACGGTTGCTTGTTTCCCTTTTCCCCCTATCTCACTGATTGTCGCAACTGCACGATGGAGCCCAGGAGCCTCACGCCACCGCCAATGACGACTACTACACCGGAGGTGCCTCATTACTACGTGCAGCCCAACCGACCATTTAACTGGAGTAGTTTAGAGGATCTGTGAGGCATGCGCCTTTCTCGATCTCAGTATCTCAGTTTGTGCTAGCCTTAAGGCAAACTTGTTTAACTTATGTCTGCATTTCGATATTGTTGTCACGACTGCCATGATCGAGCACCTGTATTCGAGCCCTCGAGGCCCCGCTTGTATTATGATGCTTGTATGACTTATTTTATTTTTAGAGTTGTGTTGTGATATTCTCGTGAGTCCTCGATCTTGATCAGATACGCTTATGTGGTATGATTAGTGTACGATTGAATCGGGGCTACAAGTTGGTATCGTGAGCCGATCGCCTTAATGTTTTACTCATGTATTGTGTGAAGTGGCGATTGTAAGCCAACTATGTATCTCTTTCCCTTATGTATTACATGGGTTGTGTGAAGATTACCTCACTTGCAACATTGCTTTCAATGCGGTTATGCCTCTAAGTCGTGCTTCGACACGTGGGAGATATAGCCGCATCGAGGGCGTTTCAAGTTGGTAATCAGAGCCTTCCCCGACTTAGGAGCCCCCTACTTGATTGTTTGCTGACGTTGTTGAGTCTAGAATGGAAAATGTTTTGAGTCTTAGGATTATATATATTGAGAGTAGGATTTTTTTACTCCTCACCCCTTCGTCTCTGGTGAGGTATCCTGACGAGAGTTTTGACTCTCCTCTTCTCAAATTTCACTAAAAAATTTTTAGGATCACGCTGGTATCTTGGAATCGTTCGATGGTTTTGTGACGAGAACATTGTTCTTGGTGCCTCGACATTTAGGGGTTGTGGCGGTGTCCCGGGAGTTGAGCTCCGAGGTGTTGTCGTCACAATTTTATCGCTGCAGATTCGAATACTGAGTTTTACCGACATCGAAATCTCTTTTGTGCAGTTGTTGGTGAGATAACCTCGATAGCCCAAAGATTGTGGCGAAAAGGGAGTATTGCCATGACTTGTATAACGGATGTTTTTCAAGGTCGAGGTACACGATTTCGAGGATTTCTTGGTTATGTGTTGAAGGATGGATACATTTGGATCTAGGTATTGTTAGTTTGGGTGATATATTTTGTGTCCCAGATCCCCAACACCAGATTGCATAACCAGAAAGTTTCGGGAGTTATAGGTGGGAATTCAAGTAGCTCCTAGAATATCTTTCTGACAGATGCATGATACGGGATTGGGTAAATCTCTATCATATGTATTTGTTCCGGCTTATTCTGCAAGCCAAATCCTTGTTTTTGTTTTGTTTTTCTGGTATTCGAGTTGCTTCAATGTCAAGTGTTGATTCCATACCTTTCCTAAATGGTGTTCTCATATTGCTATGTGAGTACTAATCCTTCTTGATCACTGAGCTTGTCATGTTAATTCTTTTCCAACCGGCGTGCTTCTCTTCAAGTGGATTCGATCATTTCAACATTTGCGAGATCAATTCTAACCTTTTTCTCAACGGTGTTCGTTTCATCCGACCCAAGTTGTTTGTTTTCCCGCCCTCCCACCCTTTTTCTTCAAGGACTCAGATTTCTTAATCAAGTATCCATTTTATTGAGTGAAGTTTCTTCATTCTTTTCCTTTAATGTTTTATCCGGTGATTTCTCATGAAGACGCTAAGGAAGCTTTAACCTTATCATTGTTCCATTCTAATTTTCTTCTCCGGTGGATTTAAGTCAAGTTTTCAGTGTTGATCGTATTCTTTTCCTCGTTTCTAATGTTTTCTCATGCCGGTGCACCTCTTAATCATCCATTTATCGCTATTCAATTGTTCCGGAGTGTTGAAGATATCTCAGAAGATTCTAGTTTCCATTCTCAATTCACTCAAGTTCTTTTGAGGATGCTATCTCATTCAAGCCATTTAATTCTACCGGTGTAATATCTATTTCAAACAATTGTTCAACGATGTTTCTTTTGAGTGGGCCCTAACCCACAGGTCTTTTTCCAGGATCTTACCTGACTCTTTTATTTTCCCGGAGCTATTCCCAAATTCTTTTCGAAGTTTGACGTAAGAATGAATTATCATCAGTCATATGGCTTTCTCCAAGATCTTTCAAATTCTTTTCATCTTGTGGGTCAACCTTTCTAATTTTCATCCCGGAGTATCTCAACAATTCATGGTGATGTTTCGTCGTCATTCTCGAATTTTGAAGACCAAGAAGAGTTTCTCTTAAATCTCGCTTCTTTCTCTTCAAGATTCATGGTTCTAGCTTGATGCCATCCTCTCATAATTATTTTCGTTGTGAGAATTCTTTTCATCCACCCGAGCATTTCAGAGTCTTTTTCAGTTTGAGTATCCAGAGCCCATCATCTCGAATTATTCATTCAAGCTGCTCAACTCTTGTTTTCCAAATCTCACGGTGCATCGTCGAAATATCCTCCAATCAGTTCATGATCTCTTCGCTCTAATGTATCTAAATTTTGTCAAGCATCTTTATTCGTTTTCCAATTCTTCCCGTGTTTCTTTATCTTTTCTTCGCTCATTCTCAATTATTATGGTGGTTTGTTCAAGATTTCACTTCCTTTGTTATCATATTAATTTATTCGTTGTTTCAATCTCTACCGTGGTTTGTTGAAGACCTTCTCAAGTTTGCGCTATATCTCTATCTGTAATCATTTATCAATGAGAATAAGTAGTATGCCTAATCCATTTTGTCATCAATTCAATTGGTGAAGGATGAGCATAATGGAATTCTTATTCTGGTTTCATCGAGTAGATTCAATTCCTTATTCCGGAGGGTCGTCAAAATTCTTGATTTCATTTGTTCATCTTTTCTTACCGGAGTTCTTCATGGAGGTTCTACATGATGGTTCGTCAAGGATTCTTTTCATTCTTCAATTGTTCTTCAAGATTTCTCTCAAGGTTATGATCCGCCAAGCTATACTCAAAATTGAACAGGGTGCTCAACACATGTTTTGTTTTGAGGAGTTCAAGTATTCTTCTTCTTTTCGAAGTGCAATTCTTTCTACCTTATCTCTTGAGATGGTGTTATGTCATTCTCGACAATTTGAGTTCGTGTTTCATGATTCAAATGTTGTCAAGAATGAGGTATTTTAAATCCATCAATCTCTTCATTGGAGTTATCTTGGGCTATATTTCACCTAAAGCTTTCCCTAAGGGAATTTGCTATTATGGTGCTTATCAATGACCCAAGTTCTTCATTTGTCCTCTCGGTGAAATAAGTTTTCATCTGCTTGTTGATATCAATCCAATCGTTTGTTTCCGTTGGTGGTAGAAGATCACCTCATAATTTTGAGGTGTTTTCATAAGTCCACTACAAGCTTATCCTTATCGTTGTTGGTTTTCCAACAACTCCGCTCAATTCTTCGTTGTAAGGATGCTTTCCAAGCTCTTTTGTGGCAGAAGTTGACATTTTCTTCTTCATTCTGTTATCCCAAAGATCTATCTTCTATTCTTTCGTTCCGAAGGCATTGTGATGTTGCTCTCTTCGACCCATCATCTTCTTTTGTCAAGACCATGTCCTTTTCCTTGCTTCTGATTTAACCAGAGTGGTTTCAGTATCTATCTTATCACTAAACCTCTTGGTTTTCGCCGTATCCCTTGTTCCTCTTTTCTAACAGAGTGTTTTCAACTTTCTTCATCTTTGTTGTTTTCTTTCTTTCATTTTGTTCAACCTCTCAAGGTTCTTTGGTTTCATTCGTTTGTCAAAGAAGCAACTTTGTTTTACCTCTTCCTCTTCCGTTTTTCTCCGGTGCCATCCTAGATCTCGGGACGAGATCCTCTCGTAGTGGTGGAGTGTTGTAACGCCCCAAGACCGGAGCTTCAGTTGCCTTCCAGGGTTTCCGAGTTTTGTCGTGTGGTTTGTTTTGTTTTTGCATTGCATCATGTCATCTATTGCATTGCATCATCTCATCATGCCATTTAATTTTAAAACTCTTCTAAATGAATTGTATGGATTTTTCGATCCATTTAAATCGAGGGAAGGGTGACTTCTCTTTATAACATATCCTCCTAATAGTTATGGAGCTATTATAATTTATTCCATTTATTTGGAATTGATCTTAACACACTTGCAAAATAATTTCGTTCCTTTTTCTGCTTCAAGTTTGGTCTCCAAACCTTGCCATTATTATTCTATCATTTTAGGAGCTCCACCAAAATCCTTGGGACATTTTTGTTAAATTCTTCATATTTTTGTGAGTCCGGGAAAACTATCCGCGCGTCCAACTTCGTCCCCTATCCTCTCTTTCTTTTCTTCCTTATCTCTGTTTTTTTTCTCTTTTGAGTGGGAGAGAGGGTGCCCAACAGGCCATTCAGGCCCAGCTGCACTTCAGGCCGGCCCGCTTCCCAGTCCCGCATGGGCCAAGGCTCCTCCGCCGGCCTCCCAAGGCCCAACTCCTAGCGCCCTCCTCCTGCACCAGGAGCCTCGCGCGCGGCCCAAGGCCTAGGCCCAGTCGCGCCGCCTCTAACCCTAGCCTGCAGCATCTCCTCCTCTCGTTCCCTCCCACCAGCGCCGCTCTGCCCGATCCCATCTCCCCTTCGTCCTCCCCATCGCCTCCTTCCTCCCGATCCCGATCCCCTCGCTCGTCCGGCCTCGTCCCCAACTCGCCTCGACCCCCTCCTTCTTCCTTGCGTCGCCGTCGGCCGCAAGCAGCGCCACCAGCAGCAGGCCGCTGCCCGGCTCCCTCGCACCCCGCAGCCGAGGACCCCAACTCCGGCATCCGCGACGCTAAGCCCTCGATCCAGCCGCCCAGAGAACACCGACGACCACGACCAGCGCCTGTTTTTCCTCCCATACCGCGTGGACCAGCGCCAAGCTCGCCGCCTCCCTCCACCTTGTCCTCGCCCCCGCGACGCCTTGCCTGCATCCCACGGCCACCCGCCGAGTCCCCTACCACGCGGAGCGGATGCAGCGTCCCGCCGCCGCTTGCCTCACCGCCGACCTGCGCCCGCTTCTCCTCGCCCTGCGCGCCGACGCCGCCCGTCTCGCCGTCGCCCGCGCCAAGTTCCCTGTCGCCAGGACGCGAGCTCTCTGCCTCCCTGCGTTCGTTCACGCCCAGCCGCCGCCATTGTCGAGATGGGCTCCGCCGCCCAGGTCGCGTCTCGCCCTCGCCCTCGCCCGATCCCGTCGCCGATGCACTGGACATCACATCGCTGCTCGTGGCATGCCAAGACCGCCCGTGGAGTTCGCGAGTTACCACTACGAAGACCTCTCGGTTCGCCAAGTACCCAACCGACAAGACCCTCGGACGGCTACCGCGGATGGATCTTGTCATGTTCAACGACGACCCATGAAGCACATGGGGACATCAAGTTCTCTCCGAACGTGAACGACTACACCCGTTGATGCGACAAGTACCCGACAACGTGTACATCTACACCGGATTCGCCAAGTACCTCTACCGTCGCCTCCGGAAACGCCAAGTACCACTACGACCCGACGACCACCGAACCGAAACGACAAGTACCCGATGACACGTGTACCACTACCGCCGACCAAGAAGACCCTGTGGACCCGAACATCCACGGGACGTGTACAACTACTTCCGATGACGAGATGTACCACTACCTTCGAACATGAACGACTACTTCCACGACGTCCGTGAACAACTACGGACGCCGAACGTGAAACACTACTTCCTCTACCGTCGCCGTGTACCACTACTTCCCTCGGCGATCATCGCGAGAACGACTACTTCCATCTACTTCCCTCGACAACTCGACCCGTCCCGATTGCTCGTTCCGAAGGTATAACCCGTGGCGACCGTCGTGATCGAATCATCCTTGCGATGCCCTCTTTGCCATGCCACTGCTCCGTGGGAACCCGGAACCGGATCACCCCACCATCTTGCATGACTCGCTCACACGCTTTCCTTGTACCGATATCTCAATCGAGTTATCGGAACCGATATGTTGCCGTGGCACCATTTTCGGATTCGCTGTCGTGGCACCTTTCTTCCACCACGGTGACATAATGCTTCATATCATGTTCTTGTCAACGCTTTCATAAAATTGCATAAACTTGCACATGTCATCCAGATCATGATAACAACATTAAAATGCTTATAATTGTTGTTTGCTTTAATTTGCTTAAATGCCATGTTAAAATGCTTTATTTCATAACTAAATAACCGTAGCTCCATTTTAAATAAAATTATATATGTAAATGGGGTAGAAAAATGCCTAGTTTAACATGGTAGCATTGCTTTGCATGTTTAACAACTCTAAAAATATGCTTTAGGTCAGATCTGTTCCAAATCCATAATTTGCATATGGGGATTTTCCGGAATTGTTGTTGTTGTTTCCGGCCTCATTTAAACTTGCCTAGATAGGTAGTTTAATTATGCTTCACCCTCTTGCCATGTTTAACAGCATTTAATATTGTTTGGTAACCTAATCGGGAGAGAACTAAATAAATGTTGTGAAGTTTCGTCAATATGCAATTCGTTGCATATTGAGCTCCACTTAATTTGTAGGATTGTTTGTGCATATTGCCATGCCATGCCTCATTTATACCGGACATGCATCATACTTGATTGTGCATCATGCCATGTTTATGTGTTGGTTGTTTACTATGTTGTTTGCTTCTTTCCGGTTTGCTTCTCTCGTTAGCTTCGGTTTCGTTCCGGAGTTGTGAGGATTCGTTCGACCTCGTCCGTTTGTCTTCTTCATGGATTCGTTCTTCTTCCTTGCGGGATTTCAGGCAAGATGACCATACCCTCGAAATCACTACTATCTTTGCTTGCTAGTTGCTCGCTCTTTTGCTATGCCTATGCTACGATGCCTACCACTTGCTTATCATGCCTTCCCATATTGCCATGTCAAACCTCTAACCATCCTTTCCTAGCAAACCGTTGTTTGGCTATGTTACCGCTTTTGCTCAGCCCCTCTTATAGCGTTGTTAGTTGCAGGTGAAGATGAAGTTTGTTCCTTGTTGGAACATGGAGTTGTTGTTCCTTGTTGGAACATGTTTACTTGTTGGGATATCACAATATATCTTATTTAATTAATGCATCTATATACTTGGTAAAGGGTGGAAGGCTCGGCCTTATGCCTGGTGTTTTGTTCCACTCTTGCCGCTTCTAGTTTCCGTCATATCGGTATTATGTTCCCGGATTTTTGCGTCCCTAACGCGGTCGGGTGATTTATGGGACCCCTTGACAGTTCGCTTTGAATAAGACTTTTCCAGAAGGCCCAACATTGGTTTTACCATTTGCCTCACCTAGCCCTTTTCCCTTGGGTTTCGGAGCCCAAGGGTCATCTTATTTTACCCCGGGCCGTGCTCGTCGTGAGTGTTGGTCCAAACTGTCACCGCCGGTGTACCGGGGCAACTCGGGTTGGCCTACCGAAGTTTGGACAATCCGTGTGCCTCGAGACCGAGATATGTGCAGCTCCTATCGATTTGTCGGCACATCCGGCGGCTTTGCTGGTCTTGTTTTATTGCTGTGAAATGTCTTGTAGCCGGATTCCGAGACTGATCGAGTCTTCCCGGGAGAAGGTCTATTCTTCGTTGATCGCGAGAGCTTATCATGGGCTAAGTTGGGACACCCTGCAGGGTTTGAACTTTCAAAGCCGTGCTCCGCGGTTATGTGGCAGATGGGAATTTGTTAATGTCGGTTGTAGAAAACCGAAGTTGATCTTCATTAAAATACACCAACCGTGCGAACTCGTGAGTGTCTCTTTTCGGGTTGATCGAGAGGAGAACACGGTTTCGGGTTATGTCGACGTAAGTAGGAGTTCAGGATCACTTCTTGATCATAGTTGTTCGACCGTGCTTTTGCCTTCTCTTCTCGCTCTCATTTGCGTATGTAGCCACCATATATGCTAGTCGCTTGCTGCAGCTCCACCTCACTACCCTGTCCTACCTTTAAGCTTATATAGTCTTGATCTCGCGGGTGTGAGATTGCTGAGTCCCCGTGACTCACAGATACTTCCAAAACCAGTTTGCAGGTGCCGATGAAACCGTGCAGGTGATGCACCCGAGCTCAAGGAGGAGCTCGATGAAGACTTTGTGCATTGTGTTGTTTCGTTTCAGCTGATCAAGAGTGGAGCCAGTTGGGACGATCGGGATCTGTGTAGCATTTGGGGTAGTCTTCTTTTATTTTGGTTCCGTAGTCGGACCTTGATTGTATCTGTATGATGTAATGTTTTACTCATGTATTGTGTGAAGTGGCGATTGTAAGCCAACTATGTATCTCTTTCCCTTATGTATTACATGGGTTGTGTGAAGATTACCTCACTTGCAACATTGCTTTCAATGCGGTTATGCCTCTAAGTCGTGCTTCGACACGTGGGAGATATAGCCGCATCGAGGGCGTTTCAACTCGGATCACCGATGACCAAAGCGCTGAACGGACAGCACCTCCTCGTTCAACACACGTACGGTACGGGCAACGTCTCCTCCGTCTTGATCCAGCAAGGAGGAAGGAGAGGTTGAGGAAGATGGCTCCAACAGCAGCACGACGGCGTGATGATGGTGGAGTCACAGATTCTCGGCAGGGGCTTAAGCAAGACGCGGGAGGAGGAGAGGTGTTGGGAGGGAGGGCTGCGCCTTCAAGTTGTGTATGCAGCCCTCCCTCACCCCTCTATTTATAGGGAAGGGAGGAGGGGCCCCCCTAGATGCATCTAGAGGGGCGGCGGCCAGGGAGGGGCTTGCCCCCAAGCAGGGGCGCCCCTTAGGGTTCCCCCTCAACCCCTAGGCGCATGGGCCCAAGGGAGGGTGCGCCCAGCCCACAAGGGGCTGGCTGCCTCCCACGCAGCCCAGTGGCCCCCGAGAGGGGTGTCCCTCCCGGTGGTCCTCCGGAACCTTCGGTGGCCCCTTCACAATACCGATATGACCGAAACTTTTCCGGGCCCGCTTGACAACTTCCCATACATAAATCTTTACCTCCGACCCTTCCGAACTCCTCGTGACGTCCGGGATCTCATC
This sequence comes from Aegilops longissima, assembly GCA_021605205.1. NCBI lineage: Eukaryota > Viridiplantae > Streptophyta > Magnoliopsida > Poales > Poaceae > Aegilops > Aegilops longissima. The sequence continues at coordinate 694,850,603 of CM038678.1, read as the reverse complement.
CGGACTCAACAACATTCGTAATCACACACTAGTCTTCCTAATAACCCTAAGCGCCACCGAACCTTATGTGTAGACCCTACGGGTTCGGGAGACATGCAGACATGACCGAGACGCTCTCCGCTCAATAACCAACAGCGGGATCTGGATACCCATGTTGGCTCCCACATGCTCCTCGATGATGTCATCGGATGAACCACGATGTCGAGGGTTCAAGCAACCCGTGATACTATTCCCTTTGTCGAGGTATGTTACTTGCCCGAGACTCGATCGTCGGTATCCCAATACCTCGCTCAGTCTCGTTATCGCAAGTCACTTTACTCGCATCAGAATGCATGATCCCGTGACTGCACACTTGATCACTTTGAGCTCATTATGATGATGCACTACCGAGTGGGCCGGTGATACCTCTCCGTCATACGGAGTGACAAATCCTGTCTCGATCCGTGTCAACCCAATGACACTTTCGAAATACCGTAGTGCACCTTTATAGTCACCCGATTACGCCAGGACGTTTGGTACACCCAAAGCACTCCTACAAGATCCGGAGTTACACGATCTCACGGTCTAAGGAAGAGATACTTGACATTGAAAAGCTCTAGCAAAACGAACTACACGATCTTTGTGCTATGCTTAGGATTGTCTTGTCCATCACGCCATTCTCCTAATGACGTGATCCCGTTGTCAATGACATCGATGTCCATAGTCGAAACCATGACCGTCCGTTGACCAACGAGCTAGTCTACTAGAGGCTTACTAGGGACGTATTGTAGTCTATGTATTCACACGTGTATTACGATTTCCGGATAATACAGTTATAGCATGAATAAAAGACAATTATCATGAACAAGGAAATATAATAATAATGCTTTTATTATTGCCTCTAGGGCATATTTCCAACATAGACCTTCTTCGATTAACATGTGTTCAAAAAACAAAAATTGTCAAAAATTACAAAACAAAGACCTCGATATTAACTAGACTGATGGGTCACTGCAAAGGTTTACAAACCTTTGCAGTGACCCATCTGTCTAGTTAATATCGAGTACACTTTCCATCCGGTCACCCATCTCATGACTACTCCAGCCTCAGCATAGTTAACTTGGGAGTTCTGTTAGATGAGCTATCGGTAGGGAAGTTGGTCCATGCTTATATAGGATGCCTCTTCGTATCATTTATGGCATACCTGGATGACCGCCTGGTTCCGCCCAATAGCCAATGCCACGTCCCCTACAAATGTAGAAGCTTCCCTCCCTCATCTAGCTAGTTCACGCGTTTTCCCCTGTTTTTTGCCGCTTGCCCACCTATAGAACCGCCTCGCGCTTGTCAGCGTCATGGGAACGGGGGTCCCCAGACTTGCCTGCCTGCGGCCCACGGCATGGCTTTGCTAGCAGGCCTGTATGGCCCATCTTCATCAACAAGGCATTCAAGACCCTCGCGAGGGGCCAAACCTCGCGAGGCGGACGACGCAAGACCTCCTCAGGAGCGGCCTCGCCAGGCAGGCTCACGAGGGGCGGAGAGATCAAGGCAAGGCAAACCTCGCGAGGTTCTCATGACGTGAGCCATGACGATCGAGACCAGGCGGGCACCAGCACAGCGAACAAGAACCAAGACCAGGCGCAACCCGCCTTGAGGTAGGGCCTCGTAAGTCCCGCGCTGGCTCACGAGTACCCAGATACGCCTCGTATAGTCCTGCTATGCAAGCCACGTGTCAGGGCAGGGCTGTACACGCCTCGGGGGCTCTCCCCAGAGGGAGCCCCCCTCCCACGCACAAGTGGAAGCACCATGCTCCGCACTGGCCGTCGACACTGCCGAGGAGCGGCTATGCCCGTGCACAAGCGGAAGCACTATTCTCCGCGCTGGTGATAAACAACTGAGGGCGGCCTCACGGCCGTACCAACCTCACGGAGCCCCAGAGCTCAGTGTCCGGCCTCACCGCAACGCCTCCCCCTCGGGAGAGCCACGCGAGGGGGTTGGGCACGGGGGCTGTGCTCGGGTCACGCCCAAGTGTACGCCACCCAACCAGGTCTCCCGGACCTGGTCGCCGTGCGCCCCTCCCGAGCCGGGCCTCCTGAGCATCGTGACTCAGGAGCCTAACTGGTCACGTAGCCCCTCACTCCTTGGTCTATCCTGGTCTCCGGTCGGCCCAACGGTGGTTGAGGTATGCGCGGGGCTGGGCCCTGCCGACGTAGAACATTAACCTATCCTCGCGTATTCTCCCTATAATTTGTTTGCGTGTCAAGGGGGACTCCTGAGCATTGCGACTCAGGAGCCTAACTGGTCACGTAGCCCCTCACTCCTTGGTCCGTCCTGGTCCCCGGTCGGCCCAACGGTGGTTGAGGTATGCGCGGGGCCGGGCTCAGCCGACGCAGAACACGAAGCAAATAGGGAGAAAATCGCAAAATCTCGAAGCAAACATTACAAGACATATTGTTCTCACAATATCAAAGGAAAGTTTAATGCCTCCACCAGACCTGATGCCTGTTGTAGGAATGAAACAGGAAAGCAGCCGCAGGTCACCCCTGGACACCGCCATCACCCACAAGAGGTGCTCCTTCCTTGGTGGCATCGCCTTCACCTGCACCGTCGGCCAAAGGCGCGAGAGCGAAGCCGCGGAACTTCTTCAGCAGGGCCTCCACCTGGCCCTTCACGGCGGCGGCGGCAGCCGCACAACACTCCTCATCTATAGGCTCCAGCAGCTCATCAAGGCGGGCGGAGGGATCACGAAGGTAAAGGTGGCTGCAGACCCGCGTAAGCGCGGCCGAGGAAAGGACGTGTGCCTCGTCCTCTGCCATGGGGCCGATGCCAGCCACGACCTCCTCAAGCGCATCAACCAAGTAGGTAAGAAGCTTGGCGGGGCCGTCCTCGTCGGTGGACAGTGGCCTCTCCAAGCCCTTCTCGTAGAGCGCCTTCAGCGCCACGCGAGACCTCTTCCCGAGAAGTGCGAAGGCCTCACGGTCTTCGGCCAGGACCTTCGCCTTAACGTCAAGGTCGACCTCCTTCGCCTTCACCTTCCGCTCTAGCTCCTCCAGACGGTCACGCTCCGTAGCCTGCGCCTTCGGCAACCCCCCGGCTCAGCGTCGCGGTCCCTGACGGTGTCCTCCCGGGCCCTCATCTCCTCCTCCTTCGCCTGGCGGCCACGGGTTTCTTCGGCGTGCTGGTCACGCAGACTCTTTAGCTCATCCTCCAGCACCCGGCAGCGGTCGCGAGTGGCCTTGGCGTTCTTCAGCGCCGCCACACGATCGGCCGCAGCTTTGGCGGCAGCCTACTTCTCCTTCTCGGAGGCCGCGGCGGCCTAGCTCAGAGACGCTTGAACCGCCAAGTGGCTCAGTGACGCTCGAACCGCCAAGTCAGAGTGAAGCCAGCCAGAGGCCAACTCCAGGCGCCCGGCTACCAGGCGCGGGTCCGCACCCAGGAGGTCTTCCCGCAGCTGGGCCATCTCTGAAAGGACACGCTCCAAGACGGTAGAGGAAGCAGAAGAACTTGCGGCCAAAGGCACAGCAGGAGGAGGAGGCGACGTTGTTACCAGAGCCTGGGAGATCAAGGGCTCCAGAGCCTTTGGGACCTCATCAGCCGAGCCGGGCAGCGGCACTTCCGGAGCCAGCGGGGCAACGGGGGTTGACTCCGCTTGGCGATGTTCCTCTTGGCCTTGCGGGGGCGACCGGGCTGGGGAAGCGCGAGCGCTATCGTCTCCCTTCTCCGCAGAGGGGGCATGGCTTCTGTATCCTCCTTTCTTTTCTTTGCTGAAGACATCGGCATGATCAACCAAGGGTGAACGTCAGAAAATAGCAAGTATAAGTAGGAACAAGACGAAGCTCGAAGCACTCACTGATCCACCATGACATAGTCCACCTTCCACTTGGGGAGCCTGAAACCCGAAAGCTTCGGAGCCTGAGAAGAGGGCACACGGGCTCCGGGAGCAGAAGACGGCGCAACGGAGGGGCCGGAGGCAGCTCCAGGCGGTGTCAAGGCAGAGGCAGCATCTCGGGAGACCAGCGACAACCTGCCCCTTGTCGGGATGGTGGGCAGGTCCCCCTCCTCCTGGCGGGCGTCAGTCTCGACGTTGTCCGGCAGGGCGCGGAGGATGTCGGCCTTGCTCAAGGGGGAAGTCTCCCCCATTTCCTCGGGGGTCGCCTCTGAGTAAACCTCCTCTTCTTCCTCCCCACGGGACTCGTCAGAAGACAGCTCCACCGGCTTCGGCGCCCCGGGGCCTCCAGAGGGCATGGGCGACACCAGCCCCCGCGTGTCGAAGGTCGGCCTGGATGCCACGATCGGCTCCCAGTCCTTGCGGTGGAACAAAGGAACGAAGGCGCTCGGCGGGTACTCCTGGTTGTCCCCAACCAAGATGTGCAGGACAGCAGTCAGCTCATCGTCAGGCAGGGCCTCCGGCCTCAGGCGAACCTTGTCGTCTTCATCTCCGAGCCTCCACAAAGGGCGCGCACGCGCCTGAAGTGGAGCAACGCGCAGCATCAAGAATTCCCTCAGGAGCATGGCCCTCGTCACTTTGGCCGCCTTTGCGTTGCCCATCTTCAAGTCGGTCTTCATTTGCTCCAACACTGACGACGCCCGCTCATCAGTAAGCTCTGCACAAGTCCACCCCTTGTCGGACTGGGGCATCTTCGTTGGTAGCGCCAAGCGCGGGTGGGCGCACTTGGCGCCCATCATGACCCATTTGGCCCTGAGGTTGTCGACCTTCTTCCCGGTGTTTGAGAACGAGTTGGCCTTGCCGGACGCGATGAAATTGGCGCACCCGGAGATGTGGCCCTCGCTGATGCGAGGAAGAAGAAGTGATGCAGAAGAGCCACGGACGGCATCACACCCAGATACGCCTCGCAATAGTAGGTGAAGATGGACAGGAGAAGGATGGAGTTGGGATGAAGATGCAGCACCTGCAGCCCGAAGTGGTCGAGGACCTCATAGAAGAAGTCAGAGAAGGGAGGAACCAACCCGGCTCATAAATAAGGGGAAGAACGTGCTTCCCTCGGGCTCCGGCTCGACGGAGGCAGCCCGAAGCTCCGTCTTCCCCCATTCATTGCTCTCACCCGCCGTCAGCAAGCACGTGGCAGCCAGGCTCTTCTCCGAGACGTTTGGCGCGTCGAGAGCAGGCGCCACCGGTCGCTGATGCGGAGGAGGATGGAAGCAGATTTGAGGATTTCGGAAGCAGAAGGCAAGAAAGGGGATCTGAGCAAGGCGAAGAGAAGCAATGAAGGAAAGCACTGTCTGCGCCAGCCTTTTGTCAAGACGGGCAGTTGCCGAGGCAGCATGGGGAAGCGGAGACGCCCACGTCCAATCAACCGCCATGCATCGACCAAGGCAGCAGGCTTTTGGGGCCCGCGGTGCTCCGCACTTGACCTTTGGCTTCGCCTCGAAGCCAAGCCCGAGCGCGCCTTGGGCCCGGGGGCTACTGTCGGCGTTCTGGGAATGGGGGTCCCCAGACTTGCCTACCTGCGACCCACGGCGTGGCTGTGCTAGTAGGCCTCTATGGCCCATCTTCATCAACAAGGCATTCAAGACCCTCGCGAGGGGCCAAACCTCGCGAGGCGGATGACGCAAGACCTCCTCAGGAGCGGCCTCACCAGGCAGGCTCGCGAGGGACGGAGAGATTAAGTCAGGGCAGACCTCGCGAGGTTCTCGTGACGTGAGCCATGACGATCAAGATCAGGCGGGCGCCAACGCGCGCGGCGTCCTTGTTTCCTCTTTAGTGCTAAGGGGGCAAGCGCAGGCGCAGAGTACTGAGGCATCAAATAAAGGTTTCTATACCAGTGCAACGAGACCAAGACCAGCAGGATGGCAAGACGGAGGTCACCATGGAGCCCAAGACGGCGTCACCACCAGAGCCTTTTGCAGGCGAAGACCGCTTTTGTAAGGATAAGCTGTACTAGTTGTCCCCTTTCAAACTGGCCGTTGTTGGCTCCCGTCCCGCTCAATATTTGGGGAGAGGACCAGGGCCTATATAAGTAGAACTAGCCACCACAGTAGGGGCAATGGGATCTAGAGCCTATCCTTAGCCACATACCGAGCACAAGAACACCTCAACCTCAGGAGGCCGTTCTTCCCCTTTTACTATTCATCATCAGCCCAAGAGGCAATCCACCACCACCACACTGGAGTAGGGTATTACACCACAACAGTGGCCCAAACCAGTATAAATCTTGTGTCCCTGTGTGTTGTGAGTTCGTCAAGTTCGTTCTTGAGATCTTAGCTAGTTGGGACACGGATCGGTAGGGAGGAAATCTTCGCGCGCACCCCAGTGTTTGAACCTTGAGGATTTTGCCAGAACCCGTGATCCGACAGCTTCGCCTTGAAGCCAAGACCGAGTGCGCCTTGGGCCCGGGGGCTACTATCAGCGTTCTGAGAATGGGGTTCCCCAGACTTGCCTGCCTACATCCCACGGCGTGGCTTTGCTAGTGGGCCTGTACGGCCCATCTTCATCAACAAGGCATTCAAGACCCTCGCGAGCGGCAAAGCCTCGCGAGGCGGATGACGCAAGACCTCCTCAGGAGTGGCCTCGCTAGGCAGGCTCGCGAGGGGCGGAGAGATCAAGGCAAGGCAAACCTCGCGAGGTTCTCGTGAAGTGAGCCATGACGATCGAGACCAGGCGGGCGCCAGGCGAGCGCCAGAGCACGCAGCATCCTTGTTTCCTCTTTGGTGCAAAGGAGGCAAGCGCAGGCGCGGAGTACCGAGGCATCAAACAAAGGTTTCCATATTAGTGCAACGAGAACAAGACCAGCAGGACGACAAGACGGAGGTCACCATGGAGCCCAAGGCGGCGTCACCACCAGAGCCTTTTGTAGGCAAAGACCGCTTTTGTCAGGATAAGCTCTACTAGTTGTCCCCTTTCAAATTGGCCGTTGTTGGCTCCCTTCCCGCTCAATAATTGGGGAGAGGACCAGGGCCTATATAAGTAGGACTAGCCACCACCGTAGGAGCCGACGGATGAAGGGACAACTGAGCCTCGGGCATCTGATCTTTAGCCACACACCAAGCACAAGAACAGCTCAACCTCAGGAGGTTGTTCTTCCCCTTGTACTGCTCATCATCAGCCCGAGAGGCAATCCACCACCACCACACTCGAGTAGGGTATTACACCACAACGGTGGCCCGAACCAGTATAAATCTTGTGTCCCTTGTGTTGTGAGTTCGTCGAGTTAGTCCGTGAGATCTTAGCAAAGCTAGGATCTGGATCGGTAGGGGGAATCTTCATGCGCACCCCAGTGTTCGAACCTTGAGGGTTTTGCCGAAACCCGTGATCCGATAGCGCTGGCCAATTCCTCTCCAAACACCTAGGGAGGCGGTTGAACCGAAAAAGTACGTGCACTATTCATGTGCCATCGAGGAGGAAAAAATATTGCATAGTACTAGGTGCCATCGTAGTGCACGACTCACTTATGCACTGCTTATCTCCATTTTCTTGCATGACACGTGCACCTTGATGCTAGATGTCCCGCGTGTTGGCAAAAGGATGAACAAAGCTCATGTCAAAAAAAAGAGTGGAAGAACATAGATTCCCGACGGCCGAGAAGGAGCAAGGAACCTCATGGTGGAGCGTCTGCACTCATAATATTTTATATTATTTAGCGATATAAAATCAACCAATCATCTCCATAGTAGACCGGAAGAGTACGAAACACGGCAACCCAGTGTAGTTACATCATACTGCACATGGCCAACCCACGCTCTCACCATATTTCTTGGCCTCCATGCGACACCTAGCTCTAGTAATCCACCAGCCCGTATAGCTTCTTGATCCTCATCTCTCTCAAAGTGCGGCGGGCTGGCGTTTTTGCCGTCTATTGAGGTCGGTTAACTCATCACATGTTAGTGACATGCCAAGAGCATTCTAAAAAAAATAATGTACTCTATTGTTATGCCAAGAAGAGGAAGCGCTTTGACCGACGGACCAAACGAGATAGGCATGCCGTGCCGTGAGTGGGTCCAGTTTCTCGTTTTGAACTTGTTTGGTGTAGTAGTAACACTTGATTTTGACTATTGGCAAGATTTTATATACTCCCTCCGTCTAGTGAATAAGTCATCTTAGATTGTGCACCGTGACCAAGGAAGAGGGGAAAATGAGAGAAATTAATATTTATTTGCTAATTAATAGCATTGCATGCAATGAACTAACCATTGCATGTCGTGTTTGGTAGTCTAAGTCATTGAAAACATGCACGCCCCACATCTCTTATTGGTGGATATGTCAAGAAACAAGAAACGAGGTGGGAGTTAATGCACCGTGCCTAAGTATTTTGGGATTATGTGGTTTTCGTAAGGTGACTTATACACCTAGATGGAGGGAGTAGGGCCTAATCTATTCTTCGAGGATGCCTTTGAATATTGATAAGATTTTATATAATTTGCAAATTATATCATTCGAAGATCCTTTCACGCTCGCTTTCAAAAGAAAAAGATCCTTTCACGCATTTAATTTGACTGTATGCTTTGAGCAACTTGCATGTCCTATACTGCTCCTGTTTGGATACTCTAACTTAGGTAGAGGTTAGACTAACTCATGATTAACCCTGAACTAACTGTAGCCAAAGAGGTGTTTCGGTGACAGGGTTAGATTGACAATAAATGCACTTGATGGAGAGAGAAAAGTGATTTTTCAGTGGGCCCAAGGAGGTGGGAAAGGTGAAGTGATGGTTTCTTCACCCGAGCAACTTATTACTCTAGGAATATGGGAGTACCAGCGGATTCAAGGAATAGAGAAATGATGGTTGCTTCGTCCGAGCAACTTACTGTGGCGGAGGTGGGGCTATGTGAATTTGATTGCTCACTAGTCATTACTAATGCGGCGCAACGACCAGGGTGAAACTTTCCATGCAGTTGTGCACTCAATATTGTTGCACGGCAGGTGGAGCCGGATGAAGGATGTCCCACATGTCGGTGAAACGAAGTTGAATTGTTTCTGGCATTGCTATCAATCCTTCAGGATTTGTTTATATCTACGCATAATTTTAATGAAATTGTACTGTGATGATATGAAGGATTTTAATGAAATTGTACTACGATGATATGAAGGTTTCAACTTTGGTTCCCGCAGGGAAAAAAAAGGTTTCAACTTAGGATTCATGTCTCCTCTTGCCTCAAGATTACTCATTACAACATTCCATCAAATACAAATGAAACTACCATGGCTGCTAATGCATCTCAATGGTTCGCAGATCAAAGCCAATATTCACATCACAACTGAAGACAAAGTTGTGAGAAGGTGCAAATAAAGAAAAATATATAATTGATCGATGTTGTTCGTAGGCATGGGTCCATTTCCTGGGCACAGTGTTCATTGCTTGGCAGCTAATTTCACCCAGCTCTATAGCCAAAAAAGGGGTGTACGGAGGACACCACAATCCGATCATTTTGTGCAGTTGCAAAGATATCCAGTCAGTGTGACTACAATAATAGTGGAACTAGATGATGAAACATAGCACACACAAATAGAAGCCGATCACCTCTACGATCTCTCTTTAGGACTAACTACTTGTTGGAGAAGATTAAGCACAGAGTTGGATGAGGAGGATAGCAAAACCAATCTCCCTTTCTGCAGTCCCACAGAAATGTAAAACGTTGTTCACAGGATATTTTTTTAAACCGCACAAAACACTCTTAAGAAAAAAAGTGATTTGTGCAGTTCACCAAAAGGTCGCAATAGCAACGAGGTGAAATGGATAGCCCTGTTTGAAAAAATGAGGTAGAAAGGAAACAATTACTGGCCAATAACACGAGTTTAAGACACATACGCCGACAAAATAGAAGCATATTCCATGTAATAAGGGAAATGTAGCAGTATGGTGGCTTATCAAAAATGGTTTGAGGATGAGATTGCAAGATGGAAAGTACGCCGGCCGAGATACGTTTGAAGCAAACAACTAAAGAAGATCCACATGCAGCAACGTGGGAAGATGGGCAGTGGAGCAAGGCCGGAGGAAGCTGTACCTGAGGGTCGTCGGGATGTTACTAGGAGGGCGCCGGCGGCCGGGATCTGCCCATACTGCGGCATCGAGCAAGTGGCGAAGGCCCTACCACGCCGGAGCTTGGTCAGAGAGAATGGTGGGTACTGCAAATCGGGACGTGCTGCCTCAACGCCACCGAACGGAGAAATGATGCACATCCTCCCTTTCCGCCGGCGGACCACCGCCGCGACCAGATCACTGACTGTTGGCGTTCTGGGAATGGGGGTCCCTAGACTTGCCTGCCTGCGGCCCATGGCGTGGCTATGTTGGCAGGCTTGTACGGCCCATCTTCATCAACAAGGCATTCAAGACCCTCGCGAGGGGCCAAGCCTCGCGAGGCGGACGATGCAAGACCTCCCCAGGAGCTACCTCCCCAGGTGGGCTCACGAGGAGCAGAGATATCAAGGCGGGGCATGTCGGTGTCAAAACTGGCGGATCTCGGGTAGGGGGTACCGAACTGTGCGTCTAAGGCGGATGGTAACAGGAGGCGGGGGACACAATGTTTACCCAGGTTCGGGCCCTCTCGATGGAGGAAATACCCTACTTCCTGCTTGATTGATCTTGATGATATGAGTATTACAAGAGTTGATCTACCATGAGATCGTAGAGGCTAAACCCTAGAAGCTAGCCTATGATTATGATTCTTGTTGTCCTACGGACTAAACCCTCCGGTTCTATCAGGACCCCGATTCCAAGTCACATTGATCTAGCTGGTAACACCTCATATCACTTTGCGGCCTCACGCACGGTATTCCCACGGGTGTCGCCTTACCATGGCCCGGGACCGCTTTGCCTTTTGGCTCACGATATGATAGTGTCGCTAGCATCCATATGATGTAACCGGGCCGACATGACTAGTCGTGAACCCAAAGTGGCACTAACTTACGAGGACAGGCATACATGAATCAACATCGAGCATGTCGGTTGCCAGCGTCATGAATCCGGCTGTAGCACTGGCTAACAGGACTCCGGTGAACCGGGCTGTAGCAGAGCTAGGCAGACTCCGGATGTCACCTTGCGACATTTCCCAAGGGACAAACACAAGAACGAAGTGAATCACATGCCGCCACCAAGTGTTCCGAGCGGTAGTCTTTGGCTAGCGGGACTACAGTGAACCGGGCAGAAGGACTACTATGGCTCATAGAAGCACAAGACTACATTTCCCCATAAGAGAGGCTACCAAAGATAAACAACTAGGTTGTCGGATCCCACACATACCAAGCATTTCAATCATACACACAATATGCTCGATATGTGTAAATACAACATGGCATCACAACAAAACTCTACGACTCAAAGTATTTATTCAATAGGCTCCGAGGAGCCAAGTATTACAAACATGGGTCTCATGACCCAACATACAGAGCATACAAGTCAAAGCACATGCGGAAGCTTAACATGTCTGGGTATAGACATCTACAAATGAAAAAGGTTGAGAGGCCTGACTATCTACCAGATCCTGCCGAGGGCAAAATATCATAGCTGAGGTAACAAGCTAAACGTCGAAGTTCACACGGAACTACTAGCGAGACTGACGTCTCTCTGCAAAACATAAAATAGGCAAATGTGAGAACAAATGTACCCAGCAAGACTTACATCAGAACTAGCTACATATGCATCGGTATCAATAAAGGGGGTGGTGGGGTTTAACTGCAGCAAGCCAGCTTTGACTCGGTGGCTATCCTAAACTACGACTGCAAGTAACTCTTTTGAGGTGGCGTACACGAGTCCACATATTCACCATATCAATACACCACTATGGATCTGCTCCCGTCTCCCTACGAGAAGGCCATCCATAGCACTCACGCTTATCTTGCAAGTTTTAGAGTATCCACTTCAAGTTATCTATGAACTGTTATAGGCAACCTAGAAGTCCTTAACCGCGGACACGGCTATTCGAATAGATCATTTATAACCCTGCAGGGGTGTACTTCTTCACACATGTTTCCACCACTTAGCGTCTGCACACGACATGTGCTCGGCAGACTTCAAGCAAAAGCCGACGTGGGTGTAGACCACGACCTACCTAAACACTCAAGTCTCTAGTCCAGGTTTATCGCCTATTCAGGTTCCATCCACAGGGAGTCCGGCCGAGGTTTCCACATACGGCCCCGAACGATGTGTACAGGTCCCATGACACCAAGCGGGTGCGGCATACCCGCCACGTGCCTACCACATCACAGCCCACCCCTCGGGTCAGCACTGCAAGACGGCCTCCAAAGATACTACAAACACCGTAAACTACTTGCAACTCTGTGATGAGGACTAGTGTGGTTAAGAAGTCGGCGGGGTCATATTTCAGGCCCAATGCATGGTCGTAGCTGTTTCATGGATCACAAACACAGAACTCAGTTCCTGAGGACGGCTTCAATGAGACAACCCACCATGTACTCCTACATGGCCTCTCACCGCTACCTTTACCAAATCGTGTTCACACACTTAGCTCATACACAGTAGGACATGTTCATCACCATTCCAATTCATCCCCGATGAATCAGACCTGACACAACTCTAAGCAATAGCAGGCATGACAACAAGCATGAATGAGTACGCACATCAGGGCTCAAACAACTCCTACTCATGCTAGTGGGTTTCATCTATTTACTGTGGCAATGACAGGTCATGCAGAGGAAAGGGGTTCAACTACCGCAGCATGTAACAGTTGAATCATTGTTGTCCTATTGCAGTAAAAGAGAGCAGGAGCGAGAGAGTGGGATTGTATCGGAATGAACAAGGGGGTTTTGCTTGCCTAGCACTTCCAAGGATAATATAGCTCTTCATCAGTGTCATCGATCACGTCGTCGGTAACAACGTCTACTCTGGGGGGACAGGTACCGGCAACAGAGAGAAAGCACAATCAATGCAATGCACAATATGATGCATGATCATGACGTGGCAAGATGTTGTGATTTGAGCTAATGCAACTAGAACCAGATTAAATGAAGTTGGTTTGAACCAAATATTCAAATTCAACTCCATATGTGATTATCTAAATGCCACTTATTTGATTTGACCTGATCAGTAGGCATATGTTGTTCAAACATGCATGATAATGCCATAATCAGATTCTTTGGATTTTTTTGATCATTTTTCATATATAAATTATTTGATTTGGATCTACGCTTGATTTTCTATGAATTTTAGAAGTTTTGGATATTTCTTGAAATAAATAAATCATTTCTGATTTATTTAAAATCCCAGAAATCGTTTACTACGTAAGCATGACATCAGTGTTACATCAGCGAGTCAACAGAGGCGTCGAGGTCAAACCTGACCAGTGGGACCCGCACATCAGTGTAACAGGGCAGGGACAGAGGCTGACTAGTGGGTCCGGGTCAATGTTGACGTGGCATGGTCAAACTGACATGTGGGGCCGACTATATTAATCTAAACTAAACAGGGAGTAAATCCCGGGTTTAATTAAGGCATGGGGCCCATAGTCAGTGAGAGAGGGGTTAGTTAGTGGCGTCATTAGCCACTAATGACGGCGCCACGTCGACACGGCCGGAGTTAAACCGCCGGCGACCTTCCCGCGCGGCGGAGTCCACACGGGACGGCGCTACAAGAGGCGGCTGGGCGAGAGAAGGGCACAGGGAGGAGGGCCTCGCTTGTGCGCATCCAACGGAGCAGGTGGGAGGTCGTGGGGTGGTCAGAACTCGTCGGAAGTGAAATCGCAGCGGCGCCGGAGTTTGGGTGAGTGTAGGGTTGGCGCTGTGGTGCACGGGAGGACAAGTTAGCGTGTGCGTTAGGCTCCCGGTGGCTTCCTGGGAGCGGTGACGCGCTCCGAATCGAGCTCAAGCGGCTGCAGTGACGGCGGCGACATGGCCGGCGGCAGGGGAAGCTCGGCCACGGCAGTTGCTGATGCTAGGGGTCGAAAGGGATGGAGGTAACGTGGGAGAAAGGACGGAGATCTCACTGCGCGTCAACGGGTAGGCTCTGCGTTCTCGGGGAAGGCCGAAAGCAGGCGAATCGGTGGCGGCGGTCGACGATGCCCGAGCTTGAAGACGAAGACGATGGCGACGATTCAAGGCCTCCGAGCTTGCATGCGTCAGCATGGAGATGAAACGGGCGTCTGCGGGGCGTCTGGACACAACGGAGAGGCGAGGCGATGGCTATGGCCATGGTGAATGTCGTCGGTGGCGATAGCGGCGCTCGGGCTCGAGCGAGAGAGAGGGAGCAGAGGGGAGGAGGGCCTCAGGGAAGAGTGAAAGGGGTCGAGGGTGCGTGTCGACGTCCAGGGCGTCCAGAGCGTCGAGGGGGAGCGGCAAGCAGGAGGTGGCCGGGGCGAGTGGTCACAAGACGGGCACATGCCCGCGCCCTTACATCCACAGGAAGGGATGGTGGCGGTTGGGCTCTGGTGGGCTGGCTGCTGCTGGGCCTCTGAGGTAAGGCCAGGTGAGTGCTTCTCTCTCTCTCTGTGTTAATTCTGTTATTGTTTTCTATTTTTATTCCTTTGTTTTGTATTAGTAAAAATACTAATTCATTTTGTAAAATCCTGAAGATAATTTTGGGCACTTTTGAAAATATTTCAAACAGCCCTCAATTTCTTCCAAGATTATTTGGACACTTAAAATATTTTATAGAATTTAAATGTCCAAATTCAAATACTTATGATTTAATTCAAAAATCCAAAGTGTCCTAGAAAAATGTGCACCATTTTGGCAGAGGTTCTAGACCAGTTCAAAAATGATGAACTTTTGTGAAGGGCATTTTGGGTTCATTGAAATAGATTTTACTTGAGCCTATTTGATTTAATTTGATGATAGGGTTTGTTCAATCCCCATTTCATATTTAAATGAATTTAGACATGATGACATGACGATCATGCAAGGACAAGCAAAGGCTAAGCTAGGGCTGTGACAACTCACCCCCACTAAACAAGAATCTCGTGCCGAGATTCAGGACGTGAGGTAAGAAGACAGAGGGGACACGGAACTGACAGAGTCTTCACGATCCATTGCATTTCTGAAGATGTTGATTCGTTGCATCATATTGATCTTGACGTCTTGCTTTGAGATCTACATCCAACATGACAACGAGTAGAAAGGGAGAATTTTAGAAGAATCAATCTTCCTGAGGTTCGAGCAACTTAGGATCATCTTAATGATCACAAGATCACCTCACGGGATGGGACATAGAAACACCTCTAGATCTGAGAGGCAAAACATGCATCAGGAGGGACGGAAGAAACAATTTGACGAGGGTTTCAAGTAGCGAGGAAAAATTGCCATGATTCCATAACGGGGCACCATAAGGAAGGTGACTCGTAGAATTATTACCTTAAGTGGAAAAAAGAATTACTTTTGATCCATAGATCATTGAAGCTCTTCATACCAGCCTGAGGCAAATCACAATTGATCGTTTGAAGGAGTTTGAAAGGATGACATACTCGGACTAGAATGAAAGATGTGGACTACCTTGTTGAAGACAACGTAATGGATGATTTTTGCCTATCATCGGAAATGGATGGGACCCATGGTAGGACCACTTTTGAAGATGATCCTGAATGAGAATTACAAAGGAGGCAGCCCATAGTGAAATGGCACAAAGACGGTGCAAGCTAGGAACAAAATGCAAATGTTGGAATGTTCCAACCATCATATCTGCCTGAGATTCAAATCTGGTTAGAAACAGGATACTTCAGACTCACATGTCTGAAAATAAGAGTTGCAACACAAGTCGACGAGATAACGTTGCGATACTCTCGGGAGATGAACTATGATAGCAAGCTCCAAAACATGAGCGGGTTTTGCTACACACCTGTGAACACAATGTCCTAGACAAGCATGACCACGTGGCAGTCTTATAATAAAACACTACCGAGTTCAGGTGGGGAACCATAATCGAGGATATTGAAGTCCTTGCATAAGAATCAGTGGCTTGGTGTGCTAGGGGATACATATGGAATGAAGATGATCAGTCTATCAGACCATAGAATACTCGCACATGCATGACTGACTTGGGATGATTCCAGAGGAAGCAAAAACAAACTTTCTCGAATTCACGGCGGCAACTTACATCAAATGCACGTGAATCAAAGGAAGTCACTTATTTCATCCAAACATATGCTTCATGAACGGAACATGAAGGCATTGTTTACAAAGTTTCCAACACTAGCTTAATGTTTAACACGAATCACAGGGGAGACAAGATGCTGCTGTTGGGCTCAATAGCAACTCATCGCAATTTTCATATCACTGGACTTCCACCATTATGTTAACAATGTGATAGTATTGGTCAGACCAAAAGATGTAATGGTATATGCTCGAGGAATCAACCACGAGTAAGACAACATTATGAATAGCGTTGGTTCTAACTTGATTTGATGATAGCCCATACTCAAATCAAAGATTGGATAAGATGATAGGTCCATTAACTGATCACGAGGGTCAATCGATGAAAATACCATCTTTCTTCAACACACACACACACACAAAAGATAGCCCTTAGAGATGAGCTAAGCTATGAAAGCTTTTAACTTCCAACTCTCCAAGTTGTTGTTTAGCATTAACCAACTAGCTCAAGGGTGTCCAAAACAGATTCTTGGAGAAAGGGGTGGCTACAAGAAACCAACTTGATCACGAACTCAACATAGCGGTCAGGTGACAACCTGGTAACACTTCCGAGAAGATATCCGGAAAATCACGAACCACCGATATGTTACTAGGCTCGAGAACAATCTTGCTTTTCAGGGCAAGATGGTGTGATCAATTAGGCAATGATTGACACGATCCTAACTCTTGATCGAATGGTGCACCTGGGAAAATGGACTAGGTGGCACTATCAATCTTAGAAAATGATGATTCAGTAACCAACATGCTAAGAATGAAATTATTGTCCATCAACTACCAAGCAACACAATTGCTAGGAGTATTAATTTCACACATCACGATTCACTTGTCGGCATTCCGGTTGCGACAACACGACACCGAGGAATGGATAATGATGGCGAGAAGTATCACTACGTCAAGAATTCGTAAGAGAAGGTGCAATTCTCATGACATTCCTGACATAAAGTGGGTAATACTTTAGGGTAGAACAGACCAAAAGCTTGATTGCATTTGATCTGCGGAATACAACTGCTTTGACCCAATCCGAGAAATGGATGAGGTACTGGAGTTTGTTTCTCCTAGTCATTCTAAACTAGAACGGCTTGACGGACCACAAGAATAATAAGCATCGATAACACAGATGCACAATTACTCCTGACTATCAATTGATAGATTATGGTCGGAATACAAATGAAGAGGGACAACTCAAGGGGACATATATCTTTTTGAGTTGTGGATGCATAAATTAATATGTCGAACCAAGTTCAATAGGTTTCTTCCAGATAACCCATGCAGAAAGGTAGAACTGGCAGAATCACAATTATGGATGGAGAACTCCTCAAGAGTACTCTGATTGTGAGCTTTTGGTTCAAAGAACTTCTGCCTTAATGGTTCATGGTATTTGGAAGAAGGAAATACCACGGACCTCGAGGACTATCGCAAAGGTTACTAATATCCTAAAGGTACGAGCAACACTATCAACACGAGGTAAGTAGAGTGAACCTTGGGTCAAGAACCCAGGAGTAGAATACCTGCTACTAAATGGCATCACGGAATGCTTTCGAGAATGGTGGCCAGAATCATCACACCTGGAACACAAAACATGGCTAGATTTCTGGGTGACTCCCTAAAACACCTAGGGTCATAATAATAGCTCCAACACATATGTCGAGGCAACAGAGTACCTCAACTCACCGATTAGTGTGATTAATCTGGCCCAAATGGACATCAGGAACATGGAGGAATGATTGCAAGTGCATCAGACTATCTAGAACCCTGGGATGACTCGGATAGCATAACGTCTGTAAATGCTCATAAAAAGATTTGAGACATTCACAAGGATTTGCATAGTCATTTAACAACAACATATCAAGGTCCTGGTTCAACTGACAACATACTAAAAGTAGTAGAAACTGAATAGGGCTTGAATCCAACAATCCTATAAGTCTACGGATTAGTAACACGTGATCCTGATAAAAAGATGAGAAGCCTAGTTCTTAATCCCCGTAGAAAGGAAGAGGTTGACTCAGAACAGAAGGGCATAAGGTAAAGGAGTAAAAAGAGCCTTATGTTTCCTACCACAATAAATTCCCTTATATAACTAAAGCATTTCTAAACTCGACTTTGACCAGTTTGGCTTGGTAATCCTACAGGCAGTCAGGCTCTGATACCAAAGCTGTCAGGACCCCGATTCCAAGTCACATCGATCTAGTCGGTAACACCTCATATCACTTTGCGGCCTCACGCACGGTATTCCCACGAGTGTCGCCTTACCATGGCCCGGGACCGTTTGCACCTTTTGGCTCACGTATATGATAGTGTCGCTAGCATCCATATGACAGAGAACCCGGGTCGACATGACTAGTCGTGAACCCAAAGTGGCACTAACTTACGGGGACAGGCATACATGAATCAACATCGAGCATGTCGGCCAGTAGCGTGCGAATCCGGGTTGTAGCACTGGGATAACAGGACTCCGATGAATAGGGCAGTAGCAGGCTAGGCAGGACTCCGGATGTCACCGCATGACATTTCCCCGAAGGGACAGACACAAGAACGAAGTGAATCACATGCCGGCCAGTCAAGTGTTCCGAGCAGTAGTGCTGGGCTAGCAGGACTCCGTGAACCAGTCAGAAGCGGACTACTATGGCTCATAGAAGCACAAGACTACATTTCCCCATAAGAGAGGCTACCAAGGATAAACAACAAGGTTGTCGGATCCCACACATACCAAGCATTTCAATCATACACACAATATGCTCGATATGTGTAAATACAACATGGCATCACAACAAAACTCTACGACTCAAAGTATTTATTCAATAGGCTCCGAGGAGCCAAGTATTACAAACATGGGTCTCATGACCCAACATACAGAGCATACAAGTCAAAGCACATGCGGAAGCTTAACATGTCTGAGTACAAACATCTACAAATCAAAAAGGCTGAGAGGCCTGACTATCTACCAGATCCTGCTGAGGGCACAAGATCGTAGCTGAGGTAACAAGCTAAACGTCGAAGTTCACACGGAACTACTAGCGAGACTGACGTCTCTCTGCAAAACATAAAATAGGCAATCGTGAGTACAAATGTACCCAGCAAGACTTACATCAGAACTAGCTACATATGCATCGGTATCAATAAAGGGGTGGTGGGGTTTAACTGCAGCAAGCCAGCTTTGGCTCGGTGGCTATCCTAAACTATGACTGCAAGTAACTCTTTTGAGGTGGCGCACATGAGTCCACATATTCACCATATCAATACACCACTATGGATCTGCTCCCGTCTCCCTATGAGAAGACCATCCATAGCACTCACGCTTATCTTGCAAGTTTTAGAGTATCCACTTCAAGTTATCTATGAACTGTTATAGGCAACCCAGAAGTCCTTTACCGCGGACACGGCTATTCGAATAGATCATTTATAACCCTACAGGGGTGTACTTCTTCACACATGTTTACACCACTTAGCGTCTGCACACGACATGTGCTCGGCAGACTTCAAGCGAAAGCCGGCGTGGGTGTAGACCATGACCTACCTAAACACTCAAGTCTCTAGTCCAGGTTTATCGCCTATTCAGGTTCCATCCGCGGAGTCCGCCGAGGTTTCCACATACGGCCCCGAACAATGTGTCAGGGTTCCGCGACACCAAACAGGCGCCCTGCATACCCGGCCACGTGCCTACCGTGATCATAGCCCACCCCTCGGGTCAGGCTGCAAGACGGCCTCCAAAGATACTACAAACACGTAAACTATTTGCAACTCCCGGACAGAGGATTAGTGTGGTTAAGAAGTCGAGCGGAGTCATATTTCAGGGCCCAATGCATGGTAGTAGCTGTTTCATGGATCACAAACACAGAACTCAGTTCCTGAGGACGACCTCAATGAGACAACCCACCATGTAATCCTACATGGCCTCTCACCGCTACCTTTACCAAATCGTGTTCACACACTTAGCTCATACACAGTAGGACATGTTCATCACCATTCCAATTCATCCCCGATGAATCAGACCTGACACAACTCTAAGCAATAGTAGGCATGACAACAAGCATGAATGAGTACACACATCAGGGCTCAAACAACTCCTACTCATGCTAGTGGGTTTCATCAATTTACTGTGGCAATGACAGGTCATGCAGAGGAAAGGGGTTCAACTACCGCAGCATGTAACAGTTGAATCGTTGTTGTCCTAGTGCAGTAAAAGAGAGCAGGAGCGAGAGAGTGGGATTGTATCAGAATGAACAAGGGGGTTTTGCTTGCCTGGCACTTCCAAGGATAATATAGCTCTTCATCAGTGTCATCGATCACGTCGTCGGTAACAACGTCTACTCTGGGGGGACAGGTACCGACAACAGAGAGAAAGCACAATCAATGCAATGCACAATATGATGCATGATCATGACGTGGCAAGATGTTGTGATTTGAGCTAATGCAACTAAAACCAGATTAAATGAAGTTGGTTTGAACCAAAGATTCAAATTCAACTCCATATGTGATTATCTAAATGCCACTTATTTGATTTGACCTGATCAGTAGGAATATGTTGTTCAAACATGCATGATAATGCCATAATCAGATTCTTTGGATTGTTCTGATCATTTTTCATATATAAATTATTTGATTTGGAGCTACGGTTGATTTTCTATGAATTTTAGAAGTTTTGGATATTTCCTGAAATAAATAAATCATTTATGATTTATTTAAAATCCTAGAAAACATTTACTGCGTAAGCATGATGTTGGTGTGACATCAGCAAGTCAACAGAGGCGGTCCAGGTCAAACCTGACCAGTGGGACCCGCACGCCGCTGTAACAGTAAGGTGATGAGGTCGACTAGTGGGTCCGGGTCAAGGTTGACGTGGCATGCTCAAACTGACATGTGGGGCCGACTATATTAATCTAAACTACACAGGGAGTAAATCCCGGGGTTAATTAAGGCATGGGGCCCATAGTCAGTGAGAGAGGGGGTTAGTTAGTGGCGTCATTAGCCACTAATGACGGCACCACGTCGACACAGCCGGAGTTAAACCGCCGGCAACCTTCCCGCGCGGCGGAGTCCACACGGGACAGCGCTACAGGAGGCGGCTGGGCGAGAGAAGGGCACAGGGAGGAGGCCCTCGCTCGTGCGCATCCAACGGAGCAGGTGGAAGGTCGCGGGGTGGTCAGAGCTCGCCGGAAGTGAGCTCGCGGCGGCGCCGGAGTTCGGGTGAGTGCGGGGTTGGCGTTTTGGTGCACGGGAGGACGACTTAGCATGTGCATTAGGCTCTTGGTGGCTTCCTGAGCGCGGTGACGCGCTCCGAATCAAGCTCAAGCGGCTGCAATGACAGCGGCGACATGGCCGGCGGCAGGGGAAGCTCGGCCACGGCAGTTACTGATGCTAGGGGTCGAAAGGGACGGAGGTAATGAGGGAGAAAGGACGGAGATCTCACATCGCGTCAACGGGTAGGCTCTACGTGCTCGGGGAAGGCCGAAAGCAGGCGAATCGGTGGCGGCGGTCGACAATGCCCGAGCTTGAAGACGAAGACGATGGCGACGATTCAAGGCCTCCGAGCTCGCATGCATTAGCGTGGAGATGAAACGGGAGTCTGCGGGGCGTCTGGACACAACGGAGAGGCGAGGCGATGGCTATGGCCATGGCGAATGTCATCGGTGGCGATGGCGGTGCTCGGGTTCGAGCGAGAGAGAGGGAGCAGAGGGGAGGAGGGCCTCGGGGAAGAGTGAAAGGGGTCGGGGTGCGGTCGACATCCGTAGGCGCCCAGAGGCCGAGGGGGAGCGGCAAGGAGGTGGGCGCGTGGCACAACGCCAAGACGGGCACACGCCTGTCCTTCTCGTCCACTGAAGGGGATGACCGGCACTGGGCTCGGGTAAGGCCGGGGGTGCTTCTCTCTCTCTCTCTCTCTGTAAGGCCAGTGAGTCTCTCTCTCTCTCTCTCTAATTAATTTGCTATTGTTTTCTATTTTATTCCTCTGCTTTGAATTAGTAAAATACTAATTCATTTTGTAAAATCCTCAAGATAATCGTGGGCACTTTTGAAAATATTTCCAACAGCCTTCAATTGCTTCCAAGATTATTTGGACACTTAAAATATTTTATAGAATTTAAATGTCCAAATTCAAATACTTATGATTTAATTCAAAAATCCAAAGTGTCCTAGAAAAATGTGCACCATTTTTGGCAGAGGTTCTAGAACAATTCAAAAATGATGAACTTTTGTGAAGGGCATTTTGGGTTCATTGAAATAGATTTTACTTGAGCCTATTTGATTTAATTTGATGCTAGGGTTTGTTAAACCCACATTTCATATTTAAATGAAATTTAGACATGATGACATGACCATCATGCAAGGACAAGCAAAGGCTAAGCTAGGGCTGTGACAGGTTTATATAGACACCGAGGGGGCTAGGGTTGCACAGAGTCGGTTACAAGGGAGGAGATCTACATATCCGAATTGCCAAGCTTGCCTTCCACGCAAAGGAGAGTCCCATCCAGACACGGGACGAAGTCTTCAATCTTGTATCTTCATAGTCCAACAGTCCAGCCAGAGGATATAGTCCGGCTGTCCGAGGACCCCCTAATCCAGGACTCCCTCAGTAGCCCCTGAACCAGGCTTTAATGACGATGAGTCCGGCGCGCAAATTGTCTTCGGCATTGCAAGGCGGGTTCTTCCTCCGAATACTCCATAGAAGATTTTGAACACGAGGATCATGTCCGGCTCTGTAAAACAAATTCCACATACCACCGTAGAGAGTATAATTTTTCCACAAATCTAATCTGCTGACAACTTTTCATAGCGTGACATCACGCCATGGCCTGGTTATTATTCGAACCATTTTTCTCAACCAGTTACTGCACATATTGCGAGGCGGTTTTCTTGGCACGTCTTGTCGAAGCAGAGATCGTGTCCCCTTATCACGGGATTCTCATCAATACGGGTGTGGGTAACCCAACCGTGCCATTAATGACGGCACTCGGGGAATAAGCAAGTTTTACCAGGCAAGTGGGCAGGCGCTACTGCCTTTACAAGGGGATAAGAACTCCCTTTTGCACCCATGCTTTCTTCTTCCTGATCCATTCCCCTTCGCTCAAGCTCCAACGCCCGAGCATTCATCTTCTCTGCCCACAAAGGCCTTTCGAAAATGTCCGGATCCGGAGCGGGAGGCAAGTGGATGGCCTCTACCGTCCGGGAGAAGGATATCAAAAAAAGGGAGGCGGCACTGCCAAGAAAATCAGCCACCCTCTCCGATGGCGGACAGATTGTCCCTACTCCGAACCCCACGAGAGGGTCGATTCCTCCTCATTTTGTCCATGGGCTAGGGTTTCCTCCACCCGCTCGCTCACGGCATCATGTATTATTATGGGATTGATTTTCATGATCTATCCCCCAATTCCTTCCTCAACATCTCGACATTCATCGTCGTGTGTGAGGCTTTTCTCCGCATCTTGCCACACTTCGGCTTATGGCTGAAGATCTTTAATGTGAAGCCCAAGGTAGTGAGCGGCGAGCATGCCAAGTGCAGAGGCACTATGGTGAGCAAGATGCCCAACGTTACATGGCCAACAGGTACTTTTAATGATTTTGTAAAGAGTGGCAGCAGCAGTGGTTTTACATCACTGAGCCACGTGGCACGGGATGGGCCGCTGCTCCCGAGTTCCGATCTGGAGCCCCTCTGCGGCTTACGTCCTGGCCTAAAAAGGGCCTGAACTGGTCTTCGTCCGACGAACTATCGGTGCTCCAGATGCGCGTTAAGGATATGGAAGACAAGAACATCGAACTCGTCAATGTAGTCCAGGTGATGTTAGTTCACCGAATCCTGCCCTGTCAACACCGGACTTGCAATCTATGGGAATTCAATCCAGCCAAGCACCAGACCCTGCGAGAGCTCTTTGGCTCCTTGCACAAAGACATCTAGAAGGTGCTTTTCAAGTCCGGCAAATCATGGCCGAACTCGGCCGAGGACCGCGGGTACCAACTGCCCCGCCCTGCAAGTTCGGTAAGTTATTTTACGTTTTATCCGCATAACCCAAAGGAAATGCTTAGTGTGTTTTTCTCAACTCCCCTAGGGCTGCATGAAGAAGGCGGAGCGGATCCACTGTCCAGCCCCGCTGCCCGAAGGACCGGCCAACCCACTTCTGACGAAGATGCTGGTCCCGGCACCGTATAAGGCGCCGAAGAAGAAGGCCGAGAAGGAGGCCAAAGACCTGGATGGCCTTCGCCGCATGCACGCCAGACACAATATCTGAAGGTTCCAATGCCGATTCGCCTCCAAGAGGATGAGGAGGAGGAGGAAGACAAATCCCCAGCAGGGGGAAGAAAGAAGAGGGCGGCCTCCATACACTTGGAGGCCGAGTCGCCTAAAAGGGGTAAAGCTCCTCTTCCAGAAGAGTCCACTGCCGCCGCCGACAACAGCCCGGCGTGGGATCCTAGGGCCCAGCCCCTGGTGAACTCATGAGTATAAAATCCGAACACATTTATGCATCCAGTCTCATCATGGCATAATATTTTGACCTGAGCCATATTTTTTGTAGTCCGGCGAGGTCCCGCACCGAACAATCCCCATCAGAGGATTTGCTGAGCTCGGATGCTGTGGAGAGCGGGACGCCCCTAAGGGCCCCTTCCCCGAAACATGTGGATAACACCGAGGTTTCGTCCCAGAAGGACCCCGGCCAAGGAGGGGAGGAAGAGATCGTGAAAGCAGCGTCTGGAGGTCAAACTGCAGGGGTTGGAGATATGGGGGAGAGGATTCCCATGGGAGTCATTGGCGGGAGCCATCTTGAATTCGGCTCCCCGCCGAACGCAATTCCAGAGACCAATACGGCTCCAGAATCAAGCAGGCGGCCTCCCTCGGATGGAGGGGGCGTGCTTGTTCCACCGGCAATCTCTGTCCAACCAGAGGTGTCAGATGCTTTGTTGGCGGCGCTGAAGAGCGCCTCCATCGTCGATGAACACCGTGCCCTTATGGGTGCGGTGATTGAGAAGATTCATCACGAGAGTGGGTGAATGAAGCCTCGATCGACCTTATAAGAGGCTTTGAGGTATGTTTTATGAGATTTCGAAGAATGCCATAGTATGGATAGTAGCCCTTGATACACTGTTCGGTGAAAGAAAGAACCGGACAGAGGATCAAATTTTATGTTCGCAGGAAGACTCATTTGGTGACATCTATCTCTCTTTTATAAGCAGCTGCTGCATCTCATTCTGTGGAGGTCTCCGGACTGAATCAAAGTCTGGAGCAGACCAAAGAAGAACTTGGCCAGTTGAAAAGGCAATTGGAAGATAAGCAAGGTATGCGCAAGCCCTGTTCGCGTTTGGTGCGAACGAATTTCAAGTATGATAAAATATGTTCCATGAATTTCTATAGGGACGATGACCGAAGTCGAGGTTCTTAAGAAGGCTGCAGCCGAGGCCGAGGAAATGGCAGCCACAGAGAAGGCTCTTCGTGAGAAGCACGCGGCCAGGGTTATTGAAGCTGAGCAGAAGCTTCAAGAGGCCGTTAAGAAATGTGAGACCTTGGAGCAGAGTTTAACGGAGAAAGAGTCCGAACTCACCAGGGCTCATCAGGCCACGCGCGATGCCCAGGGGGAAACCCAAGGCGCCCTGCAGGAGATCCAAGAGGCAAGGAAGGTCACAGCGGGTAAGGCTCTTTTCCATGTAAATAAAGTATTTGAGGAGAAAATCATGTTTCTGATTTTGAGTTCGGATTTCTCCATGGGTGTTTACGGAACTGCCCCGCAGCATATCGTATGCCGCCCAATTCTACCAAGCCGAAGAAAGGAACACTGCGGATAAGCTCTTCTGGTCACAGTATCTGGCACCGAATTATCTGGTGCCCTTCGTCGACCAACTGAAATAGCTGATCGAACTGCATAGGGCGGCCGAACTAGCCATGAAGGATTTGATTACCCGGCTATGGCCCGCCGAGCCGATTCCAGGCAGCTACTTCAGGCTCGTGAAGCGGCTTGTGGGTGCCTGCCCTCGACTTGACGTCATCAAGCGGTCGGTCTGTATAGAGGGTGCGCGAATGGCCTCCGCCCACACAAAGGTGCACTGGGGGAAGATGGATGCTGAAAAGCCGATGACCAAGGGACCGCCCGAGGGGAAGGAGCACCGCAAGCCCGAATTACATTATGAAAGTGTCCTGAAAGGATCCTGCCTTGCGGCGGAGCAATGCACCAAGGACATTATATTTCCATGAATACAATCATGTTGTCCTTTGTAATGTTGAACCAGGTCATGTATGTTATTTATTGCCTGTTATCTAAAAGTTTATCCTCCTGTGCGACCGTTTTTATATATTAATCCTGAGAGTTGGTCAGTCATCGGCTTCTGCCCCCACGTAGGAAGTACGGGGGTGTTTGATAACCCACAAGTATAGGGGATCAATTGTAGCCTCTTTCGATAAGTAAGAGTGTCGAACCCAACGAGGAGCTAAAGGTAGAACAAATATTCCCTCAAGTTCTATCGACCACCGATACAACTCTACGCATGCTTGACGTTCGCTTTACCTAGAACAAGTATGAAACTAGAAGTACTTTGTAGGTGTTTTCGGAAAGGCTAGGAAGAAAATAAAGAGAGCGTAAACATAAACTAGGGGCTGCTTAGATAAAGACACAACTAAAGTAAATATGGCGAGTGTGGAAAAGTGGTGGTAGGAGTTGTGGAATTGTCCCTAGGCAATTGACTATGTTACTAGACCGGTAATCACTATTGCAATTCTATTTGAGGGAGAGGCATAAGCTAACATACTTTCTCTACTCGGATCATATGCACTTATGATTGGAACTCTAGCAAGCATCCGCAACTACTAAAGATTCATTAAGGTAAAACCCAACCATAGCATTAAAGTATCAAGTCCCCTTTATCCCATAATGCAAACAACCTACTTACTGGTCTCAGGCTTCACACCACGCCACCCACCATAAGCAAATCATAAACATATTGCAAACCCTACAATGGAATCCCTCACACTTGCGCCGACACGTAGGGCACAATAGGACAGCACCAATAATAAAACATGCAACTCAAACCAATCATAGCAATTCATCAATCACCGATAGGACAACGAAAATCTACTCGGACATCATAGGATGGCAACACATCATCGGAAATAATATGAAGCATAAAGCACCATGTTCAGTAGAGGGTACAACGGGTTATGGAGAGTGGACCGTTGTAGATAGAGGGGGGAAGGTGATGGAGACGTTGGTGAAGATGGCGGTGGTGTTGGTGAAGATCGCGGTGATGATGATGGCCCCCGGCAGCGCTCCGGCGCCACGGGAAGCAAGGGGGAGAGAGGCCCCCTTCTTCTTCTTCTTCCGTGGCCTCCTCCCTAGATGGGAGAAGGGTTTCCCCTCTGGTCCTTGGCTCCCATGGCTTGGGAGGGGCGAGAGCCCCTCCGAGATTGGATCTATCTCTCTGTTTCTGCGTTCTCCCCGGTTCTGCTTTCACCGTTTCGTGTATATATGGAGATCCGAATCCGATTGGCTCGAAACCTTCGCCGTGATTTTTTTTCCAAAAATAGCTTTTTCTTGCAAAAGAAGAGCGCCAACCGCCTTACTGGTGGGTCACGAGGGTCGGGGCGCGCCCTAGGGGGTGCGCCTCACCTCGTGCCCACCTCGGACATCGGTTCGCTGATTTTCCTCCGATTTTCCAAATATTCAAAAGTATCTCCGTCTGTTTTTATCCCGCTTGGACTCCGCTTGATATGGATATTCTGAAACCAAAAACATGCAATGTATATGAACCGCACTGGCAATCGGCAAGATATGTGAGTCCCAAAAATAGTATAAAAAGTTGCCAAAAAGTATATGGAAGTTGTAGAATATTGGCATGGAACAATCAAAAATTATAGATACGACGGAGACGTATCAGTGTTCGGGATAAACCTGATCACTCTTTATCCCAGTTTTGGGTCCTTCGAAGGAGGTGTTCAACACAATGAACCAGGCAATCGGACTATAGGGCTTTATCACTCTCACTTAGCCATAGGAGCTTTAGGAAGGTAGGCGCAGACCCTGGTGTTCGGAAGACCGCACGAGGGGCTCTTATAAGCACTTGATCGGCAGAAAAACCGATCCATCACACGCTGCATTGGTTATGGCATTATGCGGGAGAAATCCTTAAAGATTTTACAACCTCTCGAACAGCTGACCAGCTCTAGTCGTATCATGACAGTTAGTTTTCGGCTTTCTCTACTGAGGTGCTCATCCGGAAGAACCGAGACACAATCGCAGTAGTTCTCCCTATGCCGCCTTAGCCGATATAGCAGAACGTAAGGCAGCAAAATAAGGGAGCCGGGCAAACCCAACATTTGACCCAAGACATGATTCGGGGCTGATGCATATAATGCTATAAGTTCAGGGTGCCGAACTTCCATGAAGGTGTTCGGACTTTATTGCTGTATTATGGGTAAAACAAAGCCCCTGGCATATCACTGTGTGCGGATTCCACTTGACAAAAGACTTTCAATAAGAAATAACAGCAGGTAAGCATCATATGAATCCACATGTTGTATTTGAATAGTACGTCTATGCGTATGAGTACAGGTAATGTGATAAAAAAAGAAATATGACTGTGGAACCTGCTGAGACCAGGGGGAAGAGGCTGTATGCGGATCCGGAGTATAGTCGGATGGTCATCGCGGGGGATATCTAAGGATTCCCTTGCGTGTTCGAGCTGCTTCCGCGTCGCCTATCCTAGTCTGCGCAAGGGTGAACCTGCAAGGAAAATGCAAGAGATGTATGTATGCCACCGAGCGGTTGAGCCGCAGTATGTGGCCTGTACTGGCTTTTGCCGGAGTGTTTAGTTGAGCTCTGAACGAGCTGGGCTATCCTGCCTTGAAGTAGTTCAGACTCCTTTGACGGTGTCCGGGAGCTTGACCGTCGACTCGAGGTTCGATTGAAAGGTGCCACTCGTTCCTTCTGCTGTTAAAGCAGTTGTATACTCTTCGGCACCGAGGGGGAGTTCGGCCTTGCCGTTAACCATGATGACGCCTCATGGACCGGGCATCTTGAGCTTACGGTAAGCATAATGTGGCACCGCGTTGAATCAAGCGAATGCAGTTCGTCCGAGCAGCGCCTGATAATCACTGCGAAAGGGGACGATGTGGAAGATTAACTCTTTGGCTCGTAATTGCCCGGTGGTCCGAAGACTACCTCAAGAGCGATGGAGCCTGTACAGCTGGCCTCCACAGTTGGTATAATACCTTTAAAGGTGGCTTTAGTGGGATTGATCATCGAATGATCGATACCCATCTTGCGCATTGTGTCCTGGTAAAGCAGGTTTAGACTGCTACCTCCGTCCATAAGGACTCGTGTGAGGTGGAACCCATCGATTATTGGGTCAAGGACTAGTGCGGCTAAATTGCCCTCGTTGGTTTTAACCGAACAATCCGTGCGGTTGAAGGTGATCGGCCCTAGTTTATATTGTGGGGCGACTGTTTCCGTTAAGTCGACATCCCTAAGGTTGCCCATCCGTTCCAGGCTGGGGATGTGGGTAGCGTTTATCATGTTCACCGTTTTGATTTGCGGGGGAAATTTCTTTTGCCCTCCTGTGTTCGGTGATCTGGGCTCCTCATCGCCATCATCGCTTTGAGACCCCTTCTCCTTGTTTTCGGCACCTGACCTACCGGCTTGTTTGAAGACCCAGCATTCTCTGTTAGTATGATTGGTTGGTGTTCCTGGGGTGCCATGAATTTGGCATGGACGATCAAGTATGCGGTCCAGACTGGACGGGCCCGAATTGTTATTTTTGAATGGCTTTTTCCGCTGACCGGACTTAGAGCCACTGAATCCGGCATTGACTGCCGTGTCTTCAGCGTTATCACCATTTTTATGACGCTTGTGTTTGTTGCATCGGGGTTTGCCGTTGTTATCTCTGGCCTCTGATGTGCCACGGTTGCTTGCTGTGTTATTGCTACGGGCCAACCAGCTATCCTCGCCCGTGCAAAAGCGGGTCATGAGTGTCGTGAGGGCTGCCATGGATGTTGGCTTCTCTTGGCCGAGGTGTCGGGCAAGCCACTCGTCACGGATGTTATGTTTAAAGGCCGCTAGGGCTTCGGCATCCAAACAGTCGACAATTTGGTTCTTTTTAGTTAGGAACCGAGTCTAGAATTTCCTGGCTGACTCCCCGAGCTATTGGGTTATGTGACTCAAGTCATCAGCATCCGGTGGTCGCACGTAAGTGCCCTAGAAGTTGTCCAGGAATGCGTCTGCCAGGTTCTCCCAACTTCCGATGGAGTTTGCTGGCAAGGTATTCAGCCGATGCCATGCCGGCCCTTTGAGCTTTAGTGGGAGATACTTGATGGCGTGTAGATCATCCCCGCGGGCCATGTGAATGTGGAGGAAGAAATCCTCTATCCATACCGCGGGGTCTGTAGTGCCATCATATGATTCGATGTTCACGGGTTTAAACCCTTCTGGGAATTCATGATCCATTACTTCATCAGTGAAGCATAGGGGGTGTGCGGCGCCTCGGTGCCGGGCTATATCGTGATGCAGTTCGTATGAGTCTAGTCTGCTGTATTCAGCCCAGCTGGATTTTCTTTTGGTGTATCTGGCGTGACGGTCGTTGTCAGGCGTTGAGGCGCGCCCCCGTGATCCGTAGATCGATCCTGCATGTCCTACTTTGTTTTCCAATACGTCTTGCAGGTCCTGCATGTTACCCCGGGCCTTGGTATTTTTGTTTGACTGACGACGGGGTGCGGGCTGGACTTCGGCTTGATATGCCGCTTTGTCTCGACCACGAGGTGGCCGGTCAGCCGCACCATACATTGTATGCTTTAATGCTTCCTCCTCGAGTTGGGGTAGCAACCTGCGCTTTGGGTAACTTTAGGTTGGGCGCTCGAGTTCGTATTCCTCGGCCACTAGAACCTCAGTCCATCTATCCGCTAGCAGATCATGGTCAGCTTTAAGCTGTTGTTGCTTTTTCTTCAGGCTTTTTGCTGTGGCTATAAGTTGGCGCTGGAAGCGCTCCTGTTCGACGGGATCCTCAGGCACGATAAATTCTTCGTCGCCGAGGCTCACCTCGTCTTCGGAGAAAGGCATGTAATTGTCCTCCTCTGATTCTCCATCTGCTGTCTGTTCCTAAGGGCTAGCTTGCCCATCCTCCCGCTCGAGGTCTGGCTGGAGGGGATTGTCTTCGTCTTCGGCACTATCCGCAGCGTTATTGTCTCTTGTGCCGGTATCGCCGTTTTTTCTATGCGGGGCTTAGTGCGGCGCCGTTGACGTCGGTGCTTAGATTGTTTTTTGAGGGGATTATCCTCTGTTGCCTTATTGCCATTGCTTTTTGTGGGGGTGTCCACCATGTATATATCATATGATGAGGTGGCAGTCCAGCGCCCTGTGGGCGGTGGTTCCTGTTCTTCTCCTACATCGTCGTCCATGCCGTCGATGTCTTTGGAGCCGAAATCAAGCATGTCGGTTAAGTCGTCGACAGTGGCTATTAAGTGGGTGGTGGGTGGGGAACGAATTTCTTCATCGTCCGCTTCCCACTTGAGCCGGACATAGTTCGGCCAGGGGCCTCCTGACAAGGAGAGAGACCTTAGTGAATTTCACACATCGCCCAAGGGCGAGTGCTGAAAGATATCCGCGGAGGAAAACTCCATGATCGGCGCCCAATCAGATTCGATAGGTACGGACGCAGGCGGTTCGGGGCCTGTGGCCGGGGGCGAATCCAAGGATCCGGGAACACATGTCTCGTAGGAGGTGAAGTCGGTATTCGGCTCTGTTGCCGTTGAGTGTGCGGCCACCATGGCGGGGTCCATCCACCCGTCCTCAGACGACGCAATCTGCTCCGGATTGAGGGCCAGAGTAGCCACATGTGTGATCTCCCGAACACGGTCCGACAGTAGAGCTAAGTCATGCTCGTCGTGACTGTGCGGCGCACCTGACATGGGCTTGAATCCGTCAAAGATCAAGTCAATGCGGATGTCGGTAGTATAGTTTAAGTTTCCAAACCTGACCTGACGGCCAGGGGCATAGCTCTCGATCTGCTCTAGATGGCCAAGCGAGTTGGCCTGCAGTACGAAGCCGCCGAATACGAAGATCTGTCCGGGGAGAAAAACCTCACCCTCGATCGCTTCGTTGTTGATGATCGAAGGAGCCATCAAGCCTTATGGTGATGGCATATTGGAACTCTCAATGAAAGCACCAATGTCGGTGTCAAAACCGGCGGATCTCGGGTAGGGGGTCCCGAACTGTGCGTCTAAGGCGGATGGTAACAGGAGGCAGGGGACACAATGTTTACCCAGGTTCGGGCCCTCCCGATGGAGGTAATACCCTACTTCCTGCTTGATTGATCTTGATGATATGAGTATTACAAGAGTAGATCTACCACGAGACCGTAGAGGCTAAACCCTAGAAGCTAGCCTATGATTATGATTGTTGTTGTCCTACGGACTAAACCCTCCGGTTTATATAGACACCGGAGGGGGATAGGGTTACACAGAGTCGGTTACAAGGGAGGGGATCTACATATCCGAATTGCCAAGCTTGCCTTCCACGCAAAGGAGAGTCCCATCCGGACATGGGACGAAGTCTTCAATCTTGTATCTTCATAGTCCAACAGTCCAGCCAGAGGATATAGTCCGGCTGTCCGAGGACACCCT
The DNA here is from genome assembly GCA_021605205.1 of Aegilops longissima. NCBI lineage: Eukaryota > Viridiplantae > Streptophyta > Magnoliopsida > Poales > Poaceae > Aegilops > Aegilops longissima. The sequence continues at coordinate 694,817,997 of CM038678.1, read as the reverse complement.
AATCCAGGACTCCCTCAGGGCAAACCTCGCGAGGCTCTCGTGACGTGAGCCATGACGATCAGGATCAGGCGGGCGCCAGCGCATGCAGCGTCCTCGTTTCCTCTTTGGTGCTAAGGCGGCAAGCGCATGCGCGGAGTACCGAGGCATCAGGCAAAGGTTGCCATATCGGTGCAACGAGACCAGGACCGGAAGGACTGTAAGACGGAGGTCACCATGGAGCCCAAGACGGCGTCACCAACAGAGCCTTTTGCAGGTGAAGACCACTTTTGTCAAGATAGCTTGTACTAGTTGTCCCCTTTCAAATTACCCGCCATTGTTGGCTCGCTTCCCGCTCAATATTTGGGAAGAGGACCAGGGCCTATATAAGTAGAGCTAGCCATCACCATAGAGGAGAGATCGGCCCGGTGCACCCAGCAGTTCACCAAGCACAAGAACACCTCAACCTCGCGAGGCTGTTCTTCCCTTGTACTGTTCCTCATCAGCCCAAGAGGCAATCCACCCACCACACGCTGGAGTAGGGTATTACACCACATCGGTGGCCTGAAGCAATATAAACCTCGTGTCTTTCTCTGATTGCGAGTTCGTCGAGTTCGTGCGCGAGATCCAGCGAGCTAGAGCATAGATTGGTAGGAGGGAAAGAACTTCGCGCGCATCCCAGAGTTCGAACCTTAAGGGTTTTGCCGGAACCCGTGATCCGACACTGACCAACGGTGAGAGAGGGAAGCCACCGCCGCCTTGTATGAGATGGTGTGACGAGAGACAAACCCCGGCAGGCAGGCTCCGTTGTATATAATGGAGCGGATTTTTCCATTTTCCCCACGGCAGTCGATTTATATTCTATAGTACGTGCCATTGAGGAGGAATATATAACTTTATTTAGTACTAACGCGTCAAGTTGAACTTTGTTCCATCTAGGCATGGTACCGAACCCTCCTTCGAGTAAACAACCGCTACACGCGTCAAATTATCACGTGGGCTGCCTTTTCGTACAGAAACGAACTCCACCGTGTACCCGCGCGGGTGTGGCCGGGAACGAGACGTGAGTACGTGCGTCCTGCGTGCACCTCTTCTTTAGGTGCAGGTACGTACGTGGGTGGGTGTGAGAGAGATGGTTTGTGCGAAACCGAGGAAATGTGTCGATGGTATCTCAAACAAAAAAGCGTAACATATGCAATGTGTGTGAAACAGAGTCATGGATATATCATATACAGAGGGAGCGATCCACGAGAAGAGAGTGGAGGGATCATCGGCGTGAGATATCGATAGAATCAAAAACAGGGATGAAGTGTGTGGTTGCGCGATCGATAAAGAGTGTCATCAAATTTGTGTTTGCCCACGTCAAAGGTACAGGGCGGCTGGCCTACTGGAATTTGAGAGGGCAGAGGTGCAGCTTTTCTCTATGGCATGGATACCTACCTACAACGTTTGACTATCGGTGTGTGGGGGGAGTTGGTAGAGACCTAACTATATAGAGGTAGATCAACTGGTATATGTGTGGAGAAGGAGAGAGACCTAGCTATGTATAGAGGGAGATCGATCGGCATCCATGGATATGTGTAGCAGAGGACTAAGGTTGGGAGAAAGACAAAGGCAGAGTGTCGGAGGGTTGGTGGTGGAGTGGCGTCTCATAAATGGTGGGAGAGGCCTGCTAGACAAATGGAGGGTACGAGTGCAATATCAATAAGAGAGGACCGGGGATGTCTGTCTGTCAATGCACGTGCATGTGAGAGACGGGTCGGGAGGTATGCAAGGATGATGAGGGGAGACGATATGGTTGTGGTAAGCATACGTAACTACATAGGAAGACCAACCGTCGTGTGTCCAAGAAAGGGAGAGACATAACTAGTGAGGTAAGTTTATCGGTGCGTGGGGAAAACGAATTGTAGTCGACCTGGCTATATGTAGGGAGATCGGTACGTATACATGCATGCATGTGTTGGAAGCAAATAAGGTCCGGAGAGACAGACATGGGGAGAGGGTGCGGCTAGGAGGTGGTGTGAGAGGCCTACCATGTCGAGGGGGGAGTGTACGAGTATGAGATCGATAAAAAGAGGGGCGGGAGTGTGCACCTGCGTGGAACCATATTGGACATAGGGGGACATGGACGGTGAGAAGAGAAGAGGGGAAGTATGTGTTTGTGGTAGGCACACTTGGCTAGAGAGGTATATCGGTGGTGTGTGCCGGAAAGAAGGAGTCGGGGGCCTACACACACATGGGTGAGCGACCTAAAGAGAAATAATGAACATGCGATGGAGGGGACGAGGGAGGGTGAGAGGGGGTAGGCGTGTGCATGCACGATAGAAAATTAAGCTAGCTAGCTACAAAGAGAAGAGGATCGTGAAGGTGTTAAAGATGAACATAGATCATAATTCATTATAAAAAGTGATCTGAGATACTTGAAGAAGATATCATAATGTAGAACATTGATTATAATTTGGGCTAATGTGTGGCTTTTGCAGCTCGAGGGCTAAATACTTGTCATAATGTAGAGGCGGGCACTATACTTTGTGTGATAAACACGGTGTACGTATGGAACATGGTTTAGATTATGAATATCTAGTTAGTACATCAATACTATTATTTGGAATCAACATCAAGTGTATTCAAAAAATTGAATTCGAGTTCATATAGTACACATAGTTCATATCTATCTCTATAGTAATCATGTGGTGTGTTGTTAAGGTAATACACGAATGATGGTTGAAGTTGGCAACAATCATGATTGTAGATTCTTATTGAAATAGAGAAACAAATTCAAATTCAGTTCGAATTGCAGTGGTAGCATAGACATTTGGAATGCACTAAAATGTTGGCATGAGTAGGTTACATGCATTATTCAGCCAGCGAAAAAATTTAATTGGACATAACATGGATTCATACTCCCTCCTTCCATCTATATAGGGCCTAATGCGTTTTTTAAGACCGCCTTTGACTATTGACAAGATTAATAGTACATGACATGCACAATGTGAAAATTATATCATTGAAAGCTCCTTTCACACACGAATTTAACGGTGTGCTTTGTGTAAGTTGCATGTCATATATTATTGCTCTAATATTTGGTCAAAGTTAGCCTCAAAAAACGCATTAGGCCCTATATAGATGGAAGGGGGGAGTAGCTTTGAATAGCATTTGTATAGTAAAACGGGACAAGACTCTCTCTTTGTGTGGTGTGAATAGTTTTAATTTTTTTCGTTTTTTTTGTTGTTGAGGGAAGTGCGAATTGATTTGGTACATACAAGTACAATATTACACGTTAGGCTTGTCCTTGCTCCCAAAACTGGCGCCTTCACAACCCGCGCCTTGCTATCCCGAAATTACAACGCGCGCGAAAACTCCCTCCAGCTGCCAAATCCCGACACACGAAATCCCCCTTCTAACCCTGAGCCGAAAGGTCCGCTAGTTCAAATCGGTGGGGGTACTTTTGTAACACACCCTACATTTTGGACAAGCGCATCCCTAAGTCATGGTTTCCCCCTCCCATCACCTCCTTTTCGCCATTCAAAATCTGGCCGCCATAACCTCTCCGCTCCAGCCGCGAAATCCCACCCTCCTTCGTCCTCCACCTCACCACTGCCCAGCCGGAGCCTCTTCCCCGACGACGTCGTCCACCGCAATAGGTCGACGTCCCTCATCCACCTCCCCGGATGAGGATCCGTCATCCATCTCGTTGTCCCGCCGGTTCAGCCGCCCCGCCCTCCACCTCCAAGGAGCTGCTCCGACGATCGCCTCGCCTATCGCGGCTACTCCATCCCCACAGCGTCGCCTTAACCTGCTCCACCGGAACCGCAGCATCCTCATCGACTCCTCGGATGAAGCCGAGGCCTATTCGGCGCCACCAAAGAGGTTGTACACTCATCGCATCGCACCTTCTCCTTAACTCGACCTCCCGGCGCCGACGGTGCTCCATCCTGCACCCCCGTAGAGCGGCTACCTCGAAGCCGGCGCCGCGGGCGACATATCCATGGCGGCTCTCCCCCAGTGCGAGGCCCCTTCGGTGGAGGTGTCCATACCAGTCGGATCTGCTGCTGCTCCGGCTCTCGCTCGCTCACGCTGCAGCTGCTGCTCCGGCTCTCGCGTCCTCGCCCAACTACTGCTGCTCCGGCTCTCACTCGCTCGCTCGCGCTGCTGCTGCTGCTCCGGCTCTCACTCGTGCTGCTGCTCTGCTCCAATTTAGCTACACTTCAGTCAACTGAATCGACTTTTGGGTCAGTCGATTTCAGGGGGTTGGGGTCTCGCCGGAGTTAAGGAAGAACCACCCGCGGCGGGGAGTGGGGCTAGCCGGAGAGGTACCCCACTATCTATCTTAGGGTTCTGGGTGGGGTGCTGCTCGTCGGCGGTGGGGGGGAGCGGTCATGGGGCGGTGGCATGGGGATTGCGGAGAAAAAGCTTGGCGTGGGGGGCTAGAGGGCTGGCCGGGGCGGCGGCGAACCGACGGTTGGGAGTTGTTTCGAGGCGGCGAGGTGGCGGCGGACCGGCAGTGGGGAGTTGTTTCGGGGCAGCGAGGCGGCGGCGGACCGGCGGTGGGGAGTTGTTTGAGGCGGCAAGGCGGTGCGTGGTTTACTGGTGGTGGTGGCGGCTCGGGGTGCGAGTTGAAGATGAGCTGCAGCCCTCCTAAACTATCCCATGTGAAGTGCCTCTCTGCTACCATGCGTTCGATTTCGACAAGTAACATTGATTCCACAATAAATTTCAGTTTCGACGATTAAGTTGAGTCATCAGTTTTACCTCATCATTTGTAGTCGATGGTTTTGGTGATGTAAATTTTACATCTATCACTTTTTGGTAATGCATTTTACATCATCATTGAAGATTCTATTAGAATCCCACTTGAGATTAACGATGTACATCTTGTGTTGCTTCACTTTGGCGTCTTCGGCTCACGGAGCTGCTCCAACGAGCGAACAATCCATCACAACAAAGCAGTGCCCTAGACGCCGTCTATAGATTCCTCAGATCTTCCTCCACACCTCCGACAGCCACCTCTGCCTCAACTTCTTCAGCGACCAACCCAATGATGCTGAGGTCAACACGGCTAAGGCAAAGAGGTTGTACACTTGTCGCATCACTTATTACTCTACATTCATGTCGATCCATTAGGGCTATTGTGGTTCAACAGAAAAACATAGCAATAGGAAATTTTCCTATGGCAATCTACTATTCAATTATTCATGCATTTTGTTGACAGGAATGGAGCAAAACATCCACCTGGACCTACTTTTCAAAATCCTATGCATGAAAACAAGACCAAGTGCATTAGTGGCAGAATAACATTCTAACTGTACACGCTTTCATATGGTTTCACTTTATTTTGGCCATTTTTCTTTGCTTTCCTCTGCTCCTCCAATTCCTGTGAACCAAACACCCAAGTTGACAGAAATCCTGTGTTCACAAATGCTCTATTTCCCATGTGCATTCCTATCCTATTCCGGTGTTTTTCCTCCTATCCCTGCGTTTTTAGAATTATGCAAGCCAAATGAGCCCTTACAGAATTACTTTAGTTACAAGTAGGTGTTGAAGAAAATTTTGTGTGGTTTGTCCTGCTCCTGCCGCGACATCGTCCACCTCACCTGAGCTGCTCCATCGACAGAAGCATCCACCAAACCAGACATCACGATTCCTGACCGTCTTTTGCCGCCTCAGATCTCCTTCCCTGCCGCCGGCACCCATCGTAACGGCATCACCATCATCGACTCAGCAGATGAACCTGAGGAGTACACGGGTCTACAAGAGAGGTCACACTCTTTTGTTTCTACTTATGTTATACATTGCTTAATATTACCTGCTACTTTATTGTCATGTTCACCTCTTAGACTCCAAGTCAGGTCCAAATTGATGTTCAAACTTGAGTTCTAAATTAGTTGTGGGGCACATATCGAGGCAGCAATGAATAGTATTTCTGTCTAATATCTGGTTCACCTAGGGTATGCCTATGTTGTTCATCTTGGGTGGGAAACAAATAGTAAAGCAATCATCATCTGTTTTTTATTAAATTAAAGCAATCATCACTGCTATCATTATTTTGGATCCATCCTTTGGTTGTTACCATTACTCTAGATTTCTGCATGCTCACCTTACATATTCTCACTGTATTTTTTTGTATGCATGTCAGATATTGTACACAGTCATGCTGAACATGTAGAGAAAAAGAGAAGAGTTTTGCGCGGCAATACAATGTCATGCAGACATCGTTTCATGGTGGGTTCAATGGCAAACCCTCCCCCTCTCTAGATTGTAATCCAGAGGAAGATATCCGTTCTGAGGTGGATTCAGATGCAGCTGACCACTCCTATTTACCCCCCAAGGTGTTTGATCTAACTTGGCATGATGATGTTAGTCATATCATGCATATGTTGTCTTGCAGTGCCTACTTTCGACATCATATATGTCATCTGCTTAGTTTAGACATGTTCTGTAATGCCACCTGTTTAGCTTCAATGTCATATATGGGAATTATGCAGCCTCATGTCTTTTAGCCAGCCATAATATATGTGAAATGTGCAATGCCATCCTGTTTAACCAGGCATCATATATTTGAATGATATCTAGCCCATCATTTTCTTCATTAAATTTCCATTTGTCGACAATGTTTGTACATTAAACTACTCTTCCTGTGGATCAACCATTTGAGTGGGTGATGGAAAATCTAGAGTGAAAACAAGGCCTTCAGAGCAGATAGTGCTACTTGTCAAAGCAGATCTCTTGCTGGGTCCCGATAGCTCCTCAGAGATGGATTCAGAGACAGATGACCAGTCCTATTCCCCCACCAAGGTGTATGCTCTAACTTGGCACGGTTCTATTGCTCATATCATGCATATGGTGTCTTGCATTGCATAGTTTAGACATCATATACACAATATTCAACACCATGTTCTTAGTTCAGATACATATATGCGAATGCCCTCTGCTTAGCATATAAATCACATATGTGAATTAAATCATGCGATCCTGGTTACTTAGATAACATGTATGTGAATTATGTCATGCGATCCTATTTAGTTAGTCATCATATCTTTGAATTATGTCATGCTATATCCGGTTTAGATAGACGTCATATATGTGAAATTATGTCATGCTATCCGTTTTAGTTAAACAATATACATGTCAACTATTTAATGCTCTCTTTTTTCCACACTATCTATTGCATCTGTCTCTCATACAATGTCTGTACATTTAACTATGTTTCCTGTTTATCAGCCATTTGAATTGGAGCGGGTGATGGCAGTATCTAGCGGAGTAAAAACACGGTCTTCAAATAAAAACAGTGCTACCTCCTGGTGGAGATAGCACCCCAGTTGTACATGCACGAGAACCAGTCCTACCACACATAACCCAGACTCTCGCAGATTTTACCCCTATTGTGATGGACAGAGAACCAACTTCACCCAATCTAACCCCAACCCCAGCAGATAGTAACCTAGTTCATGTTGACATAGCACCATCTCCACCACAGAGCTCCCAAACAAGAGCAGTTAGTAAGGCAGCTCCAGCGCCCAAAGCGCTAGTACTACCATGGCGAACCCCAACTCCACAAGTTAGTACACCTATTCCTGTGGAGGAAGCACAACCAGCCATTCATAGTTTAGCATCTATCACATTTGATGTTGTTAAATCCTATGTGCGTATCTTCCCATCATGGAAATATTATACTGAAGATGAAGGAAAATGCCAGTTGCAGGTGTTTGTACAGGAGTTATGTGTAAGTAATGTTATTCATGGAAATTACTTTGCTTTGCTTTATACAGGAGTTACCTGCATGATGGTTATAATACAACAATTTTTTCCCATTTTTCTCTATAGAGAAGGACCGATTTGGAAACTCAGGATGAGGTAACCTGTGCTAATACCTCTGCTATCTTCAAGAATGCTTGGTGGCGATGTCGAATTACACTCAAGAAAACGTACTTCACTGGCAAAGAAACTCATCAAATTCCCTTACGTTCTCCTGAGACATATTTACTGGACAATGACTGGGAACGCCTTGTTCTTTACTGGTCCCGAGCCAAGAATGTGGCAAGGTCTATGAGCTCATTTTATTTTAAGTACTATATGCTTGTGTCTTACTGTACTCTGTTCATGTAGAACAAGTGCTTAAACCTGAAGAACAACTGTTCTTATTTAAGATTCCATTGCTATCATGCATACTGCTTTGCTCTTGTATCATTGTATTTACTCATATAAACTTATTTTTAAATTGAACGATCCAATGGAAACTCCAATGGCACAACAGGTATGTTTACGCATATTTCTTTAACATGTTTGCTCTTATAAATAGCTCTGTTGATTTCAATTTCAATTGTGTATACAGTTGACTTCTCATATCATGCACATTACCAGCATCACAACAGGGCCAATAGTGTTGTTGTACATGTAGACCCGTGGTACCCATCTGAAATCTTGTTGTGCTGTGTAGTTTTCCACACTTTGTATTCTTTCAGTGCTGCTTTCTCTTGAACTGATATGATTTGAACTGTGTCTCTATTTTGATTTGGCAAGACAATGCAGTGACCATAGGACATAGATATATGTTTGTTTGATGCTTTTATAATGTACTACTTGGCAATCGAAGACTTGGTAGTTTAATCTTGTCCACCTTACTAATGAATTGGTTCACCGAAATGAGTTTCATATACTAGTACATGCTAAACCTGTTATGTGTCTGCTTGTTTCTTCTTTTAGAATGCTGACAGAATATTGGGGAAGAGTGCCTTATTAAGCAATGATGAAGAAAGTAATGCAAATAAGGTTCAGGATCGTGAGACATCCTTGTTGGTCTCCAACAAAGCTGATAAAACAGCTAAGGAAAACTATCTTGAAGACGGTGAGGCAACCCCAAAGTCATGTCTTGGTTTATTGTTCGAGATTTATCGCCACTACCGCTTGCACAAGCTATTCAAACTCCTTTATCAATCAGTTCGGTTTCTTGAGTCTCAACTACAAGCTGAAAGAAATCGATCATTTGTGTTGCGACAAGAAGCGAAAGATCTGCGGAAGTCCCCGGAGCATTGGATGCATACTTTACGGTGCAACAACAAGCGTTGGAGGATTTTAGCGCCAAACATGACAAAGCTAATAAGCTTGCTAAGCTTATTGCCGGCATGGTGGATACCTAGGATAACGTTTTTGAGCTCTTCGAAGTTGTTTGATTATGGACTTGTTTTGATGTCGCGTTTATTTGCCTTTGGTGGCCAATTTTGGCGGCGGTGTATGTAATATCTTTGCTTTGTTCCCTACATTTGCCTTTGGTGGCGAACTTTGATGCCAGTGGATGTAATATGTAATAGCTCTAATAGGCTAGCGTTAGTTGCTTGCTTATTAATTTCCTTATTGTCTTGTTTAGTTGTTTGCTTGTAGTCACTTGGTTCTTTTCGCGTTTTCTAGTGGCCACAATAACCTATTTTTGGTAACTAGGCCACAATAATCATGGCAACACACGGACTGGTGTAACCATGGGCCTCCTGCGGGCTGTAGGATCTGTGGGCCTTACGGGCCGTAGGATCCATGGGCCTTCTACGGGCCGTAGGATCCATGGACTTTCTACGGGCCGTACGATCCATGGACCTTCTACGGGCCGTACGATCCATTGGTCTTCTACGGGCCGTAGGATCCATGGGCCTTCTACGGGGCGTATAATTATTTCACCAAACATGGGCCGTACTATTCATGGACCATAACGGGTCGTTACTGTATTTGATAACGCTATGAAAACAGCCCAATGGGTTAATGGGCCACAAACCGGCCGGATGTAACCACAGGCTGAATTTGGCCCACAAACGGAACATGCCAGTAATGGACCGTAACTAACCGAATTCTAGAAACGAGCCCAAGAATAAATGGGCCCTTAGAAGGCCGAAACTTAAGACGGGCTGGAAACGGCCGACGGAATAATGGGCCGTTAATGGGTATAAAGCGATACACTGTTCATTTTGGGCCAGTTTCATCTCGGGCCTTTAATGGGTCGAGAGTTACAAAGGGCCTCATATGGGCCGAAAGACATCATGGGCCATACATGGGCAAGAAGTTACAACGGGCTGGAATCATATTGGACGGCCCATATGAAGCTACTGGGCTTAATTCCGATGGGCCGTAACGGGCCGGTAGTTAGTGGGCCGTAAATGGGCTATATCTGAAAAGGCATTAACGAGCTTCCGTGGGCGACCGTTACCTTTGACCAAGTCAAGCGGGCGGCCTTTTCACCGAAATGGTCCTCTGTTGGGCCGTGCCACGTGTCGACGTATCATAGGCGCCTCCTGTCCAATGAGTGGATGACATCTGTCCCAACGGTGAGCCAACACGTGTTTCCTCTGGCCAATGAGAATTTTACATGTGGAAAATACCCATTGGTCCGGGCTGTTAACGGGTTATCGGATCCAAAACTGGACCCGATAGTTTAACGACAACCTGTTACGGTGGATGCCACGTGTCGGTCACCCTTGACGAAAACACTTCTATGACGCGCGATTTATCGTCATGGAAGTGGGCACTTTCGTGATGATAATTTTGGTAATGTCATGGAACACTACTGCGACAGCACAGGTATGACTATCTTGATTCTGTCATAAAATCGTCATGGATGTACATGCATGACAGAAAACGTGACCTACTGTGACAAACACGTATCATCAGGAAAGTGTATTTTTTTGTAGTGTTAAGCATGCGGAGAATGACAAGAGAGGTCCGAGTAGACCGAATTTGACATGGGAGGAGTCCGTTAAGAGAGACATGAAGGATTGGAGTATCACCAAAAAACTAGCTATGGACAGGGGTGCGTGGAAGCATGCTATCCATGTGCCAGAGCCATGAGTTGGTCGCGAGATCTTATGGGTTTCACCTCTAGCCTACCCCAACTTGTTTGGGACTAAAGGCTTTGTTGTTGTTGTTGTTGTTGTTGTTGTTGTTGTTGTTGTTGTTGTTGTTGTTGTTGTTGTTGTTGTTGTTGTTGTTGTTGTTGTTTATAAATATTATGGTCTTGGAAAAACTAACATGGGTTGTGAATAGTAATACTAACGATTTTGTACTATATTTTGTATAGAGAATCTCATTAATCCCAACTTTTATAAACACTAATGTTTTGTCCAAGACTATGTGTGGAAAGTAAATGATAATATTATGGAATCACATATGCAGTCATATATACCTGTCTTTCACTTCCCGTAAATTAGTTTCAGTTTATGGGGATAATAAGAGGTTGAGATATTTTCTTAGAAAATATGGCAGTCCAATATAATTCGTAAAGAAGTCATGTGGACTACACCTTTCCTACATGCTGATAATGTAGTACTTCCTCCGTTCCTAAATATTTGTCTTTCTAGCCATCTCAAATGGACTACAACATACGTGTCGGATTTCGGGTTCCGGCAGACCCTCTAGGTTCGAACACTGGGTGCGCGCGGAGATCTCGCCCTCTACCTACCTGCACCTCGCCGCCTCGCTAGGATCTAAACTATGAAAGGAACAACACAAGAGACACAGGGTTTATACTAGTTCGGGCCACCATTGTGGTGTAATACCCTACTCTAGTTTGTGGTGTGGTGGATTGCCTCTTGGGCTGATAATGATTAATAAAAGGAAGAACAGCCTCGCGAGGGTCTGCTCTTGGCTGGTGCGATGAACTGCTAGGGGGAGTTCAGTCTCTCTCTCTCTCTCTCTCTCTCTCTCTCTGCTGATTCAAGATGCCTCTAGCCACATTCGGATTAGGATCCAGCTCTCTCTACTGTGGGTGGCTAGTCCTATTTATAGGCAAGGCCTGGGCCTCTTCCCAAATATTGCGGGAAGGGCGCCAACAATTAGCCATTTGAAGGGAACATCTAGTACACTTATCCTAACTAAAGTTGGTCCTCGCTTTGTCAAAGGCTCGTGGTGGTGGCCTTGACTTGGGCTCCACGATGACTTCCTTCCGGCCGTTCTGGCGGTCTGGTCTTGTTGCACAAGCGGATGCCTTTGCTTGATACTCTTACTGCGCTTGCTCCTTTGCACCAAAGAGGAAAGGAGGACAGGGCTGGCGCCTTTGGCGCCCTTTGGTCGTCATGGCTTGCGTCATGGGCACCTCGTGAGGTACCCGCCTTGATCTCTCCGCCTCCTCGCGAGCCGCCTGACGAGGCCGTGCACGAGAAGCTCCACGTCGTCCGCCGCATGAATCTTGCCTCGCGAGAGTCTTGAGCTTGTCTTGATGAAGATGGGCGTCTTTGGGCCACCCTTTGAGCCACGCCGCAGCCGCAGCGAGAAAGTCAGGGACCCCGTTCCCGAAGCGCCGCAAAGCCCCGGGCCCAAAGGCGTGCAGACTTGGCTGACAGAGAAGCGAAGGGCAAGCAGGAGCGCCTGAGCCCTAACAGCCTACGACCTTTGGCGCCAAGCGTGGCGGTTGATTGGACGTGGGCGGCCCTGCTTCCCCATGACGCCTCAGCAACTGCACGAATTGACAAAGTCCCTGCATGCAAAGCGGGTCATGATTACCTGCGATCGTGGAGGCCGGTGGTTGGCCTCCTCTGGCTATAAGTACGGAACGGCGCGTGCCCTTCCAGCTCATCTCTTCTTGCTTCTCCTTCTTCTCCGTCCTTGCTCCACCTTGCCACAATGACTCCGATCCACCGTTTCTCCGCGAAAGAGAAAGGAAAGGCTCCCCGAGAGGGTCCCGACCCGCTTCCGCCGAAGAAACGGCTACCCTATGCTGTCGAGATGAGGCGCTCGGCGGAGGTGTCGAGACCAGTGCGGCGGCCGCCGCCAGGTTCCGCTGCCCTTGTACGCCCACCTTGAGGGCCCTGCAGGAGTTGATGCCGAGCGCCATGGACGACACCGCCGCCGGCGTCGGCGGGTCACAGTGGTGCGCGTTGTCCCTCCTGGAGTCCACGTCGAGGGCTCCACCCGAGAGTTTGTGCTCCACGCCGCCATGCCTCCTCAGTCTTGGATTCGCCTTCCTCCCTCCTTCGCCTTCGTGATGCCGCAGGGGGGATACTTGGAGCTCTGGTTGCGGCACGCTGGCTGCAACACCCTCGCGACAAGCGGAGGTCGCGGTCGTCGCCCGGCAAGGTCTTCATGACTTCGAGGTGGGCGAGATCGCCTGGTCTGCGGGGACGAGGCGCCCTCGTGATCCACCGGGAGTATGACGGCGCTTCCATGATGCTCTTCAAGGTCTTGGCAGACGGACGCCGACCGGAGTGCTGCCACGAGAGAGGTGGTCGGGGCCCTGCCCTGGCGAGACCAGCTCGCCGGTCGCTCCTCAGCTGCTCCTCGGCGGCGGAGGCGTCGAAGGTCCAGCGACTCCACCGAGCTCTTCGCGACTCGAGACGGCGGCGGCAGCGACTCGAGCCCCGAGCTGCGCCGCTCTCGGGCAGGGCGGGCTCGTCGAGCCGCCGCCGCCTCTGATCCGGATGAGATTGGCGCCGGTGCCCGGCCGCCCACTGTTGATGATGGCGTCTCTTGCGGGGGCACGTGTAGTTAGCATTCTTTAGGATTTGTTCCCTGCGAGGAATCGAAAAAGCGCGCCCGTGGGGGCTTGTAAGGTGCTTGTGGTTCTGTTTGTTAATATAGTCCTTGCCATGAAGTAGTGCGAGATGCTCATTCCGTCTTAGCTTAGTCCTTCCTTTCGAACCTCACAAGGGCTTGGTGCTCTCTGCCGGCAGTCCCGGTCCCAAAGGCAGGCTTGACCATATTTGGTATGCTGGTCGCGATGCCGTGGTCAAGGCCAGGAGGTGAGCGGCTCGAAGTCCGAGAAGAGCCCTTGAGTCGCGATGCTCGGGAGGTCCCCTTTAGCGCTCAGCAGCCATCGTTCGTGAGAAAGGAGCGCGACATTGCTAACACGGGATTACATTGGGTCTTGGGTCGAGGCTGCGATAGCTAGTGTTTTCGGAGGGTGACTTATCTCGAGAGTCGAACCGCTTCTGGTGCGGCGCTTAGGTCGCGCGATCGGCAGCGAGGGGTTGCTGGCAAGGTCCCGTGTGCCTCTTCCTCTCGCCTTTGCTCCCTTTCGCTCTCGTCCTCGGGTCCACGGCCTCGGCGGGTCTCGACCATCGCCGATATGCCGGTCGCGATGCCGTGGACAAGGCGAGGGTGAGGGTGGAGAGCGATAGGAGCCCATGAGTCGCGATGCTTAGGTACCCCCTTTAACGTGCAAGCGGTTCGCGAGGGCGAGAGCGAAGAAGACGCCGTGAGGGCCTCGCTTGGCGCTGCGCCTTGAAGGGATCCTGCAGGCTCACCACAAAAAGAACAAGGGTCCGCTATGACAAGCGATGGTCAGCCGTTGGTTGCTTTGGAGAGGTGACGAGTCACTGAAGGCCTGACGAGGTGGCGTTGTGCGGGGCTGCCGCGGCCAGAGCTCGGCTATTCAGGTTTGTCGGTGTTGCAGGGACGGACCCATGCGCAAGCGTCGTGCCGTTGGGGAGCAGCTCCATCAGTTGGCGTCAGTTGAGCGGGCAACTAGGTCAAGCGCGTTAATCACGAAGAAGCAAGTTCATTTAAATAGTCGCGGGGAAGGCAGAGCGTGTTGGGTGCAGCCCAGCGACTTGGGATGATGCAGCCGACCGGCGCCCCAACAAGGTAAGCTAAGGACATGAAGTAAAAGGATACATGCCGCAGGACGGACCCACGCTGCACGGGAATGATGCAGCCCCACAGGCGCGCCCCGGTGGAAATGAAACTTGAAGGATGTCACGATAACGTTGAAGGCGAAAGGATGTTGAAGTAGCGGACGTCGTGGGTTGCGGCCGACCTTCACGAGCCCCAGGCCCGGGAGCCTCGGGAGGCTCGGAGGCGCTAGTGGCTCTCATGGACCATCTCCATCTCTGCCAGGGCTGCGGGCGCTGGCCTCTTGAGCCTCAGGATGCTCCCATGAGGCGCCTGGTATGTGGCGGCGCGTTCGGCACGCCATAGGGCATGCAAGCGTAGGTGTGGGGTGGACCTTCGCGGCGCCCGTGCGTGAGGGCCAAGCGCTCTGAGGCGGCTCGGTTGAGCCTGGTATGTCAATGCAGACGCGCAGCCCACCATCCTCGCTGGATGGGGAGCTCTGGTAAGTGGCGGCTGCCACTCGTGACTCTTGACTCACTGCAACTCCTGCGTGATCGGACCGACGAACTCCGAGGTTTGGCCCTCCTTGCCTTGCTCCTTCACGGGAAACATGCTTTGAAACACGCCTCCAAGTGGTGCCCAAGCGCCTCCTCGTGACCTTAGCAAGGTCGGTGGCCCTCCGGAGAGAGCCCTGAGCCTTGCTTAAGGAGGCGGCGGCGCGCCTTCCTATCTGATGAAGGAGGTGCCCCTGAGCAAGCGCGGACCGAGGGGCCTGCCTCGAGGGGTCGGGCTGGCGATGTCTTCTTCTTCTTGGGAGCGGTCTCGGGAGCCTCACGCTCCTGCGATCTGGGTCTTCAAGTGATGCGGCTTGAAAGGCTCGCTCAGGGGAGCACACTGCGTCTCTCTCTTCACAAGGCACCGTGATGACTCCGCCGCTTCTGGCATCTTGAGGGCGTTGTAGCCATGATGAGTCACATCCATGAACTTGGCGTGGTGGGGGTGCGAGGATGGCATTGTATGGCGGCGAATGTGGGCGACATCGAAGTCGATGAGCTCGGTCGGTAGTTGTCGCGCCGAAGGTGACAGGAGGCGGACCTGCCCAATCGGAACCGTGGAGCCATCGGTGACTCGGAGAAAGGCTTGGTTGGCTGTAGCTGATTGTAAGGCACTTGGAGATTGTTGAATGTCTCTACGGACGGGGCGTTGAGCCTGCTCCGTCATCGATGAGGGTCTGGTGACTTGCACGTTGTCGATGATTAGGGAACAATGCATCGGAGGACTCGGTGTGGCGCAAGACTTGAGCTGATCCGTGAGCTAAGCGTGATGGCGACGTGACCACGAGAGGCGCGTGGCTTCGAGCTTGGGAGGATGCATTCTCTTTGGCGAGCTCGCTTGAAGATGCGTTGAGAGGTGGGGCTTGAGCTCCGCCCAGGATGCAAGCGATCGTGCGTGGCTCTGGAAGCCCCGACCCCTCGTCGATGATGGTCCCGTTTCTCCTTAGCTGCGGCGGCAGAGGAGGGAGGCCTGCATTTCCTTGTGGGCGATCTCGCGGTGATCCTCGATCTCCCTCGCGAGGTCGATCCTGCGAGCGATCCTCGCGAGGTCGGTCGCGCCACCCTTGGCGAGGGCCACGGTTTTCCAGCGTCATCGTTCCTTCATCCTCCTTGGCGTAGCCTCGATCGTTCTTGATCGGGCGTCGGCCGATCCTCCTTCTCGCGCGGCTCGGAGCTCTTGACATTCGTTGGTGTTACGGGTGTGGAGGTCATAGTACACACATGCCGGCTGCCCTTGGAAGACTGGGCTGATCTCGCCCCTCTTGGTGTTTGGTTACTGCATGAGCATGGCAGCCCCTTGCGCTTCACGTCCTTGGCCTTGGATTTCTTCTCTTACGGGTGCGGCTAGCGTCGAGGAGGAAAGGCGCCCTGCTCAGCCTGGCGCACTTGGTCGCCAAGTTGAGCAGCTCAAGGAAGTGCAGATCTTCATGCATCATGACTCCTCCTTCATCTTGGCGTCGCACACACCGTTGGAGAAGGGTGAGATGATGGCCTCCTCGTCACCTTGGGAATCTTGGCGTGTGTTGTTGAAGCGCCTGGATGTACTTCGCAGGTCTCCCAGTTCTTTGCTTGATGCTGGCGCATGTCGCTCACGGCGGGAGGCAGTCCACGAGTACCTTGGAAGTTGGCGATGAAGCGGGTGCGCATCTCGTCCCCAGGAGGAGATCGTGCGAGAGCGAGTTCGAGAGCAGTGCGGGCTCCGTCCTTGAGTGCCATGGGAAACCAGTTCACCATGACCTTCTCATCCCGTGGCGGCGGCCGATGCCCAAACAGAAGCTGGAAGAACTCCGCAGGTCGACCGTGCGTCGCGAGGAGGAGGCAGGTGCGGCTTGAACTTGCCGGGCCACGCGACACAGCTGCAATTCGGTGGTGAAGGCGCTGGCGACTTCTTTGGGCTACAGGAGGCCTCTCGTGACGAAGAGCTGGTCTTGCGGGTCCCCATGCGCTGCACTGGGAGCAAGCAAGTGCTGGGCGTCTTTGGAGTAGGGCGTGGTCGTGACGAGCCGGTGCGAGGAGCACTCGGCGGCTTCTTGGGGCGAGGACCTCTTGGCAGCTCTGCTCTTGCTGCGCTAGCGCCGGACGGAGCGGGTTCCGCCGAGGCCACGCGCTTGGGGCGGCGCCTTCTTGAGGGGCGGTGGCGCCGAGGCGCTCGAGCTTCACCGCCGCAGGGCGGGCAATCAGCGAGAAGGACGGCGCGGGGGAGCCCCTGCGCGCGGAAGAGCTTCGGCGGCGCGGTCGAGCCACTCTTTGTAGACGCGGTCGGCAGAGGCGGTAAGCAGAGCTCGTTTGCGCAATGAGTGCGCTTGAGCCTCCATGGCGCGGAGCCTGCAGGATGAAGAACCAATGGGCGAGTGAAGGAGTGGCGGTGCGGCCGTCTCGCCTCACGCAGACGGATCTTTGGGGCGATGCTTCTTTGCTCGTTCCGCCGGGCCGGTGGCGGCGTTGACCAGCAGCGACGGAACGGCGGGGCGGCACGACGGGGCCGTCTGGGCGACGTGAAGCGAGAGCGGCTCGGCGCTTCAGCTGGCCCGACAGCGTCGACATGGATGCGATGGCCGCGAAGAACAGGCGGCGGAAGACAATTCGGCGCACCTCTACTCGGGCGCGCCAAATGTCGGTTCGGGTTCGCAGACCCTCTAGGTTCAACACTTTGGGTGCGCGCGAGATCTCGCCTCTACCTACTCGCACCTCGCCGCCTCGCTAGGATCTAAACTATGAAAGGAACAACACAAGAGACACAAGGTTTATACTAGTTCGGCCACCATTGTGGTGTAATACCCTACTCTAGTTTGTGGTGTGGTGGATTGCCACTTCAATGATGATGATCAATACAAGGAAGAACAGACCTCATGAGGGTCTGCGCTCTTGGTCGGGTGCGATGAAGCGCTAGGGGAGTTCGGTCGCTCTCTCTCTCTCACGATTCAAGATGCCTCTAGCCACATTGCGGATTCCGGATCCAGCTCTCTCTACCCCGTGGGTGGCTAGTCCTATTTATAAGTAAAGGCCCTAGGCCTCTTCCCAAATATTGAGCGGGAAGGCGCCAACAATTGGCCATTTGAAGGGAACATCTAGTACACTTATCGACTAAAGTTGGTCCTCGCTTTGTCAAAGGCTCGGTGGTGATGCCGTTTGGGCTCCACGATGACTTCATTCCGGCCGTTCGGCGGTCTTGGTCTTGTTGCATCAAACGGATGCCTTTGCTTGATACTCTTGCCGCTTGCTCCTTTGCACCAAAGAGGAAAGGAGGACCTGCTGGCTGGTGGTGCCGCCTGGCGCCCTTGGTCGTCATGGCTTGCGTCATGGGCACCTCGTGAGGTACCGCCTTGATCTCTCCGCCTTCTCATGAGTCGGCTGACGAGGCCGTGCTCGAGGAAGCTCCTCGTCGTCGCCCATGATCTTGGCCCCTCGCGAGGTCTTGAGCTTGTGCTGATGAAGATGGGCCGTGCTGGGCCACCCTTTGAGCCACGCCGCAGGCCGCAGGCAGGCAAGTCTGGGGACCCCCATTCCCAGAACGCCGACAATACGGATGTATGTAGACATGTTTTAAATTGTAGATTCACTCATTTTGCTCTGTATGTAATCATTTGTTGAAATCTCTAGAAAGACAATTATTTAGGAACAGAGGGAGTAGGAAGGATGCTACACCAATACCATTAATCCCATGTTTTTTGATCGATATAATGTATGATTTAAACTTAAAAAGTAATAAATCCGAAAATACACACATCAATGTGCCATACGATTGGAGGCCACACCATTTCAAAATATTTTGAAAAACTATTTCTTTATTAACCCATGTAATGACAAATATCTCCGAGACATGGAAATCACAAGGTACTCGGACCCGCGGGACAAAAATAGTGTCAAGCAAGGTAGAGAAAGGAGAACGGGCCGCCAATGCCAGAAATGGGCCCAAGCGGATCTGCAACCGAGTTGTATTAGGGTTTCACGAGGGTTTTCATGACGCCGCACAAGGGCAATCCACCATCCGTTTGGCGAGAGTCGAGCATCGGACGATCGGAGACAATCATGACGACACACACAGATATCCTCTCACGCAAGTTTTCGCTCCGGAAATTTTATAGAGTCTAAACTACTCCCTCCATTTCAAATTACTCGTCGTCGAAATGGATGTATCTAGAACTAAAATACATCTTAATATATTCATACATGCGACAAGTAATTTTGAACATAGGAAATAGAAAAGAAGCCAACACTTGAGCAGCAGCGCGAACAACTGAGGGACGGGGAGATCACTTCTCTCCGGAAACCAGATCCAAAAGCCCCAGAATCGAATATACAAGATCGACGTTTAGGATCAAAGCCCTAACAACCTCCCTGCTTAACAACGATCCAATTAAGAAAGAAATAAAGGTGGGAAAAAGGGTTCGCTAAAGTACAATTTTATGATTTTATCCCATCTCCATCCGCCCCTCTCATCATCAGCGTCCCTCCCTCGTCATCCCCCATCGCCTGCCTCCAAACCCGCCTCCCCCGTCTCCTCCCAGAAACACACAGTTCCCATCCCCGTTCCCAAGTCCCAACCCAACCCGCGCCCCCCTGCCTGCACGCACGCGGCCTCCGGCGACCACGCGCCCCCTCCCCCGCAAAACCCTAGCCGCCCCTCCCCCTCCCCCTCCCGCCCCTCCGCCGGCGCCGCCGGCTCGCCCCGGATCGCGCGGTGCCCAGCCGCCGCCGCCGCCGCCGCCAGCCCGAAACCCTAGCTCACTCCCTCCCTCGCGCGCTCGGATCCGCCATGGCCGAGAGGAAGCTGGATCGATTCGCGGCGCTCGGGAAAGGTGAGCCCCTCCCGATCCGCCGCCCTCCCTGGCCTGCGGGCGGGGAGATCCGATCTGCCCCGCCCGCCCGTCGGTTGGCCTGGTTAGCGTATAGGTAGATCTGTGCGGCTGGCTGGTGCGCGCCCCCGATTTGATGTGTGCTTGTTTCGCAGATGCCCTCTCGCTCGGGATCGAGGAGGATAGGTCCACCGCCGCCGCCATGGGTTTCGTCGACGATCCAAAAGGTCCGTACCCTCGTTTCTCCCGGAACCACATCAGTGTTGCTTCGGCTCTGTTTTTTTTTTTTTTTGGGTTCGTATTAGTTGTTGAGGGGTTACCATGGCACGTAGGTTTTTGCTCTACTGTGTGTAGGATTTGTTCCGTGGGAAATGGAATGGTTGCTGATAGTGTGTTTGCGTGTGTGCACGTGTGGACATGTGTGTTCGTGCGTGCTACTGTGTGCTTGCTTGCCTTTGGGGTGGCAGTCTGAGTGCGTTTGTGAGCTGTTATTGAGTACGTGTTTGATAGATAGCATGGTTTTACTGAGTCGTTGACCCTGAAAATCTATTGGTTTTGCAGATCAGCAGCACCTGGAGAACAGCATTCCTCTGTCCCCTCAGTGGCTTTATGCCAAACCAAGTGATGCCAAGGTTTGACACTGGTGTCCTAATTCTGTATCCATTCAGTCTGTGTGTGGGTGTAGTCAGGAGTTTAAAGTCTCTGCTATTTGGGTGCTGGTACAAGCGTTAAT
Organism: Aegilops longissima; assembly: GCA_021605205.1. Taxonomy (NCBI): domain Eukaryota; kingdom Viridiplantae; phylum Streptophyta; class Magnoliopsida; order Poales; family Poaceae; genus Aegilops; species Aegilops longissima. The sequence goes on along the minus strand of CM038678.1, from coordinate 694,797,415 downwards.
TAACTGTGCACAACACCTGTTTGCAGATTTCAGCAACTCATGGGTCCTTGCTCGAACCTTCTGAGAAAGATGTGAGGATGCTTGAAGGCTCTGGGGCTAAGAAAGAGCGCCGTCGGAATGCATTTGATGCTGGTTGGCTTGATGAGGAGAGGGAGACGAGCTTACTTGGGAGGAGGGATCACAAGAAGGAAGTGGACCGGGAAGTGGATAACCGTAAAAACGATCGCCGATCTGACAATGTTTCTGCAAGGGACAACAACGATTCACGGGCAGCTCCTACATCTGGAAGGTGGGATGATGGCTCCACCCGAAATTCAGGGAATGAAGGTAGGCGTGATGGAAAATGGTCATTAAGATGGGGACCTGACGACAAGGAGAAGGACTCCAAACCAGAAAAGAAGATGGATGCAGAAAAGGATGAACCTCATGGTGAGAAACAGGCACTTCCTGTAAGGCTGCTGCCTGAGTCAGACTCCCGTGACAAATGGAGACCTCGTCACCGGCAGGAGACTCAGACCAGTGGTACAGCAACATACCGTGCTGCTCCAGGATTTGGATTGGAGAAAGGACGTGTGAAGGAATCGAATGTTGGTTTTGCCCCTGGAAGAGGCAGGGCAAACCCCAACTCAGTTCCATCCTTCAGCCGTCCATCATCTGCTGGGCCAATTGGTGCTCCACCTGTGTATGGGAGGCGTGCAGCAACTGCTGGTGCTTTTCGCTACCCAAGGGGTAAACTTCTTGACATATACAGGCAACAAAAGGTTGTGCAATCATTTGAAGATGGCCGGCGGATGCTGGAAGAAGTTCCTCCCATAACACTCTCTACTTCTGTTAAGCCACTAGCCTTTGTCACCCCTGATAACAACGAAGAGGTAACACTTTAGCAATGCCCTTCATGGTTTCTTTTAAAGTGGCTGTTCACCTGTTAACTTTTATCACTACTACCCAGTTTATTTATCCGTTTTTGTGCTATACAGGCTGTTTTGGAAGATATTAGGAAAGGCAGGGTCACCAGCAGTGAAGCGACGAATACAACTGCACTCCAAAAGGAGAGAAACAAAGATCTTGAAGGTACACACATCATGGGATGCATATATTACTGTCTGTCATATGATTCTTCTGTTCCTTTGCGTAAATCTGATATAACAATTATTATTCCAATCCAGCTTTTGGTATTGATGCCAACAAGGATAAAAGCGCTGAAGCATTTAGCGGGTTAAGTCATGAAGGATCTGCTGCCTTAATATCAGAGAAGGACGCCTTTTACAATGAAGGGATGTTCGCAGGTGGTATTACAGGCCCACCAAAGCCTACCGAGGAAAATGCTCCCAGTCACCCACATGGACTTTCTGGCATCAGGGAAGACACAAAGTTTAATGAGGTCAAGCCAAGTGCTGATACCGATCCTAGCACTAAGTTACCTGATGATTCAAATGCTCAGTTCAATGTAAATGTTGACTATCCTACTGGCCAGGTTAGTTACACTGAAACAAAAGCTGGTGGCCAGGATAGTTACCCAGAGGAGTTGACCCTATACTATCTGGATCCCCAAGGAGGTGTGCAGGGTCCATTTATGGGTACCGATATAGTCTCCTGGTATGAAGATGGGTATTTTGGATTGGAGCTGCCTGTGCGTCTAGCTCAGGCTCCAGATGATGCTCCTTTTCGCCCACTTTCTGACCTCATGCCGTACCTTGGACATAAGCCCCAATCTCTCCCACCTGTATCCCGTGGTGGAAGTGCTGAATCTCCGGATTCTGTACATAACAATTTTGAAGATGCGCTTCCTACTTCTGGTTCTTTTGGGAAGAGTGATCAGACATCTAAGGCAGACTCTGGAAATTATGCAGCCAATCCTACAAGAGGTGACCAGGAAGCACCGGTACAATCACGTACTGGTTGGTTCCCCTCAGTTGAAGCACAAAAGACTGAAGCAAACCCAGATATTCGTCAGCAGCGCATTCCTGAAACTGTGAGTCAGGATGCTGAAGGTTAGTTTCCTTTCTTTTCAGTTATATAGTGTTTTTCTTCACATTCTCTTGCTCTATCCATATCTGAATGCTCAACATTCTTTTCTGTACTTGCTACAGAAGTGTTGTACACTGGGAGGCCTACCAGTGGCATGGGTCAATCTCGACCAGATTTTGATAATGACCGTGCAGATTTCCAATTGACATCACTGGATTCTCGTTCTGGGATGGGGGAAGCTAATTTGCCCAAGCAGGATGCCCCTAGAGAGAATGAACTCAGCCCTCTTGGTTTGCTTTGGTCTGAGCTGGAAGGGATGCATCCAAAGCAGCCTCTCTCATCAAATGTGCTTGGTGTAAATGAGCGGAGAAATCCCAAACAGACAGCTCCCAAGGACATTCCACCTGCAAATATCAGGCATGGGCCGCTTAGCCGGATGAATGAAGCCCCTGTTGTGCGCGATGAGTGGCCTGCTAACCTTGGACGGCTGGACAGCATCAATGATGCAAACATGTCAGGGCTAATTTCCCAGGTTGAACCTGAGCTAGGTCATCTGAATTATGAGGAGCAAATGCTACTTACACAGATTCGAAGGGAGCAACTGCAGCAGGAACAAATGATGGGTCGTAACAATCTGGAATTTCCTGGACAATTTGCAGGGCAGGTGTTTGATTCATTGCACCAACACAGACAGTCCATCAATCCACCAGCTCCTGAGGTGGAGCACCTTTTGAGAGTCCAGTTTGAACTTGAACACCAGCAGCGACGCCAACAGCTTCAGCAGGAGCAGCACCGCCAGCAGCTTCAGCAAGAGCAGCACCAGAGGCAGCTTCAGCAGGAGCAACACCAAAGGCAGCTGCAGCAGCGCCAAGCCCAGCTGCTGCAACAGCAACAGCAGCAACAACAGCAGCTTATTCTTGAACAAATGTTGCAGCAGCAGTTGCAGAGTTCAAACTTCGGACAAGCTAACATGGTTGATCAAGTGTTACTCCGGGAACAGTTATTGAATGACTTGCATCATCAACCCCATCATTTTCAGAGGCAGCATGATGCAGCTATTGAACAACTCATTCAAGCAAAATTTGGGCATGGCCATCATAGGGAGCAACACAATGATATGTTAGATGTTCTCTCACGTTCAAACCAGAGGCAGGCGCTTCCTTTGGAGCAGCAGATTCTTTTAGGGCTGCACCATGATCAGCTCCAAACACAACAATTGGCCAATGCTATACGGCAACATGCGGGCAGGGAGGAAGAACGACATTTAACTGGGGGCTGGCCAATGGATGATCCTAGCCAATTTATCCGCACAGGAACTAGTCCAAATCAAAGCCATGCCTCCAGACTTGGTCAATTCGATCTTCTGCAGTCCCTTCAGAGGTCGTCATCTGTGGAGCATCATGACCATCTCGACCGAAGCCTATCTATGCATGAAAGATTGCATAGGGGAGGTCAAGGTATTCACTCCATTGAGCGGTCTGGCTCTTTGCCCGGTGGTGCTCCTTTACCAAATCCTGATGTTGTAAATGCCCTAGCACGTCATCATGGCCTCAGTCAGATGGAAACACATGGTGATCTATATTCTGCAGGCCAGATGCCTATGCATGCCTCAGGGGTTCATCCCCAGCAACACAGGCTGCAGGAGCAGCTGTCAGGTTCTCACATGGGAAGGCTGGAAAGGAACTGGTCAGATGCCAATGGGCAATTGCAAAATAGCCTGATGGAAGCTTCACGCATCAACCAGTTGCAAATTGAAGCAGAGAAGCAGAGGAGGAATGTGGAAATGAACCTTCCCATTGACAACCCACATGCATGGGCATCCCTTATGAACAATGAGAGGAACCCAGAAGCTGAATTGAGTGATATGATTCATCAAAAACTGGTTCTTCAAGCACAGCAATCTCGTGGTTTCCCTGATGTTCCGGCTACGGCATCATTTGGACGTAAAGACCCTTCTTCACTCTTTGCACAGCCTGCTGCAGATAACCCTTTAAGATCATCTGTTGACAGGTTGTCTTTTGATGATCCACTTGCAGAAAGGCCACATTTCTCAAAAATGGGGCACTTGGGACAGGATGGACCAACTATTCTAGATATTTTACCGAACAATATTGAGATGAACCGAAAACTCGGCATCAGATCAAGCTCTGCGACAATGCTTGATATGCAAAGGGGAGAATTCCCAGATGTGATGGGTGGCAGTGCATCAACTAATCAATTGGTTGGGAATGCCAATGATGTAGCCAGGAGGAAAAGGCAGGGTTCTAGTGCAAACTTGGCAGTGGAGGACACTGATTTTTCTGAAGCGGTCAGCAACTGGTACTTTTCTTAACTTTGCATCCACACTCCTATTTTCATTATCCTTTCGAAGCCTCAGAACGAACTTTTTACTACCGACATAAATTGTGTTTCTACAAATATGCAGTATCATACTTTATTTGCACACTCATCCAAGTTCTGGTATCTCCATTGCATATAGACAAAGATTTGTGATTCTTCACTATTCTGTTAATATATATACATGCCATGTTCTTTGTTTATCTTCACTTTTGCAGAGGCCATTCGGTATTTTCACTATTCTGTTAATATATATACATGCCATGTTCTTTGTTTATCTTCACTTTTGCAGAGGCCATTCGGTATTTTACTTGTCCAAATTGTTATTGTCAGTTTAAACATAGTGGTGCATGTGAACACACAGTTGGTTCTCTAGTATTAGGCTCAATCAAGTTTTTTTCTTTTCAATATCCAGGGTTGATACTGGCATCCCAAAGGGAAGCTCCCATTCCCTGCTAAAGCGCACAGCAAACCCACACGCTGCTACCTCTCAGGCAGCGTCAACGGATCTGTCTTCAGCCATTAGGTCCAAGAAAGCAGGCCATGCTTCTTCTGCATCTTCTGATGGTATGCCTTGTTCAACCTAACTCTTATATACACTGTCATATTAATGTTAAGTCCAATAACACACACACACACACACACACACACACACACACAGCTAATTGAATCAACTGAAGACCACTCCGCTTTCGATAGATAGTAAAAAGGAAGGATATAGGCCAGTTTCAGCCACCTGAACCTTCATTTATATATAGCTTCAAATGTTCTGCTTACTGCTCTGACTTGAGGATTCTACAATAGGGTATAGGATTTGTACCATTTTATGGTTTCCGACCTCTGATATCGTAATCTTGTTGTGCAGAGCATAAGATGGAACCGGGAGTCACCTCAGCAGCCCATGCCGTCGAAGCCACTGCTTCAGCCAACAAAGAGGCAGGGTCGTTTGGCATCCCACCGAGCAGCAATCAGGACGCCTCTGGTCCTTCGTTCAGTGAAATGCTCAAGAGCACAAAGAAGCCCCCCTTGCAGTATGACGCCTCTGAATCCGCAGACGGCGGCCCTGGTGGCAAGGGCACAAAAAAGAAAGCAAAGAAAGGAAAGCAGATCGACCCTTCGCTTCTGGGCTTCAAGGTCCACAGCAACCGCATCTTGATGGGCGAGATCCACCGCCCCGACGACTAACATGCTTGGGTCATGCCATTTTGTGTACATGCTCACCTCTGTAGACTCTGCACATGTTTTTTGGTAACATTCCTTCCTGTGGAGGCCATGGCCCCCCTTTTGTTCTTTCCCATTAGCCTTAGGATACCCCAGATCAGCCAGAATGTCAAGTTGAAATTAGGAGGGAGGGCTTTTTTTGGTGTGTGTACCTGCGCCCTCGAGTTTATACAGGATACATGAATCTGTACAGGACACCGGAATCATGGGCATGTATGTCAGTGATCTCCTTGTACAGTGCAAGGAAGTATCATCTTAATTCCTCAGGACATTTCTTTCCCTCCCTGGTTGAACAAGCCTAGCTTCCTTTATATTGATTTGTCGGTTACAGTCTTAGAGATAGCAGCCCGAATCTTTAGTTGGCATGTGAGTCTCAGTAGTGGTTTCTTGAGCTGTAGGACTGATTTGCAGGATGTGAAAACCTAACCACAGTAATTAGATTATTAGATTGCTCGTGTAAAACAGAGGATTAAGAAGGCAGTCATGGAATCCTAAGCAAAGAGTCAGATTAGGTTTTTGTTAAGTAATGGCATTACCTTGTGAAATGACTTTGTTTTCTTGGAAACTCAAATGCAAGCTAAACTGTTTGTTTTTTCGTACGTGCCATTCCATCGAATCAAAATGAAGGACTAGTGTCATGGAAGAAAATAATCTTATTATACTGTACGTGCCATTTCTTCTTCCACTTCCTTGTGAAAATCAAAGAGGCCCTGAAAAACGAGCTGTTTACCCCATCATGGCATCCATCCTTTTCCCCAGGTGATTTGGACGCACATGCTCAGCAGGGAGTCGTGTCATGTAAGCAGATGGAGCACATGCATGCAGGCCGGGACAGAATTGGTATCGCGCTGTTCCCACATGGCCTACATTGGAAACTAGCAACTCGCTCAACTGAAACGCAGAAACGGCATAGTCTATCCTACCTACCCATCCCGTCTCAGGTGCAGGGATCTCAACGGTGAAGAGAGAGACCGGCAGCAGCAGCAGGGCCATGTTGCCGCGGCGAGAGAAATATGCGAGCCAGATTGGATCTATTCACCTATCTGACCCAACCCAGCGGTGGTGCCGCCTGCCAGCCATGTTCCTTCCCTCTTCGGGTGAGGAGGGAGGGCTGCCACACCACAGGGGGGACATGGGGACGCCAAAAAAGGGATCCTATCACTATTAACAGGAGGACAGGACGGACATTCCACCAACACCAAAATCCCCTTCTCCAGGGGAGAAGATCAAAAATGGAAGTCACGGCGCGGGGCTGCTCTAATTTTGCGGGGTGGCGTGGCTGATAGATTCCGATCTTGTCGCTCCGGGGAGGAGAGGAGAGACAACTAAGTGATGAATTGATGATACAATTTTTTGCAGATTCGTTTTGCAATAATTTTACGGGACAGAGTTATGTGCAAGACAAATGATTGCTCTGAGGTGTAGTCTCTTGCGGGAAACGATAAGAACTTCGGTGTATTGGTTGCTGCTGGTGTTAACAGGTTTTTGCCCCGCAGCAGATGTCCCGACATCGGGAGTGTGCAGTGGGGTTTCCGTTAATGCCCCAGCTCGCCTTTCCCCTTTCCCGCCCTTGCTCTGCTTTTAATTGTTGCCGATTGTCGTCAGGAGACCTATACTGAATATTTCCGTCAAGTCTTTAATGGAAAGGGGTGAGAGCCCGGTTGGAAAAGAACTTTAGCGTACGGAGATTTGGAGGCGATGGTAGGAGGTCTGGCCACGAGATTCGTCTCATGACTCATAAGGGTGCCCCTCCGGATCAATGGTGGCGGGCCCTGCTCGGGTTCCAGATCTACCACCTCCACCGCCGGGGATCGATGCGGCGTTGTCGGAGGCGCGGGCGGAGATGGAGTGCGTGGCGAGGGACAAGTTCCTCGACCCAGGGACGTGGATGGATGTCTGCGTTGACATCCACTACTTGATACACGAGCAACGAGCGCAGTTTGTCCAGCACGAGGGCTACCTGAATCTGGATATGATCATCTGGGCTATCCAGGAGGCGGAGTCGTCGGATCCAACCCAGGCGGCGACGTGGAGCCACTTCAAGATGCGGAACCCGTCCAAGCTCAACATTGCGTGCCCGTCGGTGGTTGCCCTCGCCAATCCACCACCAGGAACTTTGCCATCGGGGGTTCGCCCCCTTCGCCTTCACTGAAGCTCTAAGGTCCCGGCGCGCGTGCGACGCGCGGGGTGGGGGGGGGGTGGGGTGGGGGGTTGTGCTCTGAAACTGCGAGCACGTCGCGTGGTGGGTGGGTTGTGTTGCCACAACCTGGACCTTCCGCCATGGCCGGGAGACCGAGGAGAGGTCCCTCCTCACCTCATTAAGGTGCTCGGTGAAAGTGCTAGTTATCGACTAGAGGGGTGTGAATAGGCTATTTTTATGAAAGTCTTCAAAACACGGGGGCTTTGAAGACAAACAGTAGAAATGAACCTATTGATATGCAGCGGAAGGTAGACTACACTAGACAAGCCATAGTCAATTAAGCAATGCAGTGAAAGCACGAAGACTATCAGCAGCTAGGTAGTATGGATCAGGATGGAAGATAGTATGAAGCCAAACAGTAAACAGTCTTCACACAGTGAAGACAATCAGATCATGCAAGCAAGCAATGACTTCACGAAGACAGACTGTAAGTAAATGGAAGTGAAGGATAGGACCAGTAGCTTGGTGAAGACAAAGATTTGGTAGACCAGTTCCAGTTGCTGTGACAACTGTACGTCTGATTAGGGAGGCTGAGATTTAACTCAAAAGAACGCGTCTTCACCTTATTCCCCTTGAGCTAAGGACACTAAGTCCTCGTCCAATCACTCTGGTAAGTCTTCAAGGTAGACTTCCAGACCTTCACAGACTTCGTTCACTGGCAATCCACAATGGCTCTTGGATGCTCAGAGCGCGACGCCTAACCGGCTAGAGGATTTACAGTCCTCAAGTGTAACAAGTCTTCAGGCCATGCAGATAGAAATACTTCAGTGATGCCTAACACTCTTTGGCTCTGGGTGTTTTGGGCTTTGTCCTCGCAAGGATCTCTCTGTCAAATGCTTCGGAGGTGGGTTGCTCTCAAACGACAAAAGTCGTGCACTAACACTGAGCAGCCACCAATTTATGGTGTAGGGGGTGGGCTATTTATAGCCAGGAGGCAACCCGACCTGATTTGTCCGAAATGACCATGGGTCACTGAGGGAGTCCTGGATTAGGGGGTGTCCGGATAGCCGGACTACCATCATCAGCCGAACTACCATCAGCCGGACTATCATCATCGACCGGACTCCAAGACTATGAAGATACAAGATTGAAGACTTCGCCCCGTGTCCGGATGGGACTTTCCTTGGCGTGGAAGGCAAGCTTGGCGATACGGATATGTAGATCTCCTACCATTGTAACCGACTCTATGTAACCCTAGCCCTCTCCGGTGTCTATATAAACCGGATGGCTCTAGTCCATAGGACAACAACAACAACCCTTACAATCATACCATAGGCTAGCTTCTAGGGTTTAGCCTCCTTGATCTCGTGGTAGATCCACTCTTGTAAACATCCACAATATCAATATCAATCAAGCGGGGCGTAGGGTTTTACCTCCTTCAAGAGGGCCCGAACTCGGTAAAACATCGTGTCCCTTGTCTCCTGTTACCATCCGCCTAGGCGCGATTCGGGATCCCCTACCGAGATCCGCGGTTTTGACACCGACATTGGTGCTTTCATTGAGAGTTCCTCGTGTCGCCACCGATAGGCTTGATGGCCTCTTCAATCGACAACGACGCAGTCTGGGTGAGAGTTTTCTCCGGACAGATCTTCAGATTCGGGCGGTTTATCGCTGGGCCAACTCACTTGGCCATCTGGAGCAGATCGAAGCTTCGCCCTGGCCGTCGAGTCAGGTTTGAAGCCTAAACTTCACGGCCGATATCCGCGGGGACTTGATCTTGATGGATCGAGCCATACCGAAGCGTGCTTGCTGCTGTCACGATGGGCATGACCTAACTCTGCCGCCGGACAGCACCTTGGGGGCCGCACATGAATCCGCTTCGACCCATAGTCCGGAGCCGATCGCTCGGATCGAGGACGGATGGCTGGACACCGCCTCGGTAGCTGCAACTTCTACGGTGATGGAGCCGAACACTTACCTTGTCCCGCATAAAGCTCATGACTCCGAGGTGCCGGACTCTCTGCCGGACTCCGAACCTCCTGCGCCCCTGCCAGTCGAATCCGATTGGGCGCCGATCATGGAATTCACCGCTGCGGACATCTTTCAGCACTCGCCCTTTGGCGATATCATAAATTCACTGAAGCATCTCTCGCTATCGGAGAGCCCTGGCGAACCACGGCCAGGATGGTTGGGACGCAGACGACGAAGAAATTGAGCCCACCCACCACCCACCGTAGCCACCGTCGGCGATTTAACCGACGACTCGACTACGACTCCGGAGACATCGACGGTATGGACGACGATGCCGGAGACTACCAAGAACCAAGTGCCTACAGGACCTTTGGAAGACCACCTCGTCATCGACATATACATGGTGGACACCCCAAAAGATGGGGACGGCGAAGAAGCAACGGAGGCCGATTCCTTAAAGAAACAGCCCAAGCGCCAGCGTCGGTGGCGCGCTCTAAATCCCGCCACGGCAAGAATGGAGATTCCGCACAGGAGATAATAACACCCCGAAAGTGCGAAGACAACCCCTCCAAAGACGATCCAAATAAGGAGGAGGAGAAGCAAGCCCTCACGAGAGGGCGGCAGACGAAGAGGTCGAGGATGACAATTACTTACCTCCCTCCGAGACGCAGGCAAGCCTCGACGATGACGAATTCGTCGTGCACGAGGATCCCGTCGAACAAGAGCGTTTGAGACGCAGGCTAATGGCCACGACAAACAGCCTAAAGAAAAGCAGCAACAACTTCAAGCTGATCAAGACCTCATGGCCGACAGATGGACCGAGGTCCTCGCGGCAAGAGTATGAATGCCCTCCAAAAGTTACCCAAAATGCAAGTTGCTCCCCGACTAGAGGAGGAAGGGTACAAACCTGCATCACCAGCGACTGTCTGGCAGACCGACCACCTCGTGGCATGACAGAGAGGCGTGCAAGCCCTCCACCAAAACCGCACCCGACATCGCTCAAAAGCATGAAGCTACGGGGAACGCGCGGACTTGCGGGATATATTGGAGGACAAGGCAAGACAATCCAGATCTATCTATGGATCACGCGGCGCCCAAGACCCACGACGAATACCGTCGCACGGATACAACTACTCGGCCGGGCGAACACAGCAGATAACGCTCTCTCGAGCTACGTCGCGATATTGCTCAATCTGAGGCGCCGCACACCCACTATGCTTCACCGACGAAGTAATGGATCATCAAATCACGAAGGGTTTAAACCCGTTAATATCGAATCCTACGATGGCACAACAGACCCGCCGTTTGGATTGAGGATTATCTCCTCCATATACATATGGCCCATGGCGGCGCATCTTCACGCCATCAAATATCTCCGCTCAAGCTTAAAGGACCAGCTCGGCATTGGCTTAACAGCCTGCCCGCAGAGTCAATTGGATGTGGGAAGACACGAAGCCGCATTCCTCGACAACTTCCGAGGCACGATGTGCGACCACCGGATGCGAGATGACCTAAGCCACATAATCCAAAGAGCCGCAGACGAATCGGCTAGGCAATTCGACACGGTTCTTAACAAAGAAAAATCAAATCGCCGATCGTCCGGATGCAGAGGCAATCGCTGCCTTCAAACATAACATCCGCGACGAGTGGCTGGCCCGGCACCTAGGACAGGAGAAGCCGAAATCCATGGCAGCCCTCACATCACTCATGACCCGCTTCTGTGCGGGAGAGGATAGTTGGCTGGCTCGCAGCAACAACCTCAGCAAAAACGCTGGCAGTCCGGATACCAAGGACCGCAATGGCAGGTTTCGTCGAAACAAAAACAAACGCCGCATTAACGGCGACAACAATGAGGATACGGCAGTCAACGCCGGATTCCGAGGCTCCAAGCCCGGTCAACGGAAGAAGCCATTCACAAGAACCACTCCGGGCCCGTCCAATTTGGACCGAATACTCGACCGCTCTGTCAAATACATGGAACCCCCGGAAAGCCAGCTAACCACACCAACAGAGATTGTTGGGTATTCAATGAGCGAGCAAATTAATCGCCAAAAACAGTGACAAGGGCTACACAGCGATGACGAGGAAGAGACCGGCCGCCGAACAACGAGAGGACAAAAGGGATTCCCCCTCAAGTTCGGACGGTAAACATGATATACGCAACGATATTCCCAAGAGGGAGCGGAAGCGTGCACTAAGGGACGATACGCGATGGAGCGATCGCCCCAAAATTCAACCCATGGTCCTCTTGCCCGATCACTTTCGATCGAAGAGACCATCCGACCGAGATCCGCCATGGCGGATTCGCGCATTGGTTTTAGACCCAATCGTCGATGGATTTCACCTCACGAGTCCTGATGGACGGCGGCAATAGCCTGAACCTGCTTTATCGGGATACGGGCGCAAGATGGGCATAGACCCTTCAAGGATTAAACCTACAAAGACAACCTTCAAAGGCGTCATACCGGTGTCGAGGCCGGTTATGCAGGCTCGATTACTGGAAGTGGTCTTGGATCCCGGATAATTTCAAGCGAGGAGTTAATCTTGACATAGTCCCGTTCGCAGCGGCTATCACGCTCTGCTCGGACGAACCGCGTTCGCAAAATTCAACGCGGTGCCGCATTATGCATACCTTAAGCTCAAGATGCCAGACCCTCGTGGAGTCATCACGGTTAATGGAAACACGGAACGCTCCCTCCGAACGGAGGAACATACAGCAGCTCTCGCGGCAGAAGTACAGAGCAGCCTTTTAAGGCAATTTTTGAGTCCGACCGTTAAACGACCGGACGCGGCCAAACGCGCCCGGAGCAACATCAACCAAGACCACCTGGCACGTTCCGAGCACACGTAGCAATGCGGCCTCAACCCCAGCCCTCGCAAAATTGTAAGACAAACTCTCCGCGTACATAATTACGCCCGGAGATACCATGGGCATAGGGGAAAGGCACAACAACAACAGACCAGTGCGGTTCGACCACACCGGGGGCTCCCAAGTGTCGCTCTTTTTCTTTTATTTCTCTCTTTTTATACAGAACTCTGTCCGTGGCGAACCTGCCGAACTCATGATGCAACAGCCAGGGAAGGACAAAGGCGCGATTTAACACTCAGGTGGTCTCCATCACGAGCATTAAATTTGTTAAATACAAGATTCGCTGCCTACCCTCGAGGGAGACGCCTTTAATTCGCCCAATCCTTGCTTTCCGCACTATTTGTATCATTCCGCACTCATAGCATATCTTCTCTAATAAAATGCAGCACTTTTTGCCCATAATTGCATTACCTATATATATATATATATATATATATATATATATATATACATGTTGCACCTGCACATTTTGGTACGGCCAAATACACCTGGGGCTTATGTTCTCCGCATTATGGTGTGATAAAGTCCGAACACTTTCACAAGTGCGGCACCCGAACTTATAGCATTATATGAATCGGCTCGAATCATGTCTTGGGTCAATAGTTGTGTTTGCCCGGCTCCCATGTTTGGCACCTTACGCCCGTTCTATCGGCTAAGGTAGCACTGGAGAACCACTGCGATGCGCCCGGTTGAGCCGGGTTAACGCCTCGAGGAGAAAGCTAAAACTGACTATCATGATAAGGCGAGAGACTGGTCGCTGTTCGAGAGGTCCTTTCGGGTCCTTAAAGACCTACGCCGCCGAGCGAAGTTCGGATAATGTCCGCGAAGGCGTGGATAGCGCCCTAATTGGTCCTCCGAATACTAGGGCTTCACCGAAATTTAAAATTATAGAATTCTATGGCTAAGTGAGAGTGTTCAAGCACTATAAGTCCGGTTGCCTTGTTCGTTGTGTTGAGCGCCTCCCTAGATGGACCCAAAAAAGGGAACAAGAGTGCTCAAGTTTATCCCGAACACCCCAGCACTCGTGGCATGGGGGCTGAAGCCGACGACTTGCCATCTCTCAGATTTAATAAACAGCCACATAGAAGGTAATATTTAAAATTAACAAGCGTTGCTTAGCGCATATGAACAAAGTTTTCAGCGCACAGGATAACACATTGCGAATTTACTCAATAACTACATCCCTGGGACACTCATCCGCAATCTTGCGGGCACCCTTCAGGACAGTCTTATAGTACATTTCGGCGAAGATATTCCTTGCCCGGCGGTGGCGCGTCGCTGATTAGCTTCTCCGCATCCAGCTTGCCCCAATGCACCTTTTGCGGGCAAGGGCCCGACGAGCACCTTCAATACAGCGGAGCGCTTGATAACCTCCACCTGTGGGCACGCATCCACCAACCGTCGCAGACGAGGCGAAGTAGCTCCTGTGCATGGCCTCTCCAGCCACACCGGACTATGAGGCCCTTCATGGCCTGCTCGGCCACCTTAGGAGCTCGACCAGCTGCTTCACTGGTCGCTAGGGGCACCGGATGGCGGCCTCAAGATACCGAGACCGGAGACCTTCTCCGTTGAACTCCCTCCTCGGCTCGGTAGAATGCGGCGACATCGACACGCGCTGAGGCAGATCTGCAAACGCCTACGAGAGCTCCGATTCGGGTAAGTAACACGTAATTTACATTCACATGCTTGCTTTGCATGAAAAATGCCTTACCGCCGCTATCTTCCTCACCAACTCAATCTCTGAAGGGACTTATGGGTATTGGCCTTGGCAGTTTGGCACTTTCGAGAGCGAGGCAAGCTCGGACTCGAAGTCTTTGAGTCACGCTCAAACTCTCATGCTTTTCCATGAGAGCACGGAGCTCTTGCTGAACCACCGCCACCCGCGCCTCCTGCTTTTCTCGCTCTGCCCGTTCCGTGGCGCATTGCGTTCGTCGCGGACACGGCCTCCTTCTGTGGTCGCCACCTCGCTCGTGGCCCTGCAGTACCCATGTTATCCTTGTTATTTTTGTTGCAACCTAAATCCTTTTACAGAAGGTACAAGTTCAAAGTGGTGTTACTCACCTTCTTTGTCCTGGAGCTGCTTCTGGCGCGCCGAGCTCTTGCTCGGACCGCTCGAGCTCTGCTTCAAAGCACCGACCTCCATGATCAGTGGGGGCGGAGGTCAGAGCGCAGCCTGCAACCCATATTGACATAATTTTTAGCAACCCTGCGTATATCTTCTTTTTTTTCAGATCCTCGGTCCGGCTTTTCTTCCCGAACACCGAACCGAGCATCAGGGGCTACTGTCTATGCGGTATTACATTGCATATTTTTAACTTCTTACCTCAAAGCACGATAGAAGGCTCTGCGAGCCGGTCAGCCCGCTCTTAGCAAGCTGCACCTTGAATCACCGCACTCATAATAGTGCGGTGTTCTTCTCGATGGAAGCGCTCTGGCGCCTCCAACAAATTGCCCGGCGCCTCGGTTGGGACGGAAGCCGCCCGCGCCACGGTCTTGCCCTTCATTTGAAGGGCCGCGGCGGACCCGGAACCACTGCGGGTTCTGATATGGAGTCCGGCGCAAAGTCCGGGAGGACGCCTTGTGGCGCCTCCGGAGCCTCCCCCTGATGGGTCCCTTCTTGGGATCCCACCTCGGCGTCCTCAATGTCGCGAGGGGTGGAGGCGGTCGGGATGGAGTCTACATCCGACGGAGCCAACGACCCGCTCGATGAAGCAGGGAGATTATCACTGGCCGGACTACACGCAGCATGCGGCATCAGAATGACACTATGTGACTTAGAAAAAGAAATTATAAATCATTCAGGAATCCGGATACTTACGATCTCGCCGGAGGCCTGGCCCTTGAAGGCCATTCTTCCTCGCCAACGTTGATGTTGGCGGAGCTGTCCGGGAATAGTCCTTCCCTCTTGGACCCTTGGCCTCCCCTGCTGGGGAAGCCTTCCTCTTCCTCTCTCCCTCCTCGGAGAGAGTCCTCTTCTCCTCCTCGTTTTGGGAGGAGTCCGCCCTGAGTTGTCGGACACTGAAAGCGGGAACTCTTTCGAGCACCCGTGGCCTCCTTCTTGGCCTTCTTCTCCGGCACCACGTGCGGTGCGGAACCAGCAGCCTCGCTAGACGGGGCGTCTCTGGATTTTACGGCATAGGAGCCGGGCAGATAATCTGCTCCGCTTTCCTCATCCAGATCTGTCAAAGGAAAAGGGAAATTAAAACCCGCATAGAGTCAAACTATGAAAAGCAAGTGTCCCGTAAAGGGTAGAATCACTTACCTCGTCGGCTTGGCGCTGCGGCGAAATCCGCGATCTTGATCGCGGATGCGGGGCTTGGCGCCCTTGAACAGCACCTCCAGCGCCTTCCGTGCGTCGTGTCGAAGAGCCCGCTCAGCGCATGGTGCTGTTCGGATTGAACTCCACAGATTGAATGCCCGCTCTTGGCATGGGAGAATCCGCGGACGAGCATGACTTGGACCACGTTAACCAGCTCGAGTTTCTTCACCGGCTTACGGATACAGGCTTGAGTCCCGTCGGCTCCTCCGAACTACCCCAAAGCAAGCCCTTCTCTTTCCGGGAGGTGAGCTGCGTGGGGATACCAGATCTGAACTCGGGGCCGCCGCCCATGTAGGGTCACGCGGCTCGGTGATATAGAACCACCCGATTGCCACCCTTGACGGATTCCACGAAGGCCCCTTGAACCAAAGGGCGTTGGGCATCTTTCCCAACATGGCGCCCCGCACTCCGCTTTGAGTGCCCTTCACTACCTTCGCTTGACATTGAAGGTCTTGATCCACAAGCGAAGTGGGGCTGGATGCGAGAGGAAGGCCTCGCATACGACGATAAACGCCGAGATGTTGAGGATGAAGTTGGCGCGGATCATGGAAATCCAGGCCGTAGTAGAACATGAGCCCCGGACAAACGGGTGAAGTGGAAAGCCCAGTCCGCGGAGGAAGTGGGGAAGAAAAATGACCCTCTCATGGGGCCTGGGGGTGGGGATGAGCTGCCCCTCATCGGGCAGCCGGTGCGCGATGTCTCCGGAGAGGTATCCGGCACCGCGCAGTTTGGCGATGTGCTCCTCCTTAACGGTGGAGGCCAACCATTTACCTCCCGCTCCGGACATGGTCGGAGAAGGTTGAGACGAGATGCGCGAACTTGGGCGCTGGAGCTCGAGTGCGCGGAGATGGATAAGCAAAGGAGGAAGAAGGCGTAGGTGAAAAGGCGAATCCTTATCCCTTATATGGGCGGATGAAGCCTATGCGTCCCCCACCTGCCTGGTAAAACTCGCTTATCCCCCAAGCGTCACCATCAATGGCGCGGTTGGGTTACCCACGTCCGTATTGATGAGAATCCGGATTAAGGGAAACACGATCTCCGCTCGACAAAGGCGTGCCAAGAAACCGCCGCTAAATCTACCGAGGTGGTAAAGTAAAAAACAACTCAAGTAATGGCTTGGTAGTGGTGTGACGTCATGCCACAAAAAGCGTCGCAGATTGAACTTGTGTATATATTATTCTCTCTACGGTGGAATGTGGAATTTATTTTGCAGAGCGGACACTATCTGGTGTTCACAATCTTCTATCATTCGGAGGAGGAACCCGCCTTGCGATGCCAAGCAATATCGCGCGGACTTATCGTCATTGAAGCCTGGTTCGGGGCTCGAGGAGTCTGGATTAGGGGTGTCCGGATAGCGGACTACCATCATCACCGAACTACCATCAGCGGACTATCATCATCGACGGACTCCAATACTATGAAGATACAAGATTGAAGACTTAGCCCGTGTCCGGATGGGACTTTCCTTGGCGTGGAAGGCAAGCTTGGCGATACGGATATGTAGATCTCCTACCATTGTAACCGACTCTATGTAACCCTACCCCTCTCCGGTGTCTATATAAACCGGATGGCTCTAGTCCGTAGGACAACAACAACAACCCTTACAATCATACCATAGGCTAGCTTCTAGGGTTTAGCCTCCTTGATCTCGTGGTAGATCCACTCTTGTAAACATCCACAATATCAATATCAATCAAGCGGGGACGTGGGTTTTACCTCCATCAAGAGGGCCCGAACCTGGGTAAAACATCGTGTCCCTTGTCTCCTGTTACCATCCGCCTAGATGCAGAGTTCGGGACCCCCTACCCGAGATCCGCCGGTTTTGACACCGACAGTCACTAAGGAACCAACACGTGTCCAACGGTCGGATTTCAAACACACGTGGCAGCTTGACTTGGGCTACAAGTAAAGCTGACTCATCCAGCTCTGGATAAGATTTGCTCTCATTGTCTTCGCTCGAAGACATAGGATTTGGTTGAGCATCACTTGACCACTCGACTTTGTTCACTTGGACCCCACTTAACAGTACGGTGGTTCCTATGACTCAACAAAGAAGAAAAGGAAACTATGAAACAACTATGTCTTCGCACTCCATAGTCTTCACGTGAATGTCTTCTCATCTCATAATATTGTGAATATCTTCACAAACCACCATTGTCTTCAATGCCTTCACACATTTTTAGGGGTCATCTTTGGTAGGTAAACCAAATCAATAAGGGACTACTACCTGTGTTACTACCTCAGTAGCACATGACAAGTTTTACTTTGTGGAGATCCTCTTCAACTTATGAAGATAATTCATCATGCATATAAAGAGATAGCGAAGATAATGACATGCATAATGAAAAATGGACGTCTGCGGAATGGCTTCATGTGGGATTTATCATCGCATCACAAGGTAGCAGAAAGAGTAGCATACGACCATCGAGTTTAAGTGTTACAACTCAAAGAACCATATTGTTTCAAAAAAAATGAGAGTTGTAAAGACTTAGCATAATAATGCAACCACCCATAAGGACCCGCTTGAAGACTACCAACTCATATGCTTCTCCCCCTTTTGTCAGTAATGACGAAAAAGGTTTGAAGACATAGAGTTTCTACTCATTCCCAGCTGGAGTAGATGATGGAGCAGGGTCGTCGTTGGAGTTTGGTGGTGCAGACGGGCCTGACGCAGTATCATGACGCAGTGCAGACAAAGTCAGTGAAGTGGCATCGTCTTCTTCGTCGACGACTCTCGCAACAACAGTTGCAGCCGAAGATGAATGCTCAGAATCTTCAATGAAGGGAGTGCGACGCCAGCTTGCATTCTGAGGAGGTCTGGAGTCAAACTTGAAGCTCTCGGTGAAGCCATCTTCCAGGACCGCCTACAGGCTTCATGTGCAACAAACGAGTTCTTGGTGGCCAAGTTGCGAATGCAAGTGACATCCACCAAGATACTCTTCATCTGACGCTTCAGCTAGTCATGATGCCTATCCTGCTTTTGATGCAATGCCACAAGAAGCTCTCGGTCATTGAGTACACGAGAACGCTTCCGAGACCTTTGGCCAATTGTACTTGCAGTGGCTTCAGTGTTAGCACGGTGTGACACTCTCATGTTTCCAGCTAGAGGATAAGCGGGGGTTGCAGCATTGGGGACAAGAATTCCTTCAATTGGCTGCGAGAAGCTTTGATATTCAACATTCTGAAGATGTAGGGGCTTCTTGGCAGGCTCGGGGTTGATGGCTTCAATTGATAGATCAACATCAGGCAGAAAAATGACATGGTTGCGAGCTGAAGGCTGATAGTCAATGATGGAATGAAGCTTAATCATGTGCATCACCCATGGAGCATAGAACTTCAGGCCAAACAGATCAATCCCAGAAGCAGCAAGTTGTCTGATGAAGAAATCCTGGGTATTAAATCTGATGCCATTGATGATATAGAATACCAAAGTCTTCATGGCTCCTTCAAGTTTAGCTTTAGAAGAATGTCCCTTGATCGGCCATAGAGTACGCCTTAGAATATGGTATACTGTGCCTGGAAAGTACTCGAGGTCCTTCACAAAGAACTCCTTTGGGTATTCAGCGTCTTGAGGCAATGGCTTCATCATGCTAAGCATCTGGCTCATGTTTGGCTCAGGCCTCTAAAAAATGCTCTGCAACTAATCTCTATGAAGCTGACAACCAGGTTCATATAACTCACCTGGAGTGGGCAGGGAAGTAAGCTCGATGATGTCTTGAGCTTTGGCTTTGTGATGTACATCACTTGTCATCCACTAAAGGATCCAAGTCTTCGGATCCCTGTTGTAGCCGCGAATATGGAGGGTGGCATAGAACTACAGCAGAAGCTCTTCATTCCAATGTTCTTTGTCAGTCATGAAAGGCAGAAGACCAACATCCCTAAAGCAGCCAAGATCTTCTTCAAGACAAGGCAGCCCAGCTATAGCTTCACAATCCAGACGCATGTGTGGAAAGATCCGCTCCTGGTTGTAGAGGATGCACGAGTAATAGCTTCGCTGCTGATAACTCCAGAATCTGTCGAAGGAGATCTTTGGCTTCGAATAAGGATTCTTGGCGCTGTCAAAGAAAGTATTGTGCTCTCTGAAGCTATGCACGCTGAAACAACCCTGTGTAGTTGCAGCACTTGGAAGCCTTGGCAGCCTAGGCTTGGGCTTCTGAACTTGAGGCCTCTGCTCCACATGGTAATCGTATTGTGGCCCGGGAGCAATGGGTGGAACCATAATTGGCCATCGGATAGTGACAAGCTGACCTTCACGATTGAATGCCTGTTCCATGGTGTGAGGCCTTGGAGGAGGAACAGCGCCATCCGAGATGATTGGCGTCAAGGTGACTTCAGCATTCTCATTAGCTTCAGGCTCCAGATTGTATTTAGCCATGAACGAGTCATTGGCTTCAGTGGCGATGTTGGTGGTAGCCTCAGGGTTTTCAATCTCCATCTATTCAAGGACTGGAGGGTTAGGCACAATCACATTCTCCTCGAGAATGACTTGATCACTAGCTGGGGGTGTGGAAACTCTTTCTTCTTCTTTGTCTTCATCGGCTGATGCAGCCGGAATGTCTTCAGCAACGTTGGCCTCGGACTCAGAGGCATTCAAAGTAGGGGTGGCTTCAGGAAGCACTTGACGTGCTACTGAGCTTTGTTGCACTTCCCCTTCTGGAATGCTCGACATGGTGACCTGTGGCCTGGGGCCTTTGCAAAGTCTGCGAAACACTGGCGACGCCTTTAGTGAGGAAGTGGTATGTACCATGTAGTTGTCGTTATCAAGCACCGGAGTGGTGACTTGAGGTGGTGTACTTGGCGTCTCATCATGCAGAGGGGTTTCTTGCTGTTGGCGCTCCGCCCATGAGTCATCTTGAGCAGTTGGCGTCAGCGGACGACCAATGCTTATGAGTTCACTGCTTGTTAGAGCAGGCGATGATACCCTCTGGGACTGGAGCTGAGGAAGGACTACATCATCATCAACATTGTCTTCGTGACCAATGTCTTCAGCTGTGTTGGGGTCAGCAGCTGGAACTTCTTCACTTGCATGAGCCTCTGTGGAAGTAGGCTCATGGATCACAAGACGACGCTCTTGGTTGGTCGAGGCAGGAAGAGCGATGGAGATAGTTTCAATAATGAGGGGCTCAGAGGCAGCAGCAACGCTCTTTCTTTGAAGACTTTGTCTTCAATTTCTTCTTGGATGGAGCACCATCAGAAGTGTCTTTGTGCTTACGCTCCTGGCTTCGGCTTCAGCTGTCCTTTTTTTCTTCAGCTCTGAAGCTGCTGAGGTGACCTTCGGATTCGAGCCAGTCATACTGGCAGGGAAGACAATGCGAGGTTCTTCCTGCCTTGGTGCTTCGGTTTGGGCTGCAGCAGATTTCTTCTTTTGCTTGGCAGCCATCCTGGGGTCGATGCCAGGACGCCCAAGAGCCTTCCGCTTTTCAGCTTCATTGTGGGCTTGAACACATTTCTGCGCATAGTACTTCATGCGCTCACGTGAGCCTTTGGCTTCATCATGCTTCTTGTGGAATTCCTCCTTAAGATCACGCAACATCTTCTTAAAGATTTGAACATCAGCCACACTGAGCTTCGCCATGTTCTTCTTGAAATGCGCCTTCTCATGATCGATCTTGTTCTTGAGCTCAACGATTTTCTGGGCCAAGGCCAATTCATTAGCAATGGCTCCGTGAAACATGACGCTTATGTCCACGGGTAGCTGAAGATCATCAATACTGATGCTCTGGTCATCAAACCACTCATCAATGAAATTGTTCAAAATATGAACGTCAAAGAGGGGCATATCATTGAAGATCTTCGCCTCTTGTTTGCTCTTGATCAACATCTCAAGTGCTTCATCACCAAGATCTTCATCACTAGACAGATCAATGGTGTCTTCCTCATTGCGCAGAACGGCAGCAGGAGTCAGTTCATGCCCAGAAATCTTCCTGGGCTTCTTGGTCTTCTTGGTCCTCTTGGAGACACGAGACAAGTCTTCAGACTACACACTGGGTTCAGGAGGTGCAGTCTTTGACGGCTTCACAGTCGAAGCTTTTGGTGTGGCAGAGGGCATCAAAGCTTTCTTCTTCTTGGAGCAGACGGACCAGGGTTGAAGTTGAGCCCAAAATCCCTCTTGTTCTTTGTAGTTGACTCTTTGGCGAACTGATAGTTGTGCTTGAAGAGATTGTCTTCTCGACACCATAACATGGATGATGGGTCGGCATTCTCAGGCTTCGGTCCTCGGACCATGCACCATAGCTTCAGGCTTCGATTTTGGCTGCAGATTCTTGTACAGAATATCGCCCCACGGGCACTTGATGGAATTCTTCTCAGCATATTCGGCAGTGACGAAGTTGTACTTGAACCACTGTTTTTCCCAATATCATCGAATCCATTGGATTCGGGTCTTGCGCTGATTGTAGTTTTCCCCAGGATCAGTTTTGTATAGTTCATGCAGATCCGGAGGCAGATCTAGAGATGTATTGCCACGGCGCTGCCTGCCACCCTTCGTTGATGATTTCTCAGTGCCCATTATATTCAGACTGATAGGCGTCAGAACAATGAAAGGCTTCCGTCTACTGGTCAAACAAGAACTGGCTTCAGGGGAGTGAATATGATGCTGTAAGAACTCTGCAAATGAATGCAGACTATGAGAACCAAGGGATTCTCCCACGGACATGTACCTGTGATAGCATTAAAGGTGCGAGGGAAGGGGAAGAGGTCATATGCATTCTCAGAAGATTTTGAAGATAAATCAGTTTGAAGACATTGACCTCATAGAGAGAAGACATTCACTTATTTGAAGAGAGTTGGTTCCAGATTTGTACGAATCCATGAATAAGTACAAGTGAGGAATCTAACTAGTTATGAAGCATAAGCGAATATCCTTAGCATGATATGAGATGTAGAAAGAGACAGATCCAGATTTGGAAGTGTAGAAACCACTTTTGATTGAAGTGGATGGATTTGATGGATCAATAAGATAGTAAAAAGTAAGATTTAAGTACCACTGACGAACTGCTAGACGAGGCAGAGAAGGAAGCCGAGTAGTTCAGTCTCCCGCGCCCTAACTTGGCGGCGGAAGACACCTACGGCGGCGTCGGAGAGGACGAGGTCCGCAGCCAGCGTGAGGACGGCGTCGAAGAAGTCCCGGTAGCTAAGCGCTTCGTCTTCGGCGTCGACGCGAGCTAGCGGAGGAGCTAGGGTTTGAGGGAGGTGGCGAGGTGGAAGAAAAGATAATGACCGCACAGTGTGGATATTTATAGGGTAAAGGGCTGCACATCGCAATTACGCAGGTGCCCCTGGCGGTTCACATCTGAGGGACACGTGGCACACATGCAACTCCTTGGAAGGTGTTCCATGTTTCCACGCACGCCTGGATTGTCGGGTGGTCATTCTGGCTTCTCCGGTATTCAGGCAAGGAGATATAGCATTAAAAACAAGTTTAAATGGGTGTCTCTGTATCTTCAGCTGATAAGGATGCAGTGAAGACATTTGACTGGTTTCAACAGAATGCATATGACTGGACAAATAGAATTTGAGGAAGAAGCACAGAAGAGGTTAGGACTTAGGATCTGATCACATTCACTTAGTTCAGAAAATTTGCAAGTTTGAAGACATAGTTATAAGTGAATGCTGTAGAGGACAGAACACACACACACACATACAGATATATATATCGGGAAAATCCATCCTACCACCCGGTGGTAGTTACCCCACATATCTCATATACTACAATGTGGTATTATATATACTATTTTATTATTTTAAATATGTTCATACACTATATCTAAGATATTTCAAAGCAAGTTACATGAAAAAATTGCATATGAGCCCATAGTTTTTATTATATTTGTGAAATACGTACATATTTGTACGTAAAAAAAAGCATACTCAAAACATGGTACATACTACCTAAAAATTGGTATATATACTACCTAATCATTGTTATATACTACATACTACACACACATACTCTCGGTTTTGATATATACTACATACAACATACAAAAGCAAGTGATGGTAACTACCACTGCTTGTAGGAAACATTTGTCCTATATATATATATATATATATATATATATATATATATATATATATATATATATAGATTGACTATTCGTCACCCTGGGTGAGGAATAGTTATTCTTCACCCCTCTATTTTACCATCAATACACGTAATTTTACGTTCCATAAGTTTTTCTTATTTCCGACGTAAAAAGAGACCGTAAGAAAATATATAATTATCGTAAAAATATTTTATGTCATGTAAAATTACAAACGTAAAAATATAGTGTAAAATACACATAAACTGTAAATTTTCTTGTCTTATGACCTATATTTTTTATTTTCTTATGCGAATTTTACGTAATGAATCAATAGGAATGTAACTATTTGAATTCCAAATGTAATTTAATTATGAAATGATCATAAGATTACCTCGGGTGAAGAATAACTTATTTTGCACCCTGGGTGATGAATAGGATCACTATATATATAGTAACGCTAAACTAAGCGTGAGTGTAGAATAGCTTATTCTACACCCCTAGTAATGCTCTGTACAAAAAATAGTAACGTAGCATACAAAATATAGTAATTTTTTGATGATATAGGAAATTAAAAACTTGGATAGTAAAAAAATATTTTAGAATTACTACATTGTATACACTGTTTTACTAGATTTTGTACATAGCGTTCTTGGGTGTAGAATAAGCTATTCTACACTCATGCTTAGAATATATATATATATATATATATATATATATATATATATATATATATATATATATATATATATATATATATATATATATATATATATATATATATATATATATATATATATATATATAAAAACACTATTCTGATCACGGGATCAAAATATTATTCTAATCACAACATGAACTTCCTGAGCTACACGCCTGGGCTTCCCTCTATAGGAACCCGACATTCGGGCTATCTTCGCAAACGTGTCTCCCCGCGCGAATTATTCTTGTTAGTCGTCTTCTATATGATGTAAGTGTATTCTACAAACAATTTTTAGCAACTAAATGCCTGTTTTAAATAGAAATCTCGCTCATTGACGGATTTTGCTCTCGGGTCGTGATGAAATTGCGTTTTTTTGCATTTTTACTGCCTGAGTTGTTCGACCCAAACTTCCCTCTGTGCCAGGTTGAACTTCTGCCAACATTGCCCGAATGGGGCTTGCGATATACCGTTGGAAAGCTACGGACACCAGTATCATGACCCAAGTTAAATTTTTGGCAAAATGTAAGCGGTTTAAGAGCAGTTTTGAAAACCGTTTTTTCTTCATACAAAAAATGTGAATCATATTTTCGATCGCGTGTCTAAACTGTTTATCGGAATGAGGCAAATAATATGGCGTTGAAAAACACCTGCAAAACCGCTCCTTCCACATGTTGAAAGTTTTCTCTAGTTCCCTATGGTTAAAGAGTAATTTGGAAAATTGTAAAATTTCGCAAACCAAATAGCCGAGTTCATATTTTCGATGCCATTTCTGAACGGCTAATCCAATTGAGGCAAATGATATGGCATTGGAAAGCTTATGAAAATGCGCTACTTTTCCATGTTGAAAGTTTTTTCTAATTTTGAACGGTTTTAAGAGTAATTTAGAAAATGGTACAATTTCCACCGAGTTCGTATTTTCGACCTATTTTTTTGACCGTACGTCCGAATGCATCAAATGATATGGTGTTGGAAAGCTTGAACAAATGCAAAGCTTTTAGGTATATATTGTTTTCCCCAATTCATTACTGTTTTTTGTCAATTTCGGAAATGTCTAAAAACGTATTTTCGCCGTAATTTCTAGAACTTTATTGAAATGGGGCAAATAATATATCACTGAAAAGCTACGAAAAATGCGAAACTTTTTCATGTTGATGGTTTTCTCTGATTCCTAGTCGTTTTCAGGTAATTTCAAAAATGGTGAGATCATTCGTTCTGCCTTTATCGCGAAACAGATTTTTCAAAAATTCACCGCGTGAAGAACTTGAACTTCTCGGCATGTCTACTTGAACTTCACTCTGTTTTTTCACGGTTTTTTTTGCTCGTAGCTCTCCATCCACTCACCGGAATTGAGCAAGTGATATACCGATGGAAAGCTGCTGTAAAATGCAACTTTCCCGCATTGATCATTTTTTCATACTCGCGACGATTTTAAAAGTTTTTCATCTGAAATTCATTTAGTGTACTTGGTGAACTTCCTGCTATTTTCACGTTGATCTTCTATGGCATATTTTGACGTGCTGTTTTTTGCACTGCGTGAAGTAGTTGAACTTCTAGGGCATATCTGTTTGAACTTCACTCTGTTTCACTTTATTGTATTTTTTATATGAAATACACACTATGTAGTACGTGAACTTCCGGTTGTTATCACTTTGAACTTCTCTTTGGTTTGAGAGAATTATTTTAAAACACAAAAAACAACATATTTTTTATGTATTTTGGACATCTAAATACACGGTGAACCTCTCTCACAAGATTTTTTTGAACTTTTCCTCGCCGAGCACTTGAACTTCTAGCAACCATTTTTTTGTTTATGAGTTGTTCTTAAAAGTGCAAAAACTGGCGTTGTGTTTTTTATTTTTTGAACATGTAAATTCTAGGTTTTAATAAACTCCAAACTTCTTTGTTATTTCAACTTGAACTTCACCTTTTTATATTTTTGAGTAAAGAATTGTATTCAATTTGTATACGGAAAAAATCAAACATGGAAATACAAGGTGAACCTCTCTCGCAAGAATTTTTGAACTTCCCCTGACAGAGCACTTGAACTTCTTTCAACAAACCTTTTAAGCTTTTATTTTTCTATACTTTTATTCTCACCTGAAATGCATTCCTTGCAGTACTTGAACTTCTCATTGTTTTCACTATGAACTTCTGTAACATTTTAGTCTATACGTTGAATTGCCCGCAACTGAAGGTCACACATCATTTTTGCCAATTTTGAATATGTAATTGGAGGTCGGATGTCCCGCAATATAAATTCTGAACTGCGAACGGAGGAGCACATGAACTTCTTGCAAGAAACCTTTTAAGCTTTTTGTTTTCTATTCTTATATTCTTATCTGAAACGCACTCCGTGTAGTAGTTGAACTTGCCACTGTTTTCACCTTGAACTTCTGTCACGTATTTTTGTTCAACCTCTCTCATAAGATTTTTTTTAACTTTCTCGGGCCGAGCACTTGAACTTCTAGCAACAAAACTTTTAGCCTTTGCTTCTTTTATTCATTTTTTAATACAAAATGCATACAGTGTAGTACGTGAATTTCTAGCAGTTATCAATCTGAACTTCTCTCGGTTACGTGAAAATATCTAAGTTCTTTTATAGACATCGAACCGCTCTACCTTTTTTTATTTTGAGCATCTTTGTGTATCTTTAGTATCGGGGAAAATCTAAGATTTTTATAAACATCAAACAACTTCATTTTTGAATTATGACTTTCTGGCGTTATTCATTAGTATAGGGAAAAGTCCTAGTTATGTAATAAACATCGAACCGCCCAGTTCTTTAAATTTGAACTTCCGATCTTAAAAAATAGTGGCGAATCCATGTTTACAAACTTTTTAAACTGCTCGGTTTTTTTATTTGACTTTCTAGGTTTTTTTATAAACATTTTGAACTTCTATGTTTTTTAAATTTGAACTTCTCCATTTTTTTGTAAAATATATAAACACCATTTTTCATAAACTTTTCTAACTGCTCCTTTTTAGTTTTTCAACTTCTTGGTTTATTCTATAGTAACGGGAAAAATAATAGGTTTGTCATAAACATTGAACCGCCCTATTGTTTAAATTTGAAATTCAAGGTATTTTTTAGAAATGGTTAAAATTACAAAATAAAATTATGTTTTTTCACTTTTTCTATGAACTTACTATGTTATATCTCATGCAGTTTTTTTCTCGCGACAATTTTTAGGCATTTTTTGCTGTCGGTGAAATGGCCTTGGGAGTCCTTTTTTCTTCATTGATGAATTTCTTCAGTATGTGGTACACGTGAAATTATGAATTTCTGAAACATGAACTTCGCATGCTATTACAATTCAAGAAAATTACACACAACAATACACATACACTTCGTGTGCTACATGCATTTACACAAATACGAATGCACACATAAACAACTTTCACACATTTGAATGATTAACATCGAATTATGTGTATTGTTGTTTTCTCTACTTCGTAGGTTTT
Source organism: Aegilops longissima (assembly GCA_021605205.1). NCBI lineage: Eukaryota > Viridiplantae > Streptophyta > Magnoliopsida > Poales > Poaceae > Aegilops > Aegilops longissima. The sequence continues at coordinate 694,769,404 of CM038678.1, read as the reverse complement.
ATTTTATTTTGACCACTAGATCTTTTTAACTTTTTTATGCCTCGCTTTTAATATTTGAACTTCAAGTGTTCACTGTTTTCGGACAAAATGGATGCAAAAGAAAAGAATTTTCTGGACGCATCACATATTTGTGTACCTAACTTCGATCCATCTCCGAATCGAAATTCTTGAGCTCTTACATACCATAGTCAAGAAAACAATAGTCTTTTGTAGGCATATCAACAACATGTACAAAGCAGGAAATCACATTCAATAAAACAAAGTTTTTTTGTCGAATATTTTTTGCATCAGACTTAACATTACGTTCAGACCACCACCACACATTTTTATCCTGTTTACCATTGCACATTCTTTTTCCTCGCACTCTCTGAATTGTTTTTTGCTTCTCTCCTTTAGAATGGTAAAAATGTAACGCTGTAAGAAGCTAGGAATGAGCAACTTTTTTTAAGAAAACTAGTGACGAGATAGGCCATTGTAGTCTAATTGTTGACCATGCACACAAAGAGAAAAATGATTCAGACCTACTGGATATTGCTTTTTTTACAAGAAGGCAGACCATAGTCTACCTTATATATTCCAAAGCCAGACCGAGGTCTGAGAATTTTCTTAGTACAAAAGATGCTGGCAAAAACACCGCATCAGAGGAATAGAAACAAGAGAAAATAGGGGCGAAGGGTAACAATCCCTTAGGCTAAGCCTGGCTACATGGTGTTCCTCAGGAGCTCCGAGTGGTGGTGAAGGAAGGCCTTGAGGGAACAATCCTGCAACCTACAACACCATAACTGAATCAACTCTACGATGGCAAGGCAAGAGGCAAGGAGTGGCACTGACAGACCGTCAAAGACCCGAGCGTTACACACTTTCCAGAGCTGAACCGCACAAGCAGTAAAAAGCATGAACCAGTGCGGACTAATCGATCGAAGAGCCCGCACAAAGTCTATCGAAGAGTGTGACTCTGTTGCGTGCTGCAAGACCTCAAGCTTACTCCATAGAAAGTGAGCTGGAGCGCATCTCAAAATTATGTGATCCACAGTTTCTTCAGCCGGACAGGAATCACAATATGATTGTTCAATATTCTTCCATTGCTTTCGAAGCATGAATGTTCTAAGATTCAGCCTACCCTTGAAAGCAAGCCATAGGGAGATCTGCCATCTCCTGGGAATGGTTTTATCCCAAATCATCTCCGCTAGCTCCCAACATACTCCTCTCAAGGTGAGTAGGCTGTAGTAGTCATGTACCATTGCTGTCTTACCAGAGAAAATGTGTAGCCTAATGTCCTCTGAATCTGCTGACGGAGTGGGTACAACACTTAGTATATCACGCAAAAGCTCTAATTCTCGGGCGGCCGTTCTCGTCATATTTGGGTGCAACTGTAGATCCCAACCATCTCGCTGCTGCGAGAAAACTATGGATTAGTTTACCTTTGCAAAGGAGTATAACATGGGGAAGAGCTCAGCTAAACGACCGGCCTGACACCATTTGTCCGTCCAAAAAGTCCTGAGCCTACCATTACCAATACGTACACATGGGAGTTCAAAGAATGCCACTGTTGATCTTTTTCAGACTGCTAAATCAAACCGAAGAAAAGAATTGACTTGTTTTGCTGTACAAGCGTAGGTACATAGAGAGAGATTGCTGCAAGAGGTGGTTGCTCGTCGTAGCGTTTGCTGAAGACGCATCAGCCTAATCTTTAGATGCGTGCACCGCTGCCGGCACAAGCTCCAGCACGAAGGAGCACGGGCGGAGGAACTTGGACAGACACAGGTGGGCACTTGGACTGCTGAAGCAGCAGCCGGAGCAATGTCCTGTAGGGTAGCAACCATAGCTGGACAGCAACATGCAGGGGACGCGGCGTCGGATGCACGTGGGATGGCCGGCTGCGGCGAATGGTATTTGGCCGGGGGCTCGCGCTGCAGGTAGCCTGGCCACGCGCACGCACGTGGGATGGCCGGCTGCGACGGCGGCGCCATGGGTAGGTGGCAGGGGCGCCATGGGAAGGTCGCGGGGGCGCCCTGGGGTAGGTCACGCGGCGATTGACGGCAGACGGAGGCCACCTCCGCGGTGGAAGCAGGGGAAGAAGTCCGGCGACGATCTGAGTCGGCGGGGCGCGTCAGCGGGGTGGTCCGGGAAGGAGGCAACGACGCATGAGCGACAGTGGAAGACGGAGGTGGGGGCGACAACGCCGGTGCTAGTGGATCCAGGAGTCCGCGGGGCCGGTGGAGCTGGGGCGCGGTGGTGATGGTCGGGGAAGGTCGTTCACGGCGGCGGAGGTGCGCATGCGGCGACGCGGGGAGGTGGATCTCGGCGGCGAAGGTAAACGGGCGGCGGCGCGGGGAGGTGGGTCGCGGCGGCGGAGGTACGCGGCCGGCTGCACGGGGAGTTTGGGTCACGGCGGCGGCGCGGGGAGGTGCGTCCTGGAGCGGTGGTTACAGAGAAGGTGGGGCGTGGGGAGATAAGACGGTGGTCTTTTTTTTGTTTTGGGAAGTTCGGGAGGGCCTTGTCAGCCCCTATATAGGTGCTGTGATTCAAATAGTTATTTTGATCCGTGATTAGAATAGTGCCATATATATATATATATATATATATATATATATATATATATATATATATATATATATATATATATATATATATATATATATATATATATATATATATATATAGGGATTGACTATTCGTCACCACAGGTGAGAATAGTTATTCTTCACCCTCTATTTTACCATCAATACACGTAATTTTACGTTTCAGTAAGTTTTTTCTTATTTCCGACGTAAAAAGAGACCGTAAGAAAATATATAATCATCGTAAAAATATTTTATGTCATGTAAAATTACAAACGTAAAAACATAGTGTAAAATACACACAAACTGTAAATTTTCTTGTCTTATGACCTATATTTTTATTTTCTTATGCCAAATTTTACGTAATGAATCAATAGGAATGTAACTATTTGAATTCCAAACGTAATTTAATTATGAAATGATCATAAGATTACCTCGGGTGAAGAATAATTTATTCTGCACCCTGGGTGATGAATAGTAACTATATATATATATATATATATATATATATATATATATATATATATATATATATATATATATATATATATATATATATATATATATATATGGAAAATTCATCCTACCACCCGTGGTAGTTACCCCACATATCTCATATACTACCATGTGGTACTATATATACTATTTTATTATTTTAAATATGTTCATATACTATATCTAAGATATTTCAAAGCAAGTTACATGAAAAAATTGCATATGAGCCCATAGTTTTTGTTATATTTGTGAAATACGTATATATTTGTACGTAAAAAGAGCATACTCAAAACATGATACATAATACCTAAAATTAGTATATATATAATACCTAATCATTGTTATATACTACATACTACACGTACATACTCTCGGTTTCGATAGATACTACATACAACATACAAAACGCAAGTGGTGGTAACTACCATTGCTTGTAGGAAACATTTGTCCTATATATATATATATATATATATTCAGAATAAGACCAAATCAACATTGCGAAGATAAGCCTAGAGGATAAATCAATGTTTGAAGACAAACCAAATGCGAAGATAATGCAATCATGACGCCCAAAGAAAATCTTCGAGAAAGTTTAGTGGTGGCGTTACCCACCGTATAGGAAGTATTAGACCCAGACACGACGCACAATTATCGTGGCGCTCCGAAGTCAAATTCCGTGTTAATGTATTCACCCTTAGAGTGTATGTCTTCATTGATTGAAGATATACGTTACTTCGTGTGTTGCGCATCTAAGACATCAACATGCATAAGCGTTAGGATGTGTGTCCAATTACAGGACATTTGAGGATTCTAGGATATTTAGCTCACACCGCAACTTGTAAAACCTTTTCTCATCCAAGGGCTTTGTGAAGATATCTGCCAATTGCTCTTTAGTGTTGACGTGAATGATATCAATATCTTCCTTCCTGACATGATCTCTGAGAAAGTGATGACGGATCTGAATGTGCTTTGTCTTCAAGTGTTGAACTGGGTTGTTGGCAATCTTGATGGCGCTTTCTTTGTCGTAGTAGAATGGCACATGCTTCAGGTGGATGCCATAGTCCTTGAGAGTTTGCTTCATCCATAGAAGCTGAGCGCAACAAGATCCAGCAACAATGATTCAACAGTGGAGAGGGATACACAGTTCTGCTTCTTTGAAGACCAACAGACAAGAGATCGTCCAAGAAAGTGACATGTTCCTGATGTGGACTTGCGATCAACCTTGTCACCAGCATAATCAGCATCTGAGAATCCAACTAGATCAAACTCTGAGCCCTTTGGATACCATAATCCTAGTGTTGGGGTATAAGCCAAATATTGAAGAATTCGCTTCACAACTAAGTGATGCGATTCCTTTGGCGCCGCTTGAAATCGGGCATACATGCAAACGCTAAGCATTATATCTGGACTAGATGCACATAAATAGAGTAAAGAACTAATCATGGAGCGGTATACCTTTTGATCGAACTCTTTACCATTGTCGTCAGGACCCAATTGACCTTTGGTTGGCATTGGCGTCGTGTACCCTTTGCAGTCTTGCATTCCAAACTTCTTCAGGCAATCTTTGAGATATTTTTCTTGTGAAATGAAGATGCCATTGCTTTGCTGACGGATTTGAAGACCGAGGAAGAATTTTAGCTCACCCATCATGGACATCTGATATTGCTCTTGCATCATGTGCCCAAACTCATCACTGTATCTCTTGTTAGTGCAGCCGAAGATAATGTCATCCACGTAGATTTGGCATACAAAAAGTTCACCTTCATATGTCTTTGTGAAGAGAGTGGGATCTAGAGAACCAGGTTTGAAGCCTTTGCTCTTCAAGAAGTCTTTGAGTGTGTCATACCAAGCGCGAGGTGCTTGTTTGAGGCCATACAGTGCCTTGTTGAGCTTGTATACCATGTCAGGACGCTTTGGGTCTTCAAAACCAGGTGGTTGTGCAACATACACTTCTTCTTCAATTTTGCTGTTGAGAAAGGCACTCTTTACATCCATTTGGTACATAAGAATGTTGTTGTGCTTGGCATAGGCTAGCAGAATGCGAATGGCTTCAAGCCTAGCCACAGGAGCAAATGTTTCATCGAAGTCAATCCCTTTAACTTGAGTGTAACCTTGAGCAACGAGACGAGCCTTGTTTCTGACGACTTGACCATGCTCATCTTGTTTGTTGTGATAGATCCATTTGGTGCCAATGATATTGTGCTTGCGAGGATCAGGACGCTTTACTAGCTCCTAGACATTGTTCAGCTCGAACTGTTGAAGCTCTTCTTGCATACCTTGAATCCATTCAGGTTCCATGAAGGCTTCATCAACTTTCTTGGGTTCAGATATGGAGACAAACGCAAAGTGCCCACATAAATTTGCTAGCTGTGTTGCTCTTGAACGAGTGAGTGGACTAGATGCATTGATGCTATCAATTATCTTCTCAATCTGTACTTCATTTGCAACACGAGGATGAACTGGACGAAGATTTTGCCCTTGCTGATCATTGTATTCATCTTCAGCATTGGCTTCAGGCTGAACAGTGTCTTCGGGTTGATTAGGTGCAGAAATGATGATTTCCTCTTCAGCCTGTGCCTCTGAAGGTATGATTTCTCCAGTACCCATAAGCTTGATAGACTCACTTGGTGAGGTTTCATCTAGCACATTTGGCAGGTTCTCTCTTTGCGAGCCGTTAGTCTCATCGAACCGCACATCCACAGTTTCAACCACTTTATAGTGAAAGAGGTTGAAGACTCTGTAGGAGTGCGAATCCTTTCCGTAGCCAAGCATAACACCTTCATGTGCTTTCGGTGCAAATTTTGAAGTGTGATGTGGATCCTTCATCCAGCACCTAGCGCCAAATACTCTGAAGTAGCTGACGTTTGGCTTCTTACCAGCCAGGAGCTCATATGATGTCTTCTTTAGAAGCTTGTGAAGATAAACACGGTTGATGATGTGGCATGCAGTATCAATGGCTTCAGGCCATAATTTCCTTGGTGTCTTGTACTCATCAAGCATCGTCCGTGCCATCTCAATGAGGGTTCTGTTCTTGCGCTCCATGATGCCATTCTGTTGAGATGTGTATGGAGCTGAAAACTCATGTGTGATGCCCAATGTATCAAGATAAGTGTCGAGGCCGGTGTTCTTGAATTCTGTGCCGTTGTCACTTCTAATGTGCTTGATCTTGATGTCATAGTTGGTCATGGCACGATTGGCGAATCGTTTGAAGACATCCTGCACTTCATTCTTGTAGAGAATTATGTGCACCCATGTATATCTCGAGTAATCATCAACAATGACAAAGCCATAGAGGCAAGCAGTGGTAGTAAGGGTAGAGTAGTGAGTAGGGCCAAATAAGTCCATGTGAAGCAGCTTGAAGGGACGTGTCGTCGTCATGATTGTCTTCGAGGGATGCTTGGCCCTAGTCATCTTTCCAGCTTCGTAGGCACCACAAAGATGATCCTTCTTGAACTTGATGCCCTCGATGTACGACATTCTTCTTCTTCGCGAGAGTGTACAAGTTCCTCATGCCAGCATGCCCTAGCCTCCGATGCCAGAGCCAGCATTCTGAAGCTTTTGCTAGAAGACATACGGCCAGCTATGGTCCTGCGGAGAAATCTACCATATACAGATTGTCTTTTTGATACCCTTCAAAGACTAGAGATTTGTCAGATTCCATAAGCACAAGGCAACGATATTTTCCAAATATCACAACCATGTTCAGATCACAAAGCATTGAGACAGACATTAAGTTGAAACCAAGGGATTCAACAAGCATCACTTTATCCATGTGCTGAACCTTTGAGTTTGCAACTCTACCTAGGACCAATACCTTGCTTTTACCAGTGTCAGCAAATGTGATGTGACTCTTGTCAGACGGACGTAGGGTTGAATTCATGAGAAGACTTCGATCACCGGTCATGTGGTTAGTGCATCCACTATCCATAATCCATTCTGAAGCCTTTGGTGTCATACCCTACAGTGCAGTTTGGGGGATAGGTTTCACCAAGGGTATTGTGAAGCATAAACATTTGATGAACAAGCGGATTATGAAAGTTCAGATCCTGGTTAGGGTAAATAGGATGTTTGTCAAGGAATCCTAGGACGAAATACATAGTAAGACCATTTTGGCATTTTATCTTGCGCCCCACAAGATGTTTTAGGTCCCTAGCATAAGCATCAGAAGCCTTTGATTTCCGCCTGGAGACCTTTCCCTTCAAAAGAGAGTTAATTTTTCTTAACCACCCACATCTTCAGGGGTGGCTTAGAAGCAATGAGTCTAAGTGCAGCATCTGAGAAATTTGGCTTTGGAGCCCTAGCAAATAGCCTTGCAGGAGGTGAATAGTACTCATAATAATAAGCAGAAAAGTTCTTGGTCTTATGAACATAGCGGTTTGATGAAACACGCTCATATTCATAAGTCTGAGTATGGTTTCCCTGCAAAACATTGGCATTAGGGCGACCCTGGTGAGTCCTCTGTTTGTATGAAGCCTTTGGACCATGTGAAGCCTTTGGTCTGGGGTTTGTCTTCTTCCCAGGTGGTGTCATGATGACATTCACAGGAAGCTTCTCAAGATAACTTTTGGGCACCCAGATCTTCTTCAAAGGTGGTCCATTCCTGCAGTTAGTACCAATATACCTGGCAAACACTTCACCATTCTGATTCTTAAATAGTTTATAGTTTGCATCAGTGGATTCATCAATGATAATCGGGTGCACAAGTGAAGCCAGATAAGGTAGATGGATCCACTGAAGGTCCCTTTGGAGCAACCCATGTGGTTTTGGGGTACTGCTCAGGCTTCCAGTAAGAACCATCAACATTCATTTTCCTCTCGAACCCAACACCCTCTTTCCTAGGGTTTCGGTTGAGAATCTATTTCTTGAGGACATCACATAGTGTCTGATGCCCTTTGAGACCTTTGTACATTCCTGTTTCAAGCAATGACTTCAACCTGGCATTCTCATCAGCAATAGTAGTGGTATCCTCAGTTGAGGGGTTAGTTACCACATCAGCAGTTGAAGATATTGCAACAGTAGCAGCAGTAGAACATTCGGCAACAGAGACAACATTATCACGCTCAAGACATTTTAGACATGGTGGTTCAAGGCCTTCCTGAGCGGAACTGATCTTTTGAGCGCGGAGTGACACGTTCTCCTTTTGAAGATCTTCATGAGTCGCTCTCAAGTTCTTGCTTCCTCTGAACATAATCATAGGAAAGCTTTTCATGAGTAGTTGAGAGCGTTTATGACGACTTTCAAGTTCCTCATACTTAACATGAAGATTTTTAATTTCTTCAATTAAGGACTGAGTTTGAGTCATTTCCGCATCCAACAGGTCATCGCTTTTGTCTAGCAACTTTTGAATATGTTCCATAGTAGTTTGTTGTTCTGTTGCAATTTTAGCAAGTGTTTTGTAGATAGGTTTAGATTCACATTCAGAGTCATCTTCACTGAATGTTTGAAAGTAAGCATCACGTGAGTTTACCTTGGCACCACATGCCATGAAGCAATAGGTAGGAGCAGAGTCATCCTCATCATCAGCATCAGCGTTGGGGACGAGGCCATTGTCTTCGGTGTTGAAGATGGACTTGGCGACATATGCTGAAGCGAGAGCCAGGCTTGCCACGCCTGAATCAGACTCCTCCTCAGACTCCACCTCCGCCTCCTCAGAAGCATACTCCTCCTCTGAATGCATCTCCTTGCCAACAAATGCACGAGCCTTGCTTGATGAGCTCTTCTTGTGAGATGAAGACTTTGAGGATTTCTTCTTCTTCTTCATGTCATCAGAATCATAGTCCTTGCTCTTCTTCTTCTTCTTCTTGGTCTCATTGTCCCATTGTGGACACTCAGAGATGTAGTGACTAGGTTTCTTGCACTTGTGGCATGTTCTCTTCTTGTGGTCACGAGTAGAAGCTTCATCATTTCTTGAGATGGATCTTGAAGACTTTCTGAAGCCTTTCTTCTTGGAGAACTTCTGGAACTTCTTCACGAGCATAGCTAGCTCCTTTACAATGTCTTCAGGATCCCCAGAACTGCAGTCAGATTCTTCTTCAGATGAGGAAACAACCTTTGCCTTCAAAGCGCGAGTTTGGCCGTAGTTGGGGCCATAAATGTCTCTCTTCTTAGATAACTCGAACTCATGTGTGTTGAGCCTCTCAAGTATGCCAGACGGATCGAGAGTCTTGAAGTCTGGACGTTCTTGAATCATCAGGGCCAGGCTGTCGAATGAGCTGTCAAGTGATCTCAGAAGCTTCTTGACGATTTCGTGCTTGGTGATCTCAGTGGCGCCAAGTGCGCGAAGCTCATTTTGTGATATCAGTGAGGCGATCAAACATGAGCTGGACATTCTCATTGTCGTTTCTCTTGAAGCGGTTGAACAGGTTGCGAAGAACATCAATCCTTGAGTCTCTTTGAGTTGAGACGCCTTCGTTGACCTTGGAGAGCCAGTCCCAGACTAGCTTTGCAGTTTCTAGTGCACTCACACGGCCGTACTGTCCTTTGGTCAGATGGCCACATATGATGTTCGTGGCAGTCGAATCCAGTTGAATGAACCTCTTGACATCAGCAGCGGTGACACCTTCACCGAACTCGGGAATGCCATTTTTGACGACATACCAGAGGTCGACGCCAATGGCTTCAAGATGCATACGCATCTTATTCTTCCAATAGGAGCAATCAGTGCCATTGAAGACGGGCCACGCAGCGGAGACCTTGATTATCCCTCCAGTCGACATAGCTAAAACTCCAGGTGGTTAAACCGAATCACACAGAACAAGGGAGCACCTTGCTTTGATACCAATTGAAAGTGCTAGTTATCGACTAGAGGGGGGTGAATAGGCGATTTTTATGAAAGTCTTCAAAACACGGGGGCTTTGAAGACAAACAGTAGAAATGAACCTATTGATATGCAGTGGAAGGTAGACTACACTAGACAAGCCATAGTCAATTATGCAATGAAGTGAAAGCACGAAGACTATCAGCAGCTAGGTAGTATGGATCAGGATGGAAGATAGTATGAAGCCAAATAGTAAACAGTCTTCACACAGTGAAGACAATCAGATCATGCAAGCAAGCAATGACTTCACGAAGACAGAATGTAAGTAAATGGAAGTGAAGGATAGAACCAGTAGCTTGGTGAAGACAAGGATTTGGTAGACCAGTTCCAATTGCTGTGACAACTATACGTCTGGTTAGGAAGGCTGAGATTTAACTCAGAAGACCGCGTCTTCACCTTATTCCCCTTGAGCTAAGGACACTAAGTCCTCACCCAATCACTCTGGTAAGTATTCAAGGTAGACTTCCAAACCTTAACAGACTTCATTCATTGGCAATCCACAATGGCTCTTGGATGCTCAGAACGCGACGCCTAACCGGCTGGAGGATTCACAGTCCTCAAGTGTAACAAGTATTCAGGTCACGCGGACAGAAAGACTTCAGTGATGCCTAACACTCTTTGGATCTGGGTGTTTTGGGCTTTGTCCTCGCAATGATCTCTCTCTCAAATGCTTCGGAGGTGGGTTGCTCTCAAATGACAAAAGCCGTGCACTAACACTGAGCAGCCACCAATTTATGGTGTAGGGGGTGGGCTATTTATAGCCAGGAGGCAACCCGACCTGATTTGTCCGAAATGACCCTGGGTCACTAAGGAACCGACACGTGTCCAACGGTTGGATTTCAAACACACGCGACAACTTGACTTGGGCTACAAGTAAAGCTGACTCATCCAGCTCTGGATAAGATTTGCTCTCATTGTCTTCGCTCGAAGACATAGGATTTGGTTGAGCATCACTTCAGTCACTCTGACTTTGTTCACTCTGACCCCACTTAACAGTACGATGGTTCCTATGACTCAACAAAGAAGAAAAGGAAACTACGAAACAACTATGTCTTCGCACTCCATAGTTTTCAGGTGAATGTCTTCTCATGTCATAATATTCACTATGAATATCTTCAGAAACCACCATTGTCTTCAATGTCTTCACACATTTTTAGGGGTCATCTCTGGTAGGTAAACCGAATCAATAAGGGACTACTACCTGTGTTATCCTGCAATTCTCATAAACACATTAGTCCCTCAACCAAGTTTGTCGTCAATACTCCAAAACCAACTAGGTGTGGCACTAGATGCACTTACAGTCGGGGACCTGTTTTACCTTGATGTAATTGTATTTCTGGGATTAGGACTGTGGGTGACCTTGTGGTCAAAAATCTTCTTGAGGATCATGTAGTTTTGAGGATCGTCCCCCCGTAATCTCCGATGTTTGGCTCTACTCTAGCCATGCCGCGCTCGATTAGTTCATCATGATCTTCTCCACTTTCGGAGAGGACTGCGACCGCCGATGACATTGCTTGTGCAAGGGCGGTTGCGTTTAATTCAAAATCGGAGACGCCATCCCTTTGTCCCTCTCACCTTCCTGCACCGCACAACATAAATCGGCCTCGGGGTGTACATCTTCCCAGGCGGTTTGCGCAGATGAGGAAGAGATATCAGATTTTTATGGCAAACTCTGGGTAATTCCTTCCCCCTAGCGTTGTCCTGCATGCAAACCTTGCCTCCTAAAACCTAAATATTCTCTCTCTAGTCACTTGTTTTGGGTAATTAAAGATCTTTTCTCATCTAGGTGTTTCTCCGTAGAAGACCACCACACTATCACTCGACCTGGTCGATTTGATTCCATCTCTACCAAATTTCGTTTGTTAGTTGAGAGGTTGGTCCTGGATCCCTTTCATTTGTGGTTGTTGTGAAAAAATCGATGGAGAATCGAGGCTAGACGGCGCCCCAGCGCCAAGGGCGCCGCCAGAATCCTGGCAAGAAGACCACCACTTATCATGGTGGTCAGGCCCATGTTCCACTGCCGATGACATCCAGCAAACCTCCCCAGGTGGTGGCGACCAAGTCTAATGGTACACCTTCCAAATCTACTGTTATAGCAGCCACCCCTCTACCCGCACAGCTACCCCACTTGCTCCTATAGTGCAAGTTCTTTGATCCCAAGTATAAAAAGATGACATGTTTAAACTGTACCTAGCTAGGGCATGGGAATTGCATAGAGCCAAAGAGTGCTTCATCGATCTATGCTGGTAACCACAAAATTAACAACTGTGCTGCTTGGGCATGTCTCGACCTCACTCCCACATATTTTGGTAGTGCTGCTATAGGGTTTGGTTTTTATTATGTGGATATACCTATTACATCTGAGTCTGGTTGGTTGAACTTCAAGAACTTTGATGTTCTAAATGTGGTCAAGGGTGGGGTTCGTGCCTCTGATTTGCTAATTTAGTTTAACGAGATCTTTTGTAAGAACAAAAAATGTCCATGGTAGATTGGAGAGCTTGGTGAAAAGAAATTCCTTTTGAGATTTCCTCCCTAGAAGAATGTTGAGGACCTGATTGATTTTCCAACTTAGGTTATACGGAGGTCCAGGGGGCCCACATGGACAGGTGGCCCTTGCCTTCCTATGATGGATTCTGGTTCCAGTATTTTTTTATTTATTTAAAAATATTTCTCTGTTTTTTTGTCCAATTCTGAGAACTTATTATTTCTGCACAAAAAAACACCAAGGTAGTTCTGCTAAAAACAACGCCATTCCACGCTGGTTTCACTAAAATCATGCAAATTAGGGGGCAAAACAAGAGCAAAAGTGTTTGGAAAAGTAGATAAGATGGACACGTATCAACTCCCCCAAGCTTAACTCATTGCTTATCCTCAAGCAATTTAGTTGACAAACTGAAAGTGATAAAGAAAAAAACTTTTACAAACTCTTTTGATTTTGTTGGTGTATATAAGTTTAATTAGCAATCAAGTTTTAGGAAAGGCCGTGAAGTAACCACATATATGATAACACTTAGTATCCACATTTACTCATATCAATAACATAACAAACTATTGAGCAATAATACTACATCTGAAATACCAACACTTTGTTAAAGTGACCACAATACAATATGACATGATGGTATCTTGCTAGCCTTTGTGAGACCACAAAACATAAATGCAGAGCACCTCCGAAGGTCAAACAGTGACTAAACATTGTAAATCATGGTAGAAAACATCCATTCATGCTCACGCCCAACATTAATTACAACAAATGCATATTTCACTAACAATGACAATAGCACTCTCAAAGTTGGTGCTTGAATAAGAAGGTGAATGTCTTAGCAATAAATTAAAAGATAGGCCCTTCGCATAGGGAAACAAAGATTTGCAATGTTCTAGAGCTCGTAGGTTTATACAGAGATAATTTTAATTTGAGAGGTGTACCTTTCTTGTCAAAGGTTTACGACAACTGTTTCCAATATCTTCCATGCTAAACACGTTAATGGCGGTTCCCATGCAAAATTTTGTACTCCCCCTCCACCATACAAACAAAAACCATGGCGAGCTAAATCCATGGGTGCCTGCCAACTTTCAGCTATCCGGGGGGGGGGGGGGAGGGGAGTATTTTTATAAATAATTTAGGACCAGGCATCCTTGTTACTAGCCTCCTTAAGATTGACGAGTGAATAAACTCTTGTTGTGAGTTAAACATACTTACCATGGAAGATATTGACTACCCCACCACTCCATGAGTTGTTCGGGCACACAAAATAGATGCTTGTTTGAAGGTTTAGAGGTGGCACATGCAAACTTACTTGGAACGGCAGAGTAACACCGCATAGGTAGATATAATGGATTCTTATGGCATAACTTTGTAATACGATTTTGGATGCACAAGCAGTATTTCTGCTTTAGTACAGACAAAGGGTAGCAATAGACTGGGAAGCGACCAACTAGACATCAACAATGGTCATACTCATGCATTTTGAATAATCAACATTGAACATTATCACGAGGAGGATATAAACACTCTAAAAATAAATATCATGGAGGCAATATTGGGTTTGAATCAATTACATGCATGAACATGTGCCAAGTCAAGCCACTTAAAAATTTCAGAGGAGGGTACCATCCTAACATACTGCATCATAAAGAATTTAATGCATGTTGACACTCGAGATAACATATTACCCACTCCTAGCTAATTAAGCATGACATGGCATGACTACCCTCCGTTAAGTCAACAACCACACACGCGCCAAATTATCGAAAAGGTGTGAGAGTGTGTACAAATAAAGAAATTTAATTTCAATTATTTTGTATGTACAGTTTGCCCTCTCCCACTAATTATGGGTTGTTGTGTTGGCCTAAATTAGTATGCCACCGTATCTCATACTAGCTCCATCTGGGTTTTTACTCCACAACATATTTTTAATCAAAGTCTGACCACGTATTTAACTAGCAAACGACTAATACATGCCAACAAAAAATAAATATTATTGGTTTCATATTTTTTATGTAGTTATATGAGTAATATTTTTATCAAAGTGTGGCAACATAATTCAATAGTCGTATAATTTTAGAACCAACTCATAAATATAATGTTTATACAACTCAATTATTGATAGATCATAGCCAACATTTAGTTAATAGTTGAATAAATAAAATTACAGGGGAGCTGAAGACAAAGTTGTGAGAAGGCTTAGAAATCGATACAAAACTTTTGCTCTTAATACCAACATCGATGCTTCTTCAAGGAAACATTTGGTTCATAAAGAAAAAATTGCGCCAACGTGAAAGACGATTGCGTCTCCAAGGCAACCAAGGCGCACCGATGAATGATATCTTTGTCTTTGTGGGTAACAAGCAAAGAGCACTGATGGAAGATAGCTCCTTATTCATTGAACATCGATCAACTTGACCAGTCGATCCAACCATGAGATGCAACCATGAGCATCGATAGGTCATCATGGTGATGCATCATCCATTTGGCATCAAGTTTGGGTGAGGCAACACTAAAGTTCAATAAATCCTCACAGTGGTCTGTTTCTTCTTGGTAATCAAGTTCAAGTAAGGAAGAACCACATGGCAGAGGACAGTGAGGCAGAGCAAACCGCACGTGAACGGCAGAAAGTGCGACCAGGACGCGTGGATCTTTAGTTGATCGTAGTTTTCTTCACTGGTACATTAAATAAAGAGTTTCATTTTGTAAACAATTTAAATGATTGTTATGGAGAGAAAAAGAAAACCACTCCACTATATTAGTACTATATACGAGTACTATATAAGCTGGAGCCTCAGTGCTTGTTTGCTAGGGTTTGTACTCTTCACACTCTCGCTGCACTAGATTTGCTGCCCTCACACATGAAAGGTTGAAAAAGAACAACTTTAGGACCTACACAGATATGCTGCTTGGCAACATACTCTGCATCACCCGTTTATACGTGTGGAGGCACATGGTGCTGGCGTGTCCCATGTCCCATACAACTATTTTGCTGCTGTTAATCTAATAATGCCACTGGAAAATTGAAGCAATGTCACTGTTAAAAGTAAATTACATTTTTAACGAATGTTATTTTAAGACAATGTCTCTGTTAATATGAATCAATGCCACCATTTTAGAAATGCTAATGTCCTACTTTGTTGTCCATCAAGAAAAGGTAGATGCTTCTTTTTGTGGCCGTATGTTTCATCCTCCTTTATTGGCCAGTAATTTTTTCCATATTTACCTCTGTGAAAGGTCAGTACCGGCTTTCATCCACATGATTGTGCAGTGTGCTATGAGATGTTGTGCTACTTGTAATAGTACTGTTTTAAATAAATGTTGAATTGAAACTATTGTATTGCTGTCTTTTCCCATTAAGTGAACAAAAATGGGGCCAACTCAGACATGATGCTTGTTTCTTTGGTACAACAAACTCTGCATCACCCCTTTATACGTTGATGGAAGCACATGGTGCTATTGCGCCCACTTTTCCCTGCAACTGTTTATGCTTCTTGTTAATCTAATGCCACTGGTAAAATTAAGCAATGCTAGTCTTAGAATTAACTACTAAATCTTAGTTCAAAACTGCAACACTTGTCAGGGATCAGCGGGAGTACATGTTTAACAAATATATTATTGAGATAGTGTCTCTGTTATTATGAATATGTTACAGTGTTTTAGAAATGGTATTATACTGCTTTGTAGTTGTAGACCGCAGACGGTCAAGTCTCTGTGTATCTGTGCCATCCCTGGATCAGTATGCTGGCACACACAGTACATCATTGTATATATCAAAGTGCAATCACATGTATAAATAACGTAAAACTGATATATACCTCATAAGTCTCATCGGAAACAAACAATCGGGTGTGGAGTCCCATCAACTCCATCGGGAGGTTGAGTGTAGACCGTAACCCAATCAACGTAACTAACTCGTCGTATAAAAATCCTACAACATGATACTTTGCAGCCATGTAGGTCAGTACATTGAATGTACCGGCAAGATCACAATAAGAGAAAACAGATGATAAACTATTCTATATGCAAAATGGCTTTGTGGCTCTGTGTCTAAGGTTTTTGCGTAAAAGCTGATTTTATTTTCCCTACAACAAAGGAATATTAGGAGCCTGTACTACGGAGTTTTCTATCATGACATGGTTCCGCCAACCGATGTCTCATAGCCCATATCATCATAAGTTGCCCACAATTAAATTATCAATCCGGTGTTGAGAGTTCCGAGATAGATCCAAGTCCACAGGCTCAAATTGTCCATAATTGGGGACACGACTAATTGATTAGGTTTTAACCCTCTGCAGAGGTTTGTACACTTTACCCGCAAGATTCGATCCCTCTTTTTACGTTCTCACACTTCAGGGTGTTTGAGAACAAAACGACCGAAACATGGTCTTCCGAAGAGTTCCCCTGACCACTGTCCGGTGCTCATCCAATCCTACCGTAGTTCTACATCTGCTAGCACCGTCCCAGCCAGAGTCACCACTAGGGTCAACCAAGCCAGAGCCCATAGTGACTTGCGGTTGCACAAGTAAGCTTCCAGGCATGAAGTATTCTTCCGTCTCTTTGAGCCTGGGTGGAGCTTTCCGCATGATATCATGACGCTTCTTCGGAATCACTAAGACCAGATGCACCATTGTACCCTTCTTAACCATTCTCCACCCAGAGGTATATTGAATTCTTGTCTCGAGTCTTGGAAGTCTTGAGGTCTTGAAGATGCAGTCCTTGCAGATGCCATCATGGAGTTGTCGTCATTGACGTAGAGCTCTTCATACTCACACCACTCCCGAGCACTCATACCAACCCCGTCTACTATAGCGTAGCATTAAAACTATATAGCGTCCCGGGCTTGATAATAGGGTGATGGGGTCCTACCTCATGCATTTTACTCAACTGCAAGAAGTCAATATAACTACTGGAGGGATTATGAATGGTGACACTAAATGCAATAAAAACATAGGCATGAAAAGCATGGTCAAAGTGAACTTACCTTGTAATACTTGAAGGTTATATCGCTCTCAGAGAAATCCTGACAGTGTTATTCGTCACTCTCCGAAGAAAATCTATATAGTCAAACATTGCATTCACATAAGCAATCATTCTAGCAAGCAATTTCTAGCAATCACAATTATCTATAAACAACAAATAAATCAAACAATAAAACCCAAATAAAATCCAAAGGACTTCAAGGAAAACTACGAGAAAACTGCAAAGGAAAAGTCTAAGACTTTACTACAAACAACAAAATTAGTTTTCTTTGTCCTACATAAATCTAAACAGAAAAATAAAGCTCTAAATTCATAAATTAACAGAAAATAAAATGTAAAACAACTAATTTAACAGAAAATATTTTTCATAAAGTTTTAATAGCAAAAATAAATAAATAAAAAGCTTTTATAAAACTCTAACTACGACCTATACAAGTTTTCTAACTAAGGAAAATATTTTTTAAAATAAGAATAAAATTGTCTACAGTTCAAAATAGAAACCAAACTAAATTTTTCAGAAGTACCAAAAATAAACAAATTCAAAAGAATTAAATCTACAAAGAAAAGACTAAAACAAAACTAGAACTAAACAATACTATTTTGCTAAAAACCTAATTTAAAATAAAATAAAAATAAATAACTATATTCTACTGGATAGACAAAACCATAATAAAACAGTAGCAAAAAGAATCAATCAAAAATACTTTGTAAAACTCAAAATATGACCAAATTAGTTATTTGAACAAATTTCATCAAACTCAAGTTTAAACTACTCAATTTGGAAACCTAAGTACACAAATAGAAACTTAAACAAATTTGTGACACAATGCAAAAAAATCACTCAATTTGGATCTAAAACATAAAAGTTATTGAATTTCTAAAAACAGAAGAATTTTATTTTTGAAACAGAAACAAAATAAAATAAAACAAAACATAACGGGCAGGTGCTACGTGGCCTACTGCTATTGGGCTAAGAGATGAGCGCTTGGTAACTAAACCGCGCTCGGCTAATACTTAACAAAACCACACGTGCTAGTAAAACAAAAACCGACCGGCTAAACCAATTAGACCTAAACCATAAATAAACCGAAGCTAAACCGATGTAGTAAAAAAACCTAACTGTTCGATCTAATCTAATCATGACCGTATAATATAGATCCGACGGATGAGGAGGGAGAGAGAGCTCACCGTGGTGGTGGTCGATGGCGAGCGCGTCGGGCGACGACGGTGGCGGTGCTCCGGTGATCTTCGGCGTCGGTGGGGTGGCCAGGGAGATGAAGTAGGCAACGACGAGTCCAACGGTGGTCGTGGTGTCGATGGAGGTGGTCGGAGACGGTCGGCTGCGAGCTCGAGGCGGTGGTGGCGTTCGGCTGGTCGGCGTTCCCGGCATTCCAAGGGCGCAGGAGCTCAGGCGTGTGCTCGGGGAGGTGCGGTGGACAGGTTCGAGGTGATTGGTGGAGGTGGTGGGGCTCGGGGCCGACGGAGAGAGTGGTTAGGGCAAAAATGGCGCGGTGGCGAAGGCGGAGCTCCGGCGAGCAATAGGCGGAGAGGGAGAGGGAGAGGGGCGTCTTTAGGGGCGGAACGGAGAGGAGAGGGGGGTATTTTTAGAGGGGAGGCCGACTTGGGAGAGGGGGTGAATCGGGGAGTGGATCCCGCGATCTCTGGGATACGGTGGCGGCGGCGGCGCGATCCTGCTGCGGCGGTTGCGTGCGGAGGAGGAAGATGGGCGCGGGTCCCACGCGTCAGTGGAAGCGGGGAGATGGGGAGCGAGCGGGTGGCCGTCCCGAAGGGCTCTCAGGTGCGGGCGCGCCGAGCTGGGCCAGTGGGCCGCATGTGAGGGGAGAGAGAGGGGCCTGCTAGGCTTCGGCCGTTTTTTTAAATAAAGACAGACAGGAAAACAAAAGAAAAACTAATTAAATGCAAATGATATATAGGCATACTATATATCAAAATGTTTAGAAAAACATTCCCTAGACATGAAATATTTTTAAAGTTCAAATAAAATCCTAAAAAATTATAAATAAAGCAAACAATGCTATTGTTGCATTAAAACCCAACAAAAATCATTTTAAAATACCAAAATGATTTCAAATTTATTTTCTCCTAATTTTCCATTGAAGGGAATCATTTTACCCTTATTTCCATTTATTTATTTTTAGGAGAAAAATAATTTGAATAAAATCCAAATAATTCCAAATTGAAAGGGAGTTTCAAAATACTTCCAAATGACTTTCAATTTGATTCTTTGTAAGTTCCAACTCATATTTCATGTAATTGAAGAATTCATTTTATCTTCTTTCGTGAAAATCATTAAGTTGCATAAAGTTTCGAATTTTAAATATTTTCAGATGGAATTCAAATCTTTTCAAACCCTTTTCATTTCAAATGGAAGAAGTCATATCATTTTCACTCTAGGGTTTTGTGATGAAATGAGTTGAATTCATGGAGGTCAGAATGCAAAGTGAAAGTTTGGGAAAGTCATTTCATTCCCTCGCATTCAACTTTCAAAAAGTTTCAAATTTCACTCAGTTTCACGCAAGCAATCACACCATAATAAAACAGAAAATCAAAATTATTTATTTATTATAACATTACAAAATTTAGAATTTTGGGATGTTACAAACCTACCACACTTAAAATGAATCTCGTCCTTGAGATTCGAAGAGGCTAGCAAGAAAAGGTTAGGGTTTTGGGGTCTTCCAGCAAATCCATTGATCGGAATGGTCTAGTGTGCTATCACACTTAAAAACAGGATTATGGTTCCGACTAAAAAAATCATGTACTCCATTCCTTAGGGTTGACGGTGTCGGTCTTCTCATATTCTTTGGAATAACTCCTTCACTGAGGTTGTTCCGGCAGGGGCATAACCATTTCCTCAATATCATGTGTCCTTTTATCATTGTAAGGTTCTTCCGAGACTGGGTCTTCTTATCTGACGGGTCTGTCACCAATATTAAACAACTATCGAGATCTCATGGTGGTCAACCATTACCGGTTTCTCCTGCCGGAAAAGGATCTAGGTTGAACCTCACCGTATAACCTATGATTGGCAATGGTTGCCTTTACAGGGGTCCATCGTTCTACCATTCTAAGGGTTAAACAAGGTTTGATATCATCATCTCTCTACTATGGGTAAGTCACTCTAGATTTACCATTCCAAATAGCAAGAGAGAATGACAAGAGTAAGTTGGTATGGTGATCAATCCATTCCGCATCCAAATCATTACCCTGTATAAGGTTTAGTGAATATCGCATTTCTAACACTCGGGCACCCTCACAAGCATTGCAGAAGTTCTCCTGTCGATGAACTTGGATAAATCCATTGATCCTGCAAGCTGAACAAAACATCTATCGTTCTTCACAACTCTCGGGTTTTCGTATCCTCCTAAGAAACGCCTGCTGATGAAAAAATAGCTTCTTCCAATTTCTTCCTTCATCAAGGTTACGTCTGTTCATTTACAAATCCTGGGCCTGTGGGTTATGAACCCACTACAATACTGGCATAGCTTTAACTCATCCTTTTGGGTTATATGGTTCCATATTCCAACATTATACCCCCTTTAAATCCAATATTACTCCATTCCTTCATACTCTTGGAGTAGCCTTCATATCAAAACAAAATTCCAGTTTATTTGGTCCAAACTCCACTCCGTGAAATATCATTGTCCTTTCCATGGGTCAGGTGTCCTCACTGGGTACTACCACCCTTAAAATGAAATGCACAATTTCAGCCATAGACCATATTTCTCATATCCTCGAAAATGGTCCAAATCTGCGTTCATAGAGTAACAACTCATACAATTAAACATATGAAAACATGTCATGTTAACTTTATTGATTCATGAATTCATTACAACTCCGAGACTTTCATTACATAATTCAACTCATTGAACTCATGAAAATTAAAATTGCTTTCTACTACTCTTATTGTCCATATCAAAATATCGACTACTCAGCTCTAGCTTTCTTCTGATCTGAACATTCCCTAGGAAAATGTCCTGCTTCCTTGTAGCGAAAACAAATGACTTCCGACATGTCTCGGGGCTTCTTTGTGATTATGTAGGCTCCTTGGATTCTTAGCTTCTTTCCTGGACATTTACCAGCGCAATGACCTAAATCCTTGCACCTGTAAGAAGTGATATGACTTAGGTCCTTCTCTGCAGAAATTGGGTTGTTCTGGGATGCCTTCGTTTTCTCTTCCTGGATTTCTCCATAATGATCAGATCTTCTATTTCCTGAGGGTCAAACTTCACTTCTGCTATCGGGAAGTCTCTCAGATTCTCTTGGCTTTTACTTCGTGCAATACTGTGAAAAATGTCCTACTTCCCCACATGAATAGCAGGCATGAGCGTAAAATATGTTCAGTCTTTCTCCATAAGGGTCTTCAATAACTTCCTTCCTCATGGGTTCTTCTAAATTTTTCCTGCGGGCTTCTTTCTGCTGCTTCGTAACTTCTTGTACCTTGGGGTAAATATGACACTGAGCAGGGTAGTGTGTAGTGTCGTGGTTCTAAGTCTGACAGTAGAGTGGGGGTAGGTATGGAGAGGCAAGATCCTAGCTATGGAGTAGTTGTATACGCAAGATGTTTACGAGTTCAGGCCCTTCTCGGAGGAAGTAACAACCCTACGTCCCGGAGCCCGGAGGCGGTCGACTGTATTATGTGCGTATGAGTTACAGGGGTGCGAACCCTTTGCACTGAGGAGGGGGGTGGCTTATATAGAGTTTGCCAGATCCCTCCAGCCCTCAGTTATGCAGGGATTAAGGTACATTAAGATAGGGAGTTGCTGGTAACGTCCTACATAAAGTGCTATGATGGCCATAAAGCCACTTAATGACCGACCGTTTGCGTGCAGACTGACTGTAGATCTCCTGGCGGTCGAGTGGTTGGCTTCATGGTCGAGTGTCTTTAGGTCCGTCGAGTGGAATCCTTCCAGGTCGACTGAAAGGTAGTTTCTTCAAGAGATGTCCTTGGGTAGGGTACCTTGGACAGGTCCATGACCCTACCCTAGGTACATGGCTTCATCAGTAGCCCCCAAATGGATCGAGGTTTGAGTGGGGAAGGAGTTGAGAACTCTTCCGACCCACTTTTCGTGCGATGAGCACGTCTTGTTCTGGATCAATGAGTTTAGGTGACGGCTTCAACTTATTTTTCAGTCGCCTTCCGTCGAGTGTGTTTTTCGTACTTGGAGAACTCCGAATGACATGACGGAGGAAATCTTCTGTCTGACGATTTGCTTTGTGGCGCGCAGATTTAGCAAGATTCGAATTTTCGGGAAACGAGCGGGGCGGAGGGAACCGCAGTAATCGGACGGGATAAGGCAAGGACGCCTCGATCTCCGCGCCACCTTTTTTCGCCACGCATCGCGTGCGGGCGGCTATTCTATGGATTTGACAGATCGCTGGGCCTACCAGCCGACCACCGGAAGCAACCTCATATAAGGCCCCGGACGGGAGTTTTTGAACAGTGCGCCCCCCTTTCCTCCTCCCTTCCCCAGATTCATCTGCCGCGTGAGGTTCCATCTCAGCGTTGCTGCTCTGTGCGTGTTTCACCAGCGACAATGGTGAAAGAGAAGACGGCGGCTTTGGAGCGGGCGAAGAAGGTGACGGCGAAGGTGAAGGGAAGGCGACCAGTCGGGGCGGATCTTTGTCAAGGGCCGGCTTGCCGCAGGGCTGGATCCAGGGCGACTGGATCCGCTCAACGATCCATCAGAAGGATCTCGACGACATGGCCAATGAGGGACGTATCCCCCATGGATCAACGCGGCTCCCGGGGAAGGAGTCGGAGCCGCAACCTCTGGAGGGTGAGTGTGTTCTCTTGGCCACCCATGTCGACCGCGGGTTTTCTCTGCCGCCTCACCCTTTCTTTCGGGGATTTCTGAACTTCTTTGGGGCACAACTTCACCACTTCACTCCCAACTCCATCGTGTATCTCGCTGCTTTCGTGTCTTTGTGCGAGAATTTCTTGGGTTGTCGGCCTCATTGGGGTCTTTTCAAGCACATTTTCACTTGTCTCTCTCAGACGGTGAAAAAGGCCAATCCAAGTGACGAGAGAACTCAAGTGATTCAGATGTGTGGGGGTCTTGGGGTCCAAATGAGAGGAAAAAGTTCTTTCCCGGCCATGATCTTACCTGAGTCAGTCCGTGGATGGCAATCGACTTGGTTCTATTGTAAGGACCAGCTAACGCCAGAGCAAATCATTGGACTCCCTCGTTTTCCATGGGTGAGTGAGCAAGCCATCTTCTTTGAAGGTGATCCGGAGGAGAAGGTGCAGGTGAAGGTGTTGGTCGAACGTGTTGTCCAGCTCATCCGAGACGGGGTGACTGGCATGGATCTCTTGGAGGTCTTCCTTCGACGACGCATCCAGCCGCTTCAAGCTCGAGACCATCCGATGTGGTTGTATTCTGGCACTGAGGACACCACTCGGATCCACCCGGAGGAGGTCGAGGATGCCATGCTGGAACGGTGTCTTGCGGGCATCACAGGAAACAAGGACAACCCTCGAGGAGCCAGGAGGATCCCTCCACTTGACCAGTCATACGAAGTAGACAAGGTCCATTCCTGCATATTTGACTGTGATCCTGCTTTCTCCATCTTGTCTGCTTAAAATCGGTCGATTGACTTTCGTCTTGTTTGTTGTCTTCCAGGCCACTACTGAGATGTACTCGATGCCCAACGGGGTGCAAGAACCAGTCGAGGAGGAAGAAGGGAGCGGAGGCGAAAGCTAGGAGGAATGGCAATCTGATGGTGAGGAGGACGAAGACGACGACAGCT
Source organism: Aegilops longissima (assembly GCA_021605205.1). Taxonomy (NCBI): domain Eukaryota; kingdom Viridiplantae; phylum Streptophyta; class Magnoliopsida; order Poales; family Poaceae; genus Aegilops; species Aegilops longissima. Next base: position 694,745,293 of record CM038678.1, on the reverse strand, counting down.
CTGGCGAAGAGGAGGAGGAGGAAGAGGAGGAAGAAGTCGATCCTCCTTGCATGGAAAGGCGATCCAAGCTCACCCATGACCCCGCGGTCGAGCATGGCAAGGCTATCGCGCCTGTCGGGCAGTCGACGAAACGCCCTCGGACGTCCTCTCCGGCGCCGATTGAAAAAGCGCCGAAGCAACCCCGAGCGACGCCATCAAAGCCGACGAAGGTTTTGCCCAAGATGAGGATGGCCATTCCCACCATTTCTGGGTACAACAGAACTTGTGTTTTCTTGTTTGGCATGGACATACTTTTGGTCGACTCGTTGACTGATCAACTGATTTCTGAAACCTGCAGCGCTGCTACCTCCGAGACCTCTGCCAGGAATGAAGACCAGGAGATGGAAGATGCTGTCACCTCTAACCATGGTATGATCTCTGTAGCTTCGCTTTTGGTCGATTGGATTTCCGTTTTTAACTTGAATCTTTCTTGTAGTCCCTCCTCATGTCATTGATCTCCCTGATGATGACAATGAGGCACCGCTGAGGCGGAGGAGGAATAAAAAGGCGCCTGCTGGCAAGACTGCTCAGGTTGTATCAGTGCCTGAGACGCTGGTTCATGAGGGTGGCAACATCACTCGGACATCTGTGTCTTTCGCTGTGCCGCTGACGAGTATCCGGTCTTCATCGTCGACCGCTGATCCTCCTTCCCTTTTCGCCACACACCACGTCCCAGAGGACCAAGTGGGTGCTGCTAAGGAAGCTATACGCCAGGCGGGGATCATGATGGAGCAAGTGATGGTGGTCCGGGAGGCCAGCCAGGCGGCCTATGATGCTAGCTTAGCTCTTCAGAGCAACGTCCAGGTTAGTAGATCACCACTTGTTCTGTTAGGATATGCTACCTGAAAACTCTTCTTTCTGAAGATCTTCGTATCTGTACACCCACTGGGTGTGTGGATTGAATTTTTGGATTGGTGGGGGCACGCTGAGTGCACCCACTGGGTGTAGTCCCCGAGACTATGGTGGATCTGGCGATGATCGTAGTCTTTATACTTTAATTTCTTTGCTAACTTCTTCACTCGGTCTGGTCGGACCATGTTGAATGGAATTTTGAAACCGGTGGGGGCACGCTGAGTGCACCCACTGGGTGTAGTCCCCGAGACTATGGTGGACTGCTGGCAGTCGACCGTAGTCTAAAGAACTCCCCCTTTTTTTTCGATCATGATGATACCGAGGCTGACTGCTGACAATTAGCCATGGTTTAGGATCATAACCTTTTGTCTCATTTGGTCGACTGATCGAACCGAGTCAGTAGAACCAGTGGGGGCACGCTGAGTGCACCCACTGGGTGTAGTCCCCGAGACTACTGTCGAATATTGATTCGGCTGTAGTCTTAGAAACGCTACGATTTTTCTTAGTCACCCGGAAGCAACTTATCTTTGATGTCTGTCGATTGACTCTTCGCAGAAATCTTGCGAGCTTGTGGCTCGCTATACTAAATTGGAAAACAAACAGATCCAGCTCAACCTTGACTTGAAGCTTGCTCAGGAGAACTTGCAGAAGGCGAGAGATGAAGCAAAAGGTATGGCTGGTGAGAACTTGACGACTGTCTTTGTCTTTCTGCCCATTCCTAATTCTGATCTCCTTTTCATTTTGTAGACAAAATGGAGGAGGCTCTGAAGAAGAAGGATCATGACTTTGCCGAGGCGTAGAAAGCGGCTTTGGACAAAACAAAGCTCGCAGAAGAAAAACTGGCTTCAGTCGGTAAACTTGAAGAAGAGAACGCCAATCTGAAAGCTGCTCTCGACGCAGGCAACAAGGAGGTTAGCCGACTGAAGAACGACAAGGTAGCTCTGAGTGACAAGGCTGGCGAACTGGCGGGGAAGAGGAACGATCTGGAGGCTTAACTGGGAGGGCTCGCCAAGAAGTTATTCCTCATGCTTGAAGGTAATCCCTCCTATCCGACTGACTTGTTATCACCGACTCATCATAGACCCATTAGCTTGAGCTCGAGTTGTGTTTACAGAATTCTGTCAGAACTTCGAGGAGGAAACTAGTCAAGTGGAGACAAGCCTGGACCCCATTAACTCTCCTGTGAAGGATGAAGCCGCTATGAACGTGCTCCGACTGGAGTCTCGTGTTGTTACTGTGGTGGACTACCTCGCTCAATTGAAGGTTGCGGTGTCGCGCATTGACTCGACACTCTGGCCAGGCGAGACGCTTCAAAATGACCTCGAGTCTTTAATGACTCGACTGAATGACGTTCCAAGTAGAGTGCAGGAATGGAAAAAGTCTTCTGCCAGGTGTGGTGCCGATGTTGCTCTGTCCCTGGTCCGTGTTCACTGCAAGGAGGCGCGAGAGTAAAAGCTGGCGTCCATCAAAGTTGCCAATACTAAGAAGTACGACTTCCGATCTTTCATGGAGACTTTTATTGCTGCTGCCACCCGGATCGCTGACGGATCAACCTGGACCAGTTTGTCGCGCCTTCCAGTCCTCCACCTGAGGAGTAAAAAACTTCTATGCTTCGTCTTAAATTTTCCTCGGAATGCCGAGTGGTCTTGTAACCGATAAACTTTAACAGGCTTGACGCCTGAGTACATCTAAATCCGTAGGATGTTCTCTGAACTTGGCTTATCATTGAATATGCTTTCATTTGCCTTCGAGCGAACTTTGTTCTTCACTCAGAATATACTTCAGTGCTTGAGATGCAGCTCTGAGGTGAAAAATCCAGTCGACCTGCACTTCATTGTTCTTGCAGGCAGGGATGGAGCACAGATTGTACTTGTGGCGAGCTCCAAAGGAGAAAGGTAACAGTCGACCTGCACCTCATCGTCCTTGCGGATCGGGATGGAACGCACGTTGTACTTGTGGCGCAGCTCCGAAGGAGAAGGTAGCAGTCGACCTGCACCTCGTCGTCCTTGCGGATCGGGATAGAGCGCACATTGTACTTGTGGCACAGCTCCGAAGGAGAAGGTAACAGTCGACCTGCACCTCGTCGTCCTTGCGGATCAGAATGGATTTCACACTTAGGTAGTCTTGGACTGCAGCTAAGCCTCCCAGTGGGAGGTTGCTCTCCACTCGGTAGGATTTTCAGATACTTAGGTAGTCTTGGACTGCAGCTAAGCCCCAGTGGGAGGTTCGCTCTCCACTCGGTAGGATTTTCAGATACTTAGGCGAGTCTTGGACTGCAGCTAAGCCCCGAGTGGGAGGTTCGCTCTCCACTCGGTAGGATTTTCAGATACTTAGGCGGGTACTGGACTGCAGCTAAGACCCCGAGTGGGAGGTTCGCTCTCCACTCGGTAGGACTTTCAGATACTTAGGCGAGTACTAGACTGCAGCTAAGCCCCCGAGTGGGAGGTTTACTCTCCACTCGGTAGGATTTTCAGGTACTTAGGCGAGTACTGGACTGCAGCTAAGCCCCCGAGTGGGAGGTTTGCTCTCCACTCGGTAGGATTTTCAGATACTTAGGCGAGTACTGGACTGCAGCTAAGAGCCCGAGTGGGAGGTTTTCTCTCCACTCGGTAGGATTTTTCAAACTTAGGCAAGTGCTGGACTGCGGCTAAGCCTCCGAGTGGGAGGATTTTTTGTGTGTCGTAGCTCTGAAGGGAAAGGCAACAGTCGACCTGTACCTCATCGTCCTTGCAAAGCACACATTGTATTAAATACTTAGGCGAGTACTTGGACTGCAGCTAAGCCCCTGAGTGGGAGGCTGGCTCTCCACTCAGTAGGATTTTAAACACTTAGGCGAGTACTTGGACTGCAGCTAAGCCTCCGAGTGGGAGGCTGGCTCACCACTCGGTAGGATTTTAAACACTTAGGCGAGTACTTGGACTGCAGCTAAGCCCTCGAGTGGGAGGCTGGCTCACCACTCGGTAGGATTTTAAACACTTAGGCGAGTACTTGGACTGCAGCTAAGCCCCCGAGTGGGAGGCTGGCTCACCACTCGGTAGGATTTCAAACATTTAGGCGAAACGGATTCACAGCTAAGCCCCCGAGTGGGAGGCTGGCTCTCCACTCGGCAGGGATTTTTTTTACAAACTTAGGCAAAACGGGTTTGCAGCTAAGCCATCCACTAGGGGGGGGGGGATTTCTCATGTAAACAAAAAGTAATAATAATCACTGGGAAAATTATAACATTCTTGTCTTCGATAAACAAACTGCAGAGGTACTTTTATTACATCTCACCCGAGTGAGTACTTAAGTATAAAAGGGGCGGAGCAGCTCCGCATTCCAAGCTCGAGGCTCATCAATCTGGCGATCGACATTGTAAAGATGGTATGCTCCATTGTGGAGAACTCTGGTGATGATGAAGGGACCTTCCCAAGTGGGAGCGAGCTTGTGTGGTTTCTGTTGATCCACTCGGAGGACCAAGTCTCCTTCTTGGAAGGTTCGACTCTTCACATTTCAAGCATGGAATCGATGCAAGTCCTGCTGATAGATGGTCGAGCGGATCAAGGCCATCTCTCTCTCCTCTTCTAGGAGGTCGACTACATCTTGCCGGGCTTGCTCCGCTTCATCTTCAGAGTAGAGTTCGACTCGAGGTGCATTGTGAAGCAGGTCACTCGGCAGAACTGCTTCAGCTCCATAGACCAGAAAGAATGGAGTTCTCCCAGTCGACCGATTAGGAGTGGTCCTCAATCCCCAGAGAACCGATGGAAGTTCGTCGACCCACGCTCCTGCTGCATGCTTGAGATCGCGCATCAGCCGGGGTTTCAGTCCTTTGAGAATTAGACCGTTTGCTCGCTCTGCTTGTCCATTCGACTGTGGGTGAGCAACTGAAGCATAGTCGACTCGCATGCCTTGGGAGGCGCAAAAGGCTTTGAATTTGTCAGAATCAAAGTTTGACCCATTGTCAGTGATGATGCTATGCGGAACTCCATATCTGAATATCAACTCTCGATGAAACCGATAGCGATTGCACGACGAGATTCTTGATAGGCAGCTTCGATCCACTTAGTAAACTTGTCGACTGCCACTAGCAAGTGAGTGAAGCCGCTTCTGCCAGTTCTCAGTGGTCCAACCATATCCAATCCCCAAACAGCGAAGGGCCAGACGAGTGGAATGGTCTTCAAGGCTGAAGCGGGTTTGTGTGACATATTGGAATAGAACTGACATCCTTCACACTTGTCGACTATTTCCTTTGCCATTTCATTTGCTTTTGGCCAGTAAAATCCCGCTCGGTATGCTTTAGCCACAATGGTCCGAGAGGACGCATGATGACCACAGGTCCCCAAGTGGATCTCATCAAGAATTATCTGACCTTCTTCTGGTGTTATGCATTTCTGGTCGACTCCAGTCACGCTTTCTCTGTACAACTGTCCCTTGATCACAGTAAAGGCCTTGGATCGGCGGACGATCTGTCGAGCCTCTTCTTCGTTCTCCGGGAGCTCTTTCCTTAGGATATATGCGATGTACGGCACTGTCCAGTCGGGAGTGATGACCACGACTTCCATGATCAGGTCGAACACAGCTGGGACCTCAACTTCAGTCGGATTAGTGGCACATTTTGGCTGTGGAGCTTCTTCGGTGAAAGGATCCTCTTGAACTAACGGTGTGTGGATGTGCTCCAAAACACATCACTGGGAATGGCTTCCCTCTTGGACCCTATTTTCGCCAAATCATCAGTAGCTTGATTTTTTAGTCGGGGTACATGATGAAGCTCTAACCCCTCGAACTTCTTCTCTAGCTTCCTCACTGCATTGCAATAACCAGTCATGGCTGTACTTCTGACGTCCCACTCCTTCATCACTTGATTAACCACTAGATCTGAGTCGCCATATACCATGAGGCGACGGACGCCAAGTGAAATGGCCATACACAACCCATACAACAGTGCTTTGTATTCTGCTTCATTGTTGGAAGAATCAAAGTGAATCTGGAGCACATATCAGAGCTTATCTCCTCGGGGGGAAACCAACACTACCCCAGCACCGAAACCACTCAACATCTTGGAACCATCAAAGAACATGGTCCAGTGCTCCGAGTGAACTTGAGTCGGTAGTTGCAGTTCTATCCACTCGGCGATGAAATCTGCTACTGCTTGGGACTTGATGGCTTTCTTTGCCTCAAACTTGATATCAAGGGGAAGGAGTTCAATCGCCCATTTCGCCACTCGACCAGTTGCATCTCTGTTGTGCAGAATCTCTGACAATGGGGCGTCGATTTAATCGTAATGGAATGATCGAGAAGTAATGAGCAACCTTCTTCGCGGTCATATAAATCCCATAAACAAGCTTCTGAGAATGAGGGTATCTTTGCTTTGATGGGGTCAATACTTCAGAAAGATAATATACTGGGCGCTGAACTTTGAAAGCTTTTCCTTCTTCTTCCCGCTTGACCGTAAGTACTGTACTGATGACTTGTCCTGTGGCTGCAATGTAAAGCAGCAAAGGCTCCTTGCTGATTGGGGCAGCAAGCACCGGCTAGGTGGAGAGTAGAGCTTTTAGCTCTGCAAACGCTGCATCAGCTTCGGGAGTCCACTCGAACTTGTCTGACTTCTTCATCAGTCGGTAAAGAGGCAATGCTTTTCACCGAGACGAGATGAATCGACTTAAAGCGCCAAGCATCCAAGAAGCTTCGGACATCGTGCACACGCATGTATGCGTTTCATTGGAGTATAGTGCCAACTTTTTGGGTTGGCATCGATTCCTCGTTCGAAGCGAAAACCGAGTAACTTTCCGCCGGGAACTACGAATGTGCACTTTGATGGATTAAGCGATATCATACCTCCCGAGATTGGCAAATGTTTTAGCAAGGTCGGTCAACAGGTCGAGAACCTTTCGTGACTTGACCACAATATCATCCATGTATGCTTCCACATTCCGACTGATTTGGTGAGCAAACACTTCGAATCATCCTCATGAGCGTGGCTCCGGCATTCTTGAGGCCGAATGGCATGGTGACATAACAGAAGCACCCGAATGGAGTGATGAAAGCTGTTTTGATCTCGTCGGGTCCATACAGTCGGATCTGATGGTAACCGGAATAGGCGTCTAAGAAATACAACCGCTCACATCCCGCAGTCGAGTCGACTATTTGGTCGATGTGGGGGAGAGGAAAATGATCTTTCGGGCATGCCCGATTGGTATGTTTGAAGTCGACACACATGCGAAGTGACTTGTCCTTCTTAGGGACCATGACAACATTGGCGAGCCACTCGGAGTGGTAAATCTCTCGGATAAACTCTGCTGCTAAGAGCCGAGCCACCTCCTCGCCAATGGCCTTTCTCTTCTGGACGGCGGACCGTCGAAGATGTTCTTTGGCAGGTTTAACCTTTGAGTCGACTCGTAGACGATGCTCAGCCAGTCCCCTGGGAACACCCGACATGTCAGCAGGCTTCCATGCGAAGATGTCCCAGTTCTCACGGAGGAACTGGATGAGCGCTTCTTCCTATTTGGAGTCGAGTGTTGTTGAGATGTGAGTCGGAGCAGCATTGGGATCAGTCGGGTGAATGTGAATCGGTTTCGTCTCACCGGACGACTGAAATTCTGACTCCCTGGCGGGCTTCTTGGCTCGCAACAAATCACTCGGGTCTGCAGTTTTCTGGTACACTTGCTGCTCTACCACTGCCATCTGAGCATCAGCAATCTTAGAGCCTTTCTGAAAACACTCTTCTGCTTTCTTCCGATTGCGGTGTGGTGATCACACCTTTGGGACTGGCATCTTCAGTTTGAGGTATACATAACATGGTCGAGCCATGAAGCGTGCATACGCCGGCCTTCCCAGAATAGCGTGATAAGCGCTCTGGAAATCCACGACCTCAAAGGTCAACTTTTCCTTACAAAAATTCTTGTAATCACCAAAACCACATCGAGAGCAATTTGGCGAGTGACTCAGCCTTCTTTCCGGGAATGACCCCATGGAAGCTCATGTTCTTTGGTCTTTGAGTCTGGACATCGGAATGCCCATCCCTTTCAACGTCTCTGCATACAATATGTTCAGGCCACTGCCACCATCCATCAAAACTTTAGTTAGTCGAGTGCCTTCGACGACGGGGTCGACCACCAAAGCTTGCCTCCCAGGGGTGGCTATGTGTGTCGGGTGATCAGACTGGTCGAACGTGATGGCGGTCTGCGACCATTTCAGATAACTGGGTGTCACCGGAGCGATCATTTCACTTCTCGGTTGATAACTTTCAATCGACTTTTGCTTTCAACGTCAGCAAAAATCATCAGGGTGGAATTGACCTGGGGGTATCCACCGTCACTATCTTCCTTGTCCTCAACTTTGTCCGACTCCTTCTCCTTATCCTTGGGCTGCTTCCGGGCTGCTGAATCAAAGCCGACATCGCCGTCGAGTGGTATGCTTTGGGTAAATGAGTTTACCCTCTTCATCTTTCTTCGTGTGAATGTGACATGGCAAGTCCAATACATCATTTCCATCTTGGTCTTTCACCTTATTGGGGTTCCAAGGTCCCTTGATTTCCCTTGAACTTTCTCGAGTCACGGCGGGGCTTCTCCAGAGCAGTGGCTCGGCTTTCGCTTCGCTTCCATTCGAGTTCCCTCCCCCGGTTTCATTAGCGGCTGACTTGTACTTGCCACTTCAGAGCCGATCCTCTTCTTCACCATTGGCGTATTTGGTGGAAATCTCCATCATCCGACTCAAGGTCATATCTCCGGTCCGACCGAAATTCAGACTTAACTCTTTGTTCTTAACGCCTTCCTCGAAGGCACAGATTGCCTGATGATCAGATACATTCTCTACCGTGTGATGCAATGTGATCCATCTCTGGATGTAATCCCTCAAAGTTTCATTCGACTTCTGCACACATGACTGCAAAACTGTCAACCTTGCTGGCCGCTTGCAAGTTCCTTCAAATGTCCTGACAAACACTCGGGCAAGATCTTCCCAAGTGTAAATGCTGCTGGGTGCTAACTGATTCAACCATGCTCTGGCTAAGCCCTCCAACATAAGAGGCAGGTGTTTCATGGCCACTTCATCGTTGCCGCCGCCAATCTGAACAGCCACTCGGTAGTCCTCAAGCCAAGTATCCGGCTTGGACTCACGAGTGAATTTACTGACCCCAGTCTCCAACATGAAGTTGGGAGGAACCACCGTGGCTCTGATGGCTCTGCTAAAACACTCTGGTCCTGAGACGTGTACTCTGCTGCTGGTGGGCACATCTCTGTCCTGACCTTCTCGGTGAGCTCTGTTCCTGTCGACCAAACCTTGTACGATAATGGATCTCGCATCAAAGCCTGGTTCCCTGGGGTCGACTGGAATCCTTCGCCCAACACTGTGATGGCGTCTGTCATCCTGCTGTCGAGGCACTATGACCCACCCCTTGGGGGAGGAGTGGGCACTCGACGTCGATCATCACGATCGAATCGGTCCTCATACTGATCACGCCGGCCTCCATGTCCCTCACGCCTCGGGGGCGATCTTGGGCTATGAGCCGACTGGACTGTATTCGCAGCAACGGATCTGCTGTGAATCCTATTCCGCGACTGCGATACAGCTGAATTTTGATCTCCTGCTGCCTAGAGCAAATCTCTGATCTGAAGCAAGCCTCTGCCAGCCTCTGACTGGGAAGGCTGAATGGACTCTGCTATACAGGCTGCAGCTGCTAGATTCTGAATTGGAGTTCGGTATACCTGAGTCGATTGTGGAAAGAGTTGAAGTCGACTGGACGACGGGACCCGCTGTTGCGCTCGTTCGTCGAGCACTCGCTGGAGATTTTCCAGTCGAGTGCGCTCAGCCAAGTTGGCCAAACGCGCATCTTCTAAGGCACGGGCCTTGGGGGTTTCTCCAATGATAGGAGTGTGAAGTGCATCCATGTTCCGACGGCGAAGCTCCTCCTTCTGCAGCGAAGTGAGTGGTTCGGGCAAGTAATCTTCATGGGATTGTGACGGGCCGCCCTTGCCGTCGCCACCGTCGGCGCGAGGAAAGCCGGGTGGACTGCGTGGCCCATCGACCATCAGGACTTCCGCCGCTGGATCACTACTGTCGCACTCGGATGCAGTCTCTGCGGAGCCAGTCGACAGATCGAACATGCCGTAGAGAGATTCGTCGGGCTCGATTGCCGCGACTTGGGGTGTGGCCGACTTGCGGGCCACCGCATGCCTCACCCACCGCCGAAGCCTCGACCGACCGGAGCGCTTGCGCCGGCGAGAGACTGGGAGGGAGGACGGCACAGGAGCCGACCGATACTGGGTCGACGGTTGCCGCAGGAGGATGCAGCAGACGACCGTGAAGTGCGTTGCCCGCAGACGGGAGGGCGCCGTCGGCGTCGTGTGGAGCCTCCCGAAGCCAAGTGGAGTCGTCGGCGATGAGCGTGAGCGCCGAGACGGATCTCATGACCCTCAACCAAAACTCCACCTGAAACCATGATGAAGGAGATCGGGAAAAACTGCAACTTCTCCAACAAGTCGCTAAGACACCTGCCCCATGGTGGGCGCCAAGCTGTCGTGGTTCTAAGTCCGTAGAGAACGGGGGTAGGTATGGAGAGGCAAGATCCTAGCTATGGAGTAGTTGTATCGCAAGATGTTTACGAGTTCAGGCCCTTCTTGGAGGAAGTAACAGCCCTCGTCTCGGAGCCGGAGGCGGTCGATTGTATTATGTGCGTATGAGTTCAGAGTGCGAACCCTTTGCACCGAGGATGGGGGGGCCTATATAGAGTTCGCCAGACCCCTCCAGCTCTCAGTTATGCAGGGATTAAGGTACATTAAGATAGGGAGTTACTGGTAACGTCCTACATAAAGTGCTATGATGGCCATAAAGCCACTTAATGACCGACCGTTTGCGTCTTGGATCGATTGTAGATCTCCTGGCGGTCGAGTGGTTGGCTTCATGGTCGAGTGTCTTTAGGTCCGTCGAGTGGAATCCTTCCAGGTCGACTGAAAGGTAGTTTCTTCAAGAGATTTCCTTGGGGAGGGTACCTTGGACATGTTCATGACCCTACCCTAGGTACATGGCTTCATCATGTAGTTCCTTCACACAGGAAACAAGTAACCTGTCCAATCGGGTATTTTTTGGCTGTGTGATTTTCCTCACAATGAGGGCATCCATCCTTGTGTTCCTCCTGGGTGTGTCCTATTTCTCCACAAATCTTGCAGGCACAAGGTTTCTTCTCCGGGTTATCATAGTGCTCCGGATAAGACGGGAACTCAACAGAGTCTTCTTGAATTCCTCCCAAGTTTTTGTTCCGTTGCGTCCTTGTATGGCTTGATGCATTTTCCACCAGGTTGCAGCACTCTTGGTAAAATACTGAAGAGCATATTGAACTTCATACTTCCTGGAAATCAAATACTTCCTGAATTGATCCTCCATGTTTTGAGTCCATAGCTCTGCATCCAACTGAGTCATCGGTACAGAGAATACCAGTCCAACTTCATTCATTATCTATGGGGTTCAAGGGTTTTGGGATGAGACGCGAGAGAAGAATAGAGAGGTGCACAATGCAAACAATATAGTTTTGAAAACGGTTTTATTTGTGGCTGTCAGGAAAACATCAAACGAATGACAACTCACAAATCATCGCATCTAACGTAAGTATATAACAGGAGTTTGGTCTTCTAAAGGTCAAATAAATCTTTAGAGTCTTCAAATTCTTCAAGTCTTCGGAGTCTTCAACTGTTGTAGCTTCAACTATTTTAATGCATGGTGAAATCCTCTTTACTCTGAAAGGTCATCAGTTGTCCGATATCTTGTCCTTCTTGGAGCGGCTTCAGTTGATCTTCCATGTGGTCAAAAAGGAAAGGGGTATATTCTAACTATTTGAGATAAGAGGGACCATTTGACAAAATCAGAAAAGATGAGAAGTAAGGGTCTTTTTGAAAATAATGTTTTACAACTATCCTGTCCTAGGGGCTTTCCAGTTTCTAGGGTCACGTCCTACAGTCAACATGTGCTCTGATACCATATCTGCGGTGACCCGACCATGAGACGGTCAAATCTCGTGTATATCATGCCATCCACAGATCAATATCTTTCGCACACAAGTACATCAATGTATATATCAAAGTGCAATCACATGTATAAATAACATAAAACTAATATATACCTCATAATTCTTAGCGGAAACAAACAATCAGGTGTGGAGTCCCATCAACTCCATCGACAGGTTGAGTGTAGACCGTAACCCAATCAAGGAAACTCACTCGTCATATAAAAATCCTGCAACATGATACGTTGCAGCCGTGTAGGTCAGTACATCGAATGCACCAGCAAGATCACAATAAGAGAAAATAGATGATAAACTATTCTATATGCAATATAGCTTTGTTGCTCTGTGTATGAGGTTTTTGCGTAAAAGCTGGTTTTATTTTCCCTACAGCAAAGGAATATTAGGAACCTGTACTATGGAGTTTTCTATCATGACATGGTTCCACCAACCGATGTCTCATAGCCCATATCATCATAAGTTGCCCACAATTAAATTATCAATCCGGTGTTGTGAGTTTCGAGATAGATCCAAGTCCAGAGGCTCAAATTGTTCGTAACCTGGGACACGGCTAATCGATTAGGTTTTAACCCTCTGTAGAGGTTTGTACACTTTACCCGCAAGATTCGATCCCTCTTTTTACGTTCTCGCACTTCAGGGTGTTTGAGAACAAGACGACATAAACATGGTTTTCCGAAGAGTTCCCCCGACCACTCTCCGGTGCTCATCCAATCCTACCGTAGTTCTACATCTGCTAGCGCCGTCCCAGCCAGGGTAACCACTAGGGTCAACCAAGCCAGAGCCCATAATGACTTGCGGTTGCACATGTAAGCTTCCGGGCATGAAGTATTCTTTCGTCTCTTTGAGCCTGGGTGGAGCTTTCCGCATGATATCACGGCGCTTTTCCGGAATCACTGAGTACTGGATGCACCATTGTACCCTTCTTAACCATTCTCCACCTAGAGGTATATTGAATTCTTGTCTCGAGTCTTGATGTCTTGAGGTCGTGAAGATGCAGTCCTTGCAGATGCCATCATGGAGTTGTCATCATTGACGTAGAGTTCTTCATACGCACTCCACTCCAGAGCACTCATTCCAACCCCGTCAACTATAGCGTAGCATTAAAACTATGTAGCGTCCCGGGGGCTTGATAACAGAGTGATGGGGTCCTACCTCATGCATTCTACTCAACTACAAGAAGTTAATATAACTACTGGAGGGATTATGAATGGTGACACTAAATGCAATAAAAACATAGGCATGAAAAGCATGGTCAAAGTGAACTTGCCTGGTAATACTTGAAGGTTATATCGCTCTCAAAGAAATCCTGATAGTGTTATTCGTCACTCTCTGAAGAAAATCTATATAGTCAAACATTGCATTCACATAAGCAATCATTCTAGCAAGCAATTTCTAGCAATAGGCGGCGACGGAGAGAGTGGCTAGGGCGACAATGGCGCGGTGGTGGAGGCGGAGCTCCGGCGAGCAATAGGCGGCGAGGGAGAGGGGTCGGGGTGTCTTTAGGGGCGGAACGGAGAGGAGATGGAGTATTTATAGGAGAGAATTTCCTATTTGGCCCTTCCTTAAAATTTGCTTCCCTATTTGGCCAAAATAAACTTTTCCCCCTATTTGACACCTAAAGTTCATTTTGTTCCTTATACGACACTTTCGTCCATTTTATGCAGTAATGGGGTTATGTGCAAAGTGAAAAGACCATTTTGCCCCTAGTGCAGTGTGTAACTACCCTGGGTGTAGCTAAAAAGTACCAGTTCACATATACTAGGGATGTTCAATAGGTGCTCCCCGTGTATATGTAAGCTCCAGTATTTTGTTCCTAAGGTAAATTGGTCTGTGCATGTAAAAGCTGTACAAAACATCCAAACTTGTACTAGCATATCACTGGTTAGTACAATACTTTTTTTGCGGATAGCACAACAACGCCCTAGCCCGCCAGTGAGGCCATGGACAGAACGGTGGAGCGGCCATGGCGTCGACATCTACGGCCCCGATGCCTTCGAGGCTAGGCGCGAGCCGGCAATCTGAGTGACACGTGCAACTGATAACGGAAGGTAATTGGTGGAAGAGGATGTTGGCACAGGTTGTGACTCATCGTGTACTTTCCGTCGAGACATAGTTTGTAATACGTCCGAGTACATGTCGGCGAGATGCACGTATAAGCTAGCCGTGGGTGATTACTTTCCGGCCGCCGATCAGATACTCGCGTACAAGCACTACATAAGCAACTGGATCAATTTTCACTAGATGCACTTGCACGTACTAAGTACAAGTCGCCTGCTAGTAGATCAATGTCACAACTTGAGACACACGCACGCGAGGACAGGGGACGCCGACTGATTGCCAGGGGAGCGTGTCGCTCTTGTTAATCTCTTCATTTCCTTTTTATCACGGTATAGGTAACATATACATATGTACTTGCTCCTGGTGCCGAGCTGTGTAGGAGACCGTGTTTAATTGGAGGATTTAGTAGTATGTGATTGTGATGTGACTATGTATAATACTGTACATTGGAACATGTAATCAAATTTAGAACGATGTGCTAATGGGCATACTATGTGTAGCACTGTAGTTTAGAACGTGATAACTAATCATAGGGGCAAAATGGTCTTTTCACCTTGCACTTAACCCTGCTACTGCCTAAAATGGACGGAAGTGTTGTATAAGGAACAAAATTTACTTTAGGTGTCAAATATGGAAGAAATTTTATTTTGGGCCAAATAGGGAAGCAAATTTTAAAAAAGGGCCAAATAAGGAATTCTCTCTATTTATAGAGGGGAGGCCGACTTGGGAGAGGGGGCGAATCAGGGAGAGGATCCGGCGATCTCCGGGATACGGTGGCGGCAGCGGCGCGATCGTGCTGCGGCGATTGCGTGCGGAGGAGGAAGATGGGTGTGGGTCCCACGCGTCAGTGGAAGCGGGGAGAGGGGGAGCGAGCGGGTGGCCGTCCCGAAGGGTTCTCGGGTGCGGGCGCACCGAGCTGGGCCAGTGGGCCGCATGTGAGGGGAGAGAGAGGGGCCTGCTGGGCTTCGGCCGTTTCTCTAAATAAAGATAGACAGGAAAACAAAACAAAAACTAATTAAATGCAAATGATATATAGGCATATTATATATCAAAATGTTTAGAAAAATATTTCCTAGACATGAACTATTTTTAAAGTTCAAATAAAATCCTAAAATATTATAAATAAAGCAAACAATGCTACTGTTGCATTAAAACCCAACAAAAATCATTTTTAAAATACCAAAATGATTTCAAATTTATTTTCTCCTAATTTTCCATTGAAGGAAACATTTTACCCTTATTTCCATTTATTTATTTTTAGGAGAAAATAATTTGAATAAAATCCAAATAATTCCAAATTGAAAGGGAGTTTCAAAATACTTCCAAATGACTTTCAATTTGATTCTTTGTAACTTCCAACTCATATTTCATGTAATTGAAGAAGTCATTTTATCTTCTCTCGTGAAAATCATTGAGTTGCATAAAGTTCCGAATTTGAAATATTTTCAGATGGAATTCAAATCTTTTCAAACCCTTTTCATTTCAAATGGAAGAAGTCATATCATCTTCACTCTAGGGTTTTGTGATGAAATGAGTTTGAATTCATGGAGGTCAGAATGCAAAGTGAAAGTTTGGGAAAGTCATTTCATTCCCTCGCATTCAACTTTCAAAAAGTTTCAAATTTCACTCAGTTTCACACAAGCAATCACACCATAATCAAAGAGACAGTCAAAAATATTTATTTATTATAACATTCCAAAATTTAGAATTTTGGGATGTTACAGTAGTTCTTTCTACATGTTTAACCAAGGTTTTATTAAGATAATGTCTCTGTTAATCTGAATCCGTTACACTGATTTAGAAATGGTACTTTGCTGCTTTGTCGTTCTTTATACATGTTTAACCAAGGTATTGTTAAGATAATGTCTCAGTTAATATGGATGAATGGCACTATTTGAGAATTGCTACTGTCCTGCTTTGTTTCCCATTATGATAAGGTGGATGTTTTTTTTCTTGTGGGCGCATAAGTCATCAACCATTATTGGTCAGTAATTGTTTCCTTTATACCTATATGTGCATATAGGGATATCAAAACTTCTGCTCTTTGCTATTTCGACTTTGATTTTATTTGAACTGCACAAAAGGAGCCAATGTGTTTAAGGCAAACTGTTGCATTATTGGGCCCAATTGATGTTTCCACTTTGCAGAAAGAAGCAGTCACTGTTTGCCCTACATTATAGTAGGAATAATCAAGAAGCTTTAGAGAGTATTAGTAGACACTGGTGACACAACTAGTCTGCAGAGCTCATGTGGCAACTCAACAACATGTGAAGTTCAAAATTCTACAACAAGGACGTATGACCAAGTCAGTGGCTGATGCAGCTATAACAAACGAGGTTTGTATCGGCCTTTATCCACATGATCGTGCTTTGTTATGTTGTGCTACTTATATTGTGGTACTGTTTTGAATAAATGTTTAATTGAACCTATTGTATTGCTATCTTTTCCTTTTAATATAATGAAGATGATTATATTTTTGAGCGTATGTTTAATCATCTAGTACCACTATTATATTAATCACACTTTTTTTGTATTTATGCGGACAGGGATGCTCAACTTGATTTCAGTGGAACCGCGCAAAATGTTCAGATGGTTCGTGTCCTCCATAATACTTCATCATGCACAATACATCGAATGGTTCTCTAATCACTCGTTGTCACCTTGAGCCACCGGACTATCTACATGAAAGGAGCTGCCAATGTCTTGAATGCCTTGCAACATATAAATATGATATCCACCATGCTACGCAAGACATTGGTTGATTTCAGTGCAACTGCACAAAAAGATCAGCTGGTTAATCCAGCTCCATGTTCCATCTCAATGTGCAAACTGATGACAAACCCCGTCCATTGCACAATCATAGGCATTAGATATTTTGAATGGGAAAACCTTGTAAAAGTTTAATCATTGATGTTAGCAAGAAGACATTTGTTTGATATTTTGGAATTGGAAAACCTTGTCAAAATTTGCTCATTGATGTTAGCCAGAAGACATGCATTTATATTTTGGAATTGGACAACCTTTGCCATGAGCAGTGTTGATCATTTTTCCTATTCATGTGTTCAGTTCAGAAGTAAATATCGGCTCTGATGAGATGCATAATCATGAATGTTGACTTATATATATATATATATATATATATATGGTATTTTAAGAGTTTGTTCTGAATGTTCTCTATGAAATGCCAGGCCTGTGAGTTTGATTGCAAAGTTGATCTTGGAATGCTGTGGCACGCGACATGATGATGCAGGGTGCAGCCACACTTAAAAGCTCCTCAAACTTTATGGTCCATGTGAAACTACGGCAAACGAGCTGTTTACCATGCCTCCTGAGAATAATGCTATGTATTTTTTTGCATGTTGATCTAGTGCTAGTGATTTGCATGTTATTAAGAATAAAATTGTATGTGCCCACATAGAACCACAATACCATCGACCATACTAGTAGGTTTAGATGTTGGCGTTGTTTCTGCGCTTAAGAAGTTCATCTTATGTTTCATCATAGCCTACACAACAAGTTCGGGTAGGCTAGAGGTGAAACCATATGATCTTCCGACCAACTCACCGTCTTACTGTTTCATGCATAACCTATGTTATTAAATATAAATGTATGGAATAACTTAAATTCTCTAGCCTTGCAGTCATAAGAGCATCTAGCGCCTTTTTTGAGCATCTATAGCCGGACACCCAAACCGCCTCAAACAACAGGGTGGACGGCCCGGGCACGGAATTCGACCTAGACGGGCACCTCAAATGCCCAGGCCGAACGACACCCCTCATATACAGCCCAAATATGGGGCGGATATGGGGCGCCCGGGCACGTCCGCCACGTCGGAGGGACGTCGGGTGTCCCATGTAGGATTGCCCAGAAATTCGGCGGTCTGACGGACTTCTCCTCCGGTGGGTGGGTAGGCGGGGAGCAGTGTGAATTGTAACATCCCAAATTTACCATTTGGAATGTTTTACAATTATAGCTAAGCATCTATGCATATTGTTTGAAATTGAGTGACATTTGAAGTACTTCTGAGGTTTTTGAGTTTGTTGGAATTTGAATTCAAATTGGCAGTTGAAATTTATTTCAAAACGATGCCTGACAAATACTTGAGAAAAAGTATGAGAGGAGTAAACATGACACTCCAAAAATGTCAGATGAAAAACCTTGCCAAAAAGTTTGAATTCAAATTTGATTTCATTTGGGATTTTAGAAAATGTTTTTTTTAAGTTTGAGTTTTGCCCCTGGAAAAATGTTCAAATTATAGGATAAATTCCCCTGATAATTTTGATATATATATGTCCTATATAATATATATATATTTAATATTTTCTCTCTCCTCTCCCTAATTCAAAAAAAGGGAAAAGGTAAACCCCAGGCGCCAGCCAGGCCAACCGGCCCAGCCAGCGCCGAGGCAGCCCACCAGCGGGCCAGGCATGGCCCAGCCAACCGACCGAGCCGGCCTGCCCGAGCCGCCGCGCCCGAAACCCCTCCCCCTCGGTCGCCCGACCGAACTCCCCTCCTCTCTCTCTCTCGCTGACACGCCGACCCCACCCCTTCTTCTTCCTCTCCACGCCACCGCGTCGCCGCCGCCGCCGGAATCTCGGAGATCGCGGGAACCCCTCCCCCGATTCGCCCCCTCCTCCAAGTCGGCCGCACCCCTATAAATACCCGGCCCCTCGACCCATTCCCCCACTTTTCCCCTCGCCTCACCCCTCCACCTCGCCCGCAATCCCTCGCCGGAACCCGACGCCGCCCCGCGCCATTGTTCTCGCCCCACTCGACTCCGACCCCCCCGAGCTCCACCGACTCCACCACCGACCTCCCCTCACTCCGCCGCACCCGCCGGACGCCTCCGCCGTCGCCCCGGACCACCGGAGCCGCTGCGCCGTCGTCGCCCGAGCCGCCGTCATCCGTCGCCGTCGTCGCCACCGCGGTGAGTCGCCGGAGCCGCCCACCACCGTCCGATCTAGAATCTAGGGCTTAGATTAGATCTAGCGAAGGGGTATGGTTTATTTTACAGAGCCCGGTTTAGTTACAGTTTATTTCGGTTTAGTTAGTGGTTAGTTAGACCAGCCGATCGGTTTATTTTCTCGGGCGTGCGTTAGTTATAAAACGCCTGAGCGTTAGATAGGCCCGTTAGCACTAGTTTTCTTTTTAGTTATTTTTTTTCGTTTCTGTTTTTAACAGAATAGTTCCAGTTTTGTAAAATCCATATCTTTTAGGTTACTTAATATTTTTAGTTGATTCTTTTTTTGTTAGTTTGCAAATTTGTTGTAGTTTCTGTAGAAAATATGTTTGGCCATGTTTAAATTATTAGAAATTGTTTTATTTTAGTTTTAGACAGATTAGTATTTCTGCTATAAAATGAGTTAGGATTATTTTATTTTAGTGATTCTTTTTGTCACTGCTTTGTTTTGACATTGCCTAGCAGTAGGAATTTATTTGGGTATTTTAGGTAAATAAAGAAAAATAGTTTTAGTCAAAATCATGTGTTTCTTGTTTATTTAACCAGCTACTGTTTCCCTATTGTTTTATTTAGTAAATAATTTTATTTTACCTATGTTATAGTTTATTTTAGAATAGTTTCTGTAACTTTAGAACACGAACTTTTATTTACAGAAAATAAAAAGTTTATTTTATTTTCTTGTTAGTTGTTGGCTTGGATTTCTTCGAGTTTTCTTTGGGTTTTGGTTCAATTGTTTTGTGTGTTATGTTAGCATGCTGATATGTTAAGTGATTGTATGTTTTATGCTTATACGATTGTTGTTTGCTTCGGTAGAATTTCCGGAGTGCGAAGCCTGCTATCACGAGTCCCTAACTTTCGAAGACTGTCAGCAAGGCAAGTCATTTGACCATGTTTTCTTTTACAATGCCTATGATTTTATTGCATTAGAATTATACCTCCCCACCATGCATGCAGTAGGAGAATTTTAAGTTATGTTCTTGAGTAGTATCATGAGGTAGGATGAACCCAATTCCCCTTGTTACCATTGCCCGGGACGAAGTAGTTTATTTTTGCTATGCTCGTAGACGGGGTTGGTTGAGTGATTCATAAGGGAGATGTGAGAGTCAAGATGATGACAACCCCATGACTTCAAGCTCAAGATGGACTTCAAAATTCACTCTTTGGGTGGAGGGCGGTTGTGGGCACCTGGAGAAACCAGCGGCTGGCGGGATGCATGGAGAAGAGCCATGACATCTTGCGGAAAGCTTCACCCAGCCACGAAGAGGCGGATGGATACCCCATTGACCGGAAGCTTACTGTGCAGCCGCAAGCCATTATGGGCTCTGGCTTGGTCGACCCTAGGCGTGACTCGGCGGACGGTGCTACGAGATGTAGAAGAGCGGTAGGATTGGATGGGTACGGCGGTGGCCTAGAGGAACTCTTGGAAGACCTGTTTCGTTCGTCCGTCTTCAAACACCGGAAGTGCGAAGACTTAAAGGAGGAGCGATTCTTGCGGGTAAAGTCGCAAACCTCTGCAGAGTGAAGATCTAATCGGTTAGCCGTGTCCATGATTACGGACAATTTGAGCCTCTGGAACTTGGAGTATTTGGATATCTCAACACGAACTTAATAAATTAATTGAGGGGATTATTTAATAATTGGGAATGAGACATTGGTTGGCGGAACCATCTCAATAACTACCAACATTTTGTAGTATTTGCAAACAAGTCCTTGTTGTAGGGAAAAACTGGCTTTTCGCAAAATAATGAAACTTAGAGCCCCACAGCCAAATTGCATATAGTGCTAGTAATTTTTAATTTTGTTCTCTCTTCATGACTTGCCGGCATATTCAAAATGCTGACCTACACGGCTGCAACGTCTTATGTTGCGGAGGAGTTTTCGATCGGGAGAGAGGCTACGATCCACGCTTGGCGATTGCCCTATGGAGTCGGATGGACTCGCTATTCGCTCACGCTTCCACAGCTTTATTTAGTTTATTTCTCATGAGTTGGCCTTCGGCCGAAATTATTATCTTGTAATAAAGACTCGATATGAGAATCGTGTAATAAATTCAGGTGTGATTGAACTTTGAATCTTTGCATCAATGTCTTGTGTGTGCGGCATGATCTTGGGATGGTACAGCTACACGAGACTTGACCGTTTTGGTCGGGTCGCTCTGAGATGGTATTGAGCACACGCTGACCGTGGGGCGTAACCCCTAGGATCGGAAAGCCATAGGAAGAGACTATTTATTTTATGTCCTTATCATTCCGTAATTCTCCCTGTTCATTTCGACTTCTCTCCGATTTTCAACATTCTAGATGGCCGCGAGTTCACCCAGTTTTGCTACGGAGTTTTGCCAGCCGGATGAGGCGATGCCCCTCGGCAAGAAGCTGGTTCAGATCGTGAAGAAGCTGAAGATTGCTCTGCCCTCAATCACCGAGAAGCCTACCAATGCACTTCCGACGGATACCGCTTCTGGATTATGGTGCACATTCGGGGAGGACCTTGGTGGACATTGAGCCCATTGACTTTGAGTTTACCGATTTCAGTTGGATTCTCGGAAGAGACATGGCGATTTATCGTGCACTTGGACATCTCGAGAGGAGTACAGGGCCGAGCTCGACCCATCAGACCTCGCCATTATTTCTCACAGAGCTAGGAATGGAGATATCATCCGTGCCGTGAGGGCGACTCCATTCTCTCGTATGTCCAAGACTTGGAGAGTCTCCTCAGAAGCAGGAGATCCGGACTTCGCCGTAACTTCGAAGGTACACAGGAGGCTGTTGTTCCGTGAACTGGGCTGGAGGAGAAAGCACCGCGGACTTCCTTGATCATGAAGAAGAAATCAAGGATTTCATGGAGAGAGTCGACAAGCTGAAGATGGATGTTGCCGCATTAGAGGAGAAGATGGACTGGAGAAGACCTTTTCCGAGTGGAGATGGCGGACCCTCGTGAGCAATGACCAGGATTATGAAGAGCTCCACCGAAGAAAGCCGCAAGAGGAGGCGCCGCACGGAGGGCGCCACACCGGAGGACGCCGCACTGAGGGCGCAAGGATAATTGATGAAGACCATTAGTCGACCGCCATGTTATTTTTTTCCGTCGATCAGTTAGGCCGTTATTTTCCGATTAGTCGTGAGAATTTGTAATCGAGATTGAACCATGTTTGAGATGATTGAATAAATGATTGGTGTGATTATGATTGTGCATTCATATGGGTAGTGATATTTTCTCATTAGACCCTTGTTCTATTCTAATTTTCTCATCCACTCCAAAACACCAGATGCCTCCAAGACGTGACCCCGGTCTCAACTTTCCGCCGGAGCTCACCCAGCTGATCCAGCAGCAGAATGCCCTCATGCAGATGCTCATCCAGAACCAGAACAACAACAACAATAACAATCCACCGCCACCACCCCTGTTGACAACTTGACCCGCTTCCTAAGGCTGAATCCGCCCGGTGTTCTCTAGCAGCAGGCGATTATGGCCGATGATTAGCTCGCAAGGTCGGAAGGAGTTAGCCACTGCTGGATGCACAGATGCACGAGAGAAGGTGCGCTTTGCGCACATCAACTTGATGGACCTGCAGCCTCTTGGTGGGAGAACTACACGCCACTTATCCCATCGCCACCATCACGTGGGATCAGTTCCAGCGAGCTTTCCGCACCGCTCATGTATCAGTTGGAGCCATGAGTGCGAAGAAGCGTGAGTTCCGCAACTTACGCCAGGGAACCGTCTTGTGGGGCAATGCGTGGATGAGTTCAACAAGTTAGCTCGCTATGCCCCGGATGATGTGGCCACGGATGCATAAAGCAGGAAAAGTTTCTCGAGGACTCAATGGACGAGCTGGGTATGCAGCTTATGGTGGCTACCTTCAACAACTACCGGAGCTGGTAGACAAGGCCACCATACTTGAAGGCAAGCAGCAGCAGATTGATAGCATAGCGGAAGTATGGCGGGGAAGTACAACTCGGAGCTCAGCGAAGCCCGTTATGCCCCATACTCGGGAGGGCATACCCATCACAACCATGGAGGACATAATCATGGAGGACATAACCTTGGAGGAAATGGGAACAACCGCAACCCCGACAACAAGACAGGCAATGGAAACAGCAATGGCAACCAGCATCGTCCTGCCCCGGTTCAGAAGGATCTGAGTCACATCACCTGTTTCAAGTGCCAGAAAACAGGGCACTATGCCACCGACTGCCCGGAGGCCAAGCAGAGGAATTGAAATGGCAATGGAAGCTCAGCAAAGAAGCCCAACCCTTTTCCTCATGCTCAGGTGAACCACATTGACGTGGAGGACGTCTATGATCAGCCAGACACTGTGGTTGGTAAGTTTTTATTAAATTCACATCCGATATTGGTACTCTTTGATTCGGTGCAGCGCATTCATTTATATCAAGGGTAGTTGTGGAAAAATGCGGGTTGCCCACTAGAACCCTTAGAAGCCCTCTTCACGTCGGTTCAGCAGAGGAGAAATGATGGCAGGCTTAGGCTGTCATGCAACCCTTAACATCGGAAACCATAAATTTTCCGCAGACCTCATAGTATTGAAACCCGGACCTTGGATGTAATCCTAGGCATGGACTGGTTGAAGTTTGAAGGAAACATAGGCTGTGCCCAGAAGGCGATTCTGCTCACCACTCCGGGCGAAAAGGATCAAGTATGTATCGAGCGTATCCCGATGAATAATCGGTGAATTCCCTCACGGGAGTTGTTCGGGAGGAAGTGCCGATGAGTGCAAGATTTTCCCGATGTGTTTCCGGAGGAATTACCAGGAATGCCACCGGACAGAGACATTGAATTTCTGATTGAGTTATTGCCCGACACAGCCCCAATATCTAAGAGACCCTATCGGATGCCCCGAAACGATTTGGAAGAGATCAAAAAGCAAATTAATGAGCTATTGGAGAAGGGATATATTCGGCCAAGCTCGTCACCTTGGGGAGCCCCAGTTCTTTTGGTAGAGAAGAAGGATGGAACCCTGAGAATGGTTGTGGATTATCGTTCATTGAACGATGTGACCATCAAGAACAAGTACCCTCTGCCCATGATTAATGATCTGTTTGATCAGCTAGTTGGAGCCAAGGTATTCTCCAAGATCGATCTTCGATCAGGGTATCATCAGTTGAAGATCCGTGAAAAGGATATACCCAAAACATCATTTACCACCAGGTATGGTTTATATGAGTATACCGTCATGTCATTCGGATTGACTAATGCCCCTGCATACTTCATGAATTTGATGAACAAGGTATTTATGGAATATCTGGACAAATTTGTTGTGGTGTTCATCGATGATATACTGATTTTCTCCAAGAGCGAGGAAGAGCATAAGGAACATTTGCGTCTAGTTCTGGAGAAACTCCGAGAACATCAGTTGTATGCCAAGTTCAGCAAATGTGAATTTTGGCTGAAGGAAGTCGGATTCCTCGGACATGTTATTTCAGGAGAAGGAATAGCAGTTGACCCCACCAAGGTTGTATCAGTCACCGATTGTTAGTCACCCACCTTAGTCAAGGAGATCCGCAGTTTTCTCGGACTCGCAGGATATTATCGGAGATTTATTGAGAATTTCTCGAAGATTGCCAAGCCCATGACTGAGCTGTTGAAGAAGGACGCCAAGTACATTTGGACCGAGGATTGTGAAGCCAGTTTCCAGGAATTGAAGAAAGCGTTTGGTTACAGCCCAGTACTAATTTTGCGGACATACACAAGGATTACGGTATATTGTGGCGCTTATCGTCGGGGACTCGGAGGAGTACTCATGCAAGAAGGAAAAGTTGTAGCTTATACCTCCGGACAGCTCGACCACACGAGATGAATTATGCCACACATGATTTGGAATTAGCAGCGAGAGTGCATGCACTCAAGACACTGGAGACATTTCCTTATCGGAAACCGTTGTGATGTTTACAGATCATAAGAGCTTGAAGTATATTTTCACGCAGAAAGAGTTGAACCTCAGGTAGAGGAGATGGCTAGAGTTAATCAAGGACTATGACATGAGATTGCATTACCACCCAGGAAAGGCTAATGTTGTAGCAGATGCTTTGAGCCGTAAGAGTTATGTGAATACTCTTATAGCGGGAGGATTACCCCAGGAGTTAGTCGATGACCTCAGAGATCTTCGACTGGAGATAGTTCCAAGAGGATATGTTGCAACTCTAGAAGTTCAGTCCACTTTGGCCGAAAGAATTCGTGAAGACCAGAAGTCGGACAAGGAAATTGATGAGATAAAGAAAAGGATGAATGAAGGAAAAGCTAAAGGGTTTCGTAAGGAAGAATACAGAGCTATATGGTACGAGGACCGTATTTATGTGCCCAATGATCCCGAACTCAGGAAGCTAATTCTTCAGGAGGCTCATGATTCACCATACTCGATTCACCCGGTAACACCAAGATGTATCTGGATTTGAAGGAAAGTTTACGGTGGGCGGGTATGAAGAAGGATATTGCCGAGTGCGTAGCAGTATGCGATGTTTGCCAACGAGTAAAGGCGGAACATCGAAGCCAGCAGGGTTACTTCAACCTTTGCGATTCCGAGTGGAAATGGGAAAAACTTGGAATGGATTTTATCACAGGATTACCGGGACCCGTTCAGGTTATGATTCCATCTGGGTAGTGGTTGATCGATTGACCAAGGTAGCTCATTTCATTCCGTGAAAACTACCTATACCAGCGCTAAGTTAGCCAAGATATACATGACCAGGATCGTATATGCATGGAGTTCGAGGAGTATCGTGTCGGATAGAGGAACACAATTTACCTCAAAGTTTTGGAATCAGTTACATGAAACTTTGGAGTGCGAGGCTGGAGTTGATACAACTTTTCATCCATGAGCAGATGGACAGACCGAGAGAGTCAACCAAATCACGGAGGACATGTTGAGAGCTTGTGCGCTAGACTATGGGTCTAGCTGGGATGATAATTTGCCATCTGCGGAGTTCTCGTACAATAACAGTTATCGAGACCCGATCGAAGATGGCCCCTTCGAAGCTCTATACGGAAGGAGGTGCGAGAACACCATTCTTTGTGGGATGGTGTTGGAGATCGAAAACTTTTCGGTCCCGATCTTATCAGAGATTCGAAGAGAAAGTCAAGCTGATTCGAGATAGAATCAAGGTAGCTCGATCGAGGCGGAAGAGTTATGCCGACGATGCGCAAGGAAGTAACATCTGAAGCGGGAGACCGGGCATATCTTCGTGTGTCCCCGCCGTGGAATCAAGAGGTTCGGTGTTAAAGGAAAGTTAGCACCCGGTTCATTGGCCCTACAAAATCCTCGAGCGTCGTGGAGAAGTTGCTTACAAGTTGGAATTGCGGAAGGATTGTCGGAGTTCACGATGTCTTCCATGTTTCTCGGTGAAGAAATGCCATGCCGAGATGGCGATATTCCGTTAAGAGACACGGTGCCCTAGAGGCCATACAGCTCGACAATGATCGACTTATGAGGAGAAACCGGCGAATTCTCGAGACTGCGAACAGAGTCACCCGCAACAAGATCATCAAGTTTTGCAAGGTGCTGTGGAGTCATCATTCCGAGGAGGAAGCCACGTGGGAGCAAGAAGAGGACCTCCGCCGAGACCACCCACGCCTATTTGCTAGCCAACCCGAATCTCGAGGGCGAGATTCATCTTAAGGTGGGTAGGTTTGTAACATCCCAAATTTCCCATTTGGAATGTTTTACAATTATAGCTAAGCATCTATGCATATTGTTTGAAATTGAGTGACATTTGAAGTACTTCTGAGGTTTTTGAGTTTGTTGGAATTTGAATTCAAATTGGTAGTTGAAATTTATTTCAAAACAATGCCTGACAAATACTTGAGAAAAAGTATGAGAGGAGTAAACATGACACTCCAAAAATGTCAGATGAAAAACCTTGCCAAAAAGTTTGAATTCAAATTTGATTTTACTTGGGATTTTAGAAAATGTTTTTTTTAAGTTTGAGTTTTGCCCCTGGAAAAATGTTCAAATTATAGGATAAATTCACCTGATAATTTTGATATATATATGTCCTATATAATATATATATATATTTAATATATTCTCTCTCCTCTCCCTAATTCAAAAAAAAGGGAAAAGGAAAACCCCAGGCGCCAGCCAGGCCAACCGGCCCAGCCAGCGCCGAGGCAGCCCACCAGCGGGCCAGGCACGGCCCAGCCAACCGACCGAGCCGGCCTGCCCGAGCCGCCGCGCCGAAACCCCTCCCCCTCGGTCGCCCGACCGAACTCCCCTCCTCTCACTCTCGCTGACATGCCGACCCCACCCCTTCTTCTTCCTCTCCACGCCACCGCGTCGCCGCCGCCGCCGGAATCCCGGAGATTGCGGGATCCCCTCCCCCGATTCGCCCCCTCCTCCAAGTCGGCCGCACCCCTATAAATACCCGCCCCCTCGACCCGTTCCCCCACTGTTCCCCTCGCCTCACCCCTCCACCTCGCCCGCAATCCCTCGCCGGAACCCGACGCCGCCGCCGCGCCATTGTTCTCGCCCCGCTCGACTCCGACCCCCCCGAGCTCCACCGACTCCACCACCGACCTCCCCTCACTCCGCCGCACTCGCAGGACGCCTCCGCCGTCGCCCCGGACCACCGGAGCCGCTACGCCGTCGTCGCCCGAGCCGCCGTCGTCCGCCGCCGTCGTGGCCACCACGGTGAGTCGCCGGAGCCGCCCACCACCGTCCGATCTAGAATCTAGGGCCTAGATTAGATCTAGCGAAGGGTATGGTTTATTTCTGAGCCGGTTTAATTACGGTTTATTTCGGTTTAGTTAGTGGTTAGTTAGACCGGCCGATCGGTTTATTTTCTCGGCGTCGTTAGTTATAAACGCGCTGAGCGTTAGATAGGCCCGTTAGCACTAGTTTTCTTTTTAGTTATTTTTTTCGTTTCTGTTTTAACAGAATAGTTCAGTTTTGTAAAATCCATATCTTTTAGGTTACTTAATATTTTTAGTTGATTCTTTTTTGTTAGTTTGCAAATTTGTTGTAGTTTCTGTAGAAAATATGTTTGGCCATGTTTAATTTACTAGAAATTGTTTTATTTTAGTTTTAGACAGATTAGTATTTCTGCTATAAAATGAGTTAGGATTATTTTATTTTAGTGATTCTTTTGTCACTGCTTTGTTTTGACATTGCCTAGCAGTAGGAATTTATTTGGGTATTTTAGGTAAATAAAGAAAAATAGTTTTAGTCAAAATCATGTGTTTCTTGTTTATTTAACCAGCTACTGTTTCCCTATTGTTTT
Source organism: Aegilops longissima (assembly GCA_021605205.1). Lineage (NCBI taxonomy): Eukaryota > Viridiplantae > Streptophyta > Magnoliopsida > Poales > Poaceae > Aegilops > Aegilops longissima. Next base: position 694,717,167 of record CM038678.1, on the reverse strand, counting down.
ATTTAGTAAATAATTTTATTTTACCTATGTTATAGTTTATTTTAGAATAGTTTCTGTAACTTTAGAACATGAACTTTTATTTACAGAAAATAAAAAGTTTATTTTATTTTCTTGTTAGTTGTTGGCTTGGATTTCTTCGAGTTTTCTTTGGGTTTTGGTTCAATTGTTTTGTGTGTTATGTTAGCATGCTGATATGTTAAGTGATTGTATGTTTTATGCTTATCGATTGTTGTTTGCTTGGTAGAATTTCGGTCTGAAGCCTGCTATCACGAGTCCCTAACTTTCGAAGACCGTCGGCAAGGCAAGTCATTTGACCATGTTTTCTTTTACAATGCCTATGATTTTATTGCATTAGAATTATACCTCCCACCATGCATGCAGTAGGAGAATTTTAAGTTATGTTCTTGAGTAGTATCATGAGGTAGGATGAACCCAATTCCCCTTGTTACCATTGCCGGGACGAAGTAGTTTATTTTGCTATGCTCGTGAGCGGGGTTGGTTGAGTGATTCATAAGGGAGATGTGAGAGTCAAGATGATGACAACCCCATGACTTCAAGCTCAAGATGGACTTCAAAATTCACTCTTTGGGTGGAGGAGCGGTTGACGGGCACCTGGAGAAACCAGCGGCTGGCGGGATGCATGGAGAAGAGCCATGACATCTTGCGGAAAGCTTCACCCAGCCACGAAGAGACGGATGGATACCCCATTGACGGAAGCTTACGTGCAGCCGCAAGCCATTATGGGCTCGGCTTGGTCGACCCTAGGCGTGACTCTGGCGGACGGTGCTACGAGATGTAGAAGAACGGTAGGATTGGATGGGTACGGCGGTGGCCCGGAGGAACTCTTGGAAGACCTGTTTACGTTCGTCCGTCTTCAAACACCAGGAAGTGCGAAGACTTAAAGGAGGAGCGATTCTTGCGGGTAAAGTCGCAAACCTCTGCAAAGTGAAGATCTAATCGGTTAGCCGTGTCCACGATTCTGGACAATTTGAGCCTCTGGAACTTGGAGTATTTGGATATCTCAACACGAACTTAATAAATTAATTGAGGGATTATTTAATAATTGGGAATGAGACATTGGTTGGCGGAACCATCTCAATAACTACCAACATTTTGTAGTATTTGCAAACAAGTCCTTGTTGTAGGGAAAAAGCGGCTTTTTAGCAAAATAATGAAACTTGGAGCCCCACAGCCAAATTGCATATAGTGTTAGTAATTTTATTGTTGTTCTCTCTTCATGACTTGCCAGCATATTCAAAATGCTGACCTACGGCTGCAACGTATTATGTTGCGAGAGGAGTTTTCGATCAGGAGTGAGGCTACGATCCACGCTTGGCGATTGCCCTATGGAGTCGGAAGGACTCGCTATTAAATCTCGCTTCGCAGCTTTATTTAGTTTATTTCTCATGAGTTGGCCTTCGGCCAAAATTATTATCTTGTAATAAAGACTCGATATGAGAATCGTGTAATAAATTCAGGTGTGATTGAACTTTGAATCTTTGCATCAATGTACTGTGTGTGCCAGCATGATCTTGGGATGGTACAGCTACACAGAGACTTGACCGTTTTTGGGTCGGGTCGCTACATGAATGGTGCATGGTGCCAGTCCAGCTCACCACCTGAGGCCAATAAATTGTCCAGCTTCGGCACCCTTACGCTCTCCAGCTTCGCCATGGCCAAGAAGAAGATAACCACCTACGCTATGCTCAGGCCGGAGTATCAATACCAGATCGAGCAGGAGATCCAGGTGAGGCGCGCCGACCGCATTGCTGTCGGGCTGCCTCCGGACTCGCCAGAGCCGGAGGAGGAGGAGCAGGCGGAGGAGGAGGAGGGAGAGGAGCAGCAGCCGATTCCGATGGAGGTGGCGATTCAGGAAGACGAGGAGGAGGCAGAGCAGACAGAACAGGAGCTAGAACCGGCTCCGAGCATCAACACGGTGACGCGGAGCCGGAGTTTGCCGTCTTTATGCGGATGAGACGGCGGAGCATAAGGCCATCCTGGAGTCCATCCAGGATGAGGCCTATGTGGAGGCCAACCGATGATTCATCCGGCAGGAACGGGCGGCGACCAATGCCCTCTTCGGTGAGGTCGAAGCGGAGATGGATGCGGAGGAGCCGCAGATGCGGCTGCCGCCCATGTACCCGGCGCCGGGCACAGAGATAGTAGACATCTCGGACGAGGACTAGGCTACTTGATCTACGTAGTACTTTGGTTTTTTCATTTGCATGCTTTTGTATGGATTTAAGATTTCTAGTATGAGGTATCCGAATGAAGATGAGCAAATTTGAGGCTTGATCGGTCAGTCTCCAGCTGTAGATGCACTAAGCTGCTACACAACACAAGTTTTTCGTTCTAATCCCATCTTTTTTTATTTTTGTGATTAATCCCGTATTCTTCGTGTGCGAGCTCGCTGAGCTCAATGACGAGGACCAGATGATGGACGAGGCTTCCGACCAGGAGCCGGCGCCACCGCCCGCGCCAGTTCATGCCGTGTTCACCATAGAGCAGGTGCAACTGTATTTTGACACCGTAATGGCGGAAGTGCTACCAGCACCGCCGGTCTTGGCGTTCTGGCAAGCACAGGAGGACCAGTGCTACAACCTCTGTCTCCTCAATGAGTGCCGACACGCGGAGGGACAAATCACCGGTGAACAAGCGAAGGACAATGTCGTCATGGACACGTTGGCCGATGATCCTGGCTTCCTGGATATAAAGAGTAGCGAGCCCTATACTAGATCATCCGTAGGGCTTGCAAGGTCTCTCCGTCATCCTTCGCCTTGTTGCACTTGCGGTGGCGCCACCATCTTGCATTGTCAATATGGTCAACAAACAAGGGAATCAGTAGATGACTGTACATGAAGAGGATGATAGTAGGGACCCACTAGGACCATGGCGGTACGTAGGCAAGCGCCTCCTTATTAGACTACAAGAAAAAATTTCTTCCTCCTGGGTTCCTGACATCTGGGTCACACACAATTTTCAACGTATAGTCAATAAACGGGAGAACTGCACAAGGAGTGGCCGACAGCTAGGACCCAACAACTTGAGCAGTATTTTTTAGGGGTGAGCAGTATTTTTTTGAGCGGTGTTTTTGTTGTTGTTGAGAGGAGTAGGGTATCAACTGGGTGGGCTGTGGCCCAGGCTATTATTTTATTTCTTCCAAGCCCAGATGTTAATTTTTTATGTGAAAATGGCTAGCCCAGCTTTACTCTTTTTGAGGAATGCCCAATGCATGCCAACTTGTTATTCTCCGCCATGCTGGGCTGCAAATCTTTCCTAGGTGGGATGCATTTGGCTTGCCAAGAGAATGGGATTTAAGAAATAATAAATGGGCTATAAATATAAAAAAACGCACTGAACCGGTAATTAGTTCAAAATTAGTTTTTTTTGAATTTTGAATGTTTTAATTTTATTACTTGTTGCGTTCGGAAAATTTCACTGGATTTTTACCTAATATAAATGTATTTTAAAATTAGATTGAATAAGACATGAAATTTTGGGATAAAAATAGTTCAGATCCCATCAAAATGTGGGAAATTTGATTGAAATTATTAACTGTGGACGTGGCTAGAAAAAGGGATGTAATGCTAACATATAGTAAATGGGCTGCTGTAAATTCCATTAGAATGAAAAAATGGGCTGTAAATTATTAAAACTGGCAAATGGGCCATATGCTGTCCGCCACAGATGTGATGCTCACTTGTGGGCCTACTAAGTTGACATCTAGGTAAGGCCTTGTCAACTTATAGTCAACACATGATTCTAGTAGCAGTGGCCGTTGGATGTCCATCCAATGGCCGTTGTGCTTTTTCAATCTCGGATATTCTTGCTTCAGATGCCCAAACCACCGCCTCCGGTACCGCCTGCTCCCGCCTCCCATGGCCGTCTAGGCTGCCGCGTAGGCCTCATCGGCGCACTCTACTCCCATCGCTGTCCAGGCCATTCCTCTACTCACCCACACCTCCTGTTATTCTCCGGCGACAGCAGCCTCACACACCACATCCGAACTAGTGCATTATCATACTCCCCTCCGTGTGGGCATCCACTGTTGTGTCTTTGCCGGCTCTGGGTCATTCCCTTATTAGGCCTCACCGTCGTCCACCACATTGGTTCTCTCGGCGCGGTGTGGTCCACTTTGTCAGCAAACGACAACCATCGGTAGGGGGAAGTACATGGAGAAGCTGACAGTATGGACCCACATGGTCCATGGCCGCACACAAAGCAAGTGCCTCCTTATTATGCGAAAACAAATAATTTCCCCCTTGACAAGTTTGACCCACCACCAACATCTTCGTACACAAGTAAGTGCCTCCTTATTACGTGCAAAAAATTATTCCTCCCCCTGCTAGCTGGGACCCACCAGATTTGAAGGCTGACCTGTGGGCCTACTAAGTTGACGCGTACGTAGGGCTTTGTCAACTTAGACAATAAATGATTCTAGCTGCAGTGATCGTAGGACATTAATCCAACGGCCATGCTGCTTCGTTAACCCTTGGTCTTCTTGCTCCAGTCGCCCAAACCAGCGCTGGCCGTACCGCCTGCTCTCGCCTCCCGTCGTCAGCTGTGCTGCCGCGCAGGCCTCACCGCCCCACCCTACTCCCATCACTGGCCTGGCCATAACTCTACTCACCCACACCTCCTACTATTCTGCGGCGACGGCAAATGAACCAGTAAACCCTCGTACTCCCCTCCACGTGGGAAACAACTGCCGAGTCTTCCCCGACTCCAAGTCGTTCCTTTCCAAGGCCTCGCCGTCGTCCACCGCCTTGGTGTTCTCAGCGTGGCGTGGTCAATGTGGTCAACAAATGACGTCCATTGGAAGAGGATTGTACATGGAGAGGCTGACAGCTGGGTCCACGGCCGCATGATGACCCACAAGTATAGGGGATCAATTGTAGCTCTTTTCGATAACTAAGAGTGTCGAACCCGACGAGGAGCAGAAGGAAATGACAAGTAGTTTTCAGTAAGGTAATGTCTGCTAGTGCTGAAATTGTAAGTAGCAGAGTAGTTTGATAGCAAGATAATTTGTAACGAGCAAGTAACGATAATAGTAACAAGTATGTAGCCAGGTAGCCCAACCCTTTTGAGGAAAAGGACAGGCCAAAATGGTCTCTTATGATAAGCAAAGCGTTCTTGAGGGTACACGGGAATTTCATCTAGTCTCTTTCACCATGGTGGTTTGATTTTTGTTCGCTACTTTGATAATTTGATATGTGGGTGGACCGGTGCTTAGGTGCTGTTCTTACTTGAACAAACCTCCTACTTATGATTAACCCTCCCACAAGCATCCGCAACTACGAGAAAAGTATTAAGAATAAATACTAACCATAGCATTAAACTTTTGGATCCAATCGGTCCCTTACGGAATAGCGCATAAACTGGGGTTTAAGCTTCTGTCACTCTCGCAACCCATCATCTAATTGCTACTCCACAATGCATTCCCTTAGGCCCAAATATGGTGAAGTGTCATGTAGTCGACGTTCACATGACACCACTAAGGGAATCACAACATACATACTATCAAAATATCGAACACATATCAAGTTCACATGATTATTTGCAACATGATTTCTCCCGTGACCTCAAGAACAAAAGTAACTACTCACAAATGATAAACATTCTCATGATCAGAGGGGTATTAAATAGCATATTGGATCCAAACATATAATCTTCCACCAAATAAACCATATAGTAATCAACTACAAGATGTAATCAACACTACTAGTCACCCACGAGCACCAATCTATAGTTCCGGTAGCAAGATTGAATACAAGAGATGAACTAGGGTTTGAGATGAGATGGTGTTGTTGAAGATGATGGAGATTGCCCTCCCCAAGATGGGAGAGTTGTTGGTGATGATGATGACGATGATTTCCCCCTCCGGGAGGGAAGTTCCCCCGGCGGAATCACTCCGCCGGAGGGAAAAAGTGCTCCTGCCCAAGTTCCGCCTCGAGACGGCGGCGCTCTATCCCGAAAGCCTTCTCCTTCTTTTTTCTAGGTCAAATGACTTATATTCCAGAAGATGGGCACCAGAGGTGGGCCGAGGAGGCCACAACCCACCATGGCGAGCTCTGGGCTCCCTGGCGCGCCCAGGTGGGTTGTGCCCACCTGGTGGGCCCCCTCTGGTAGTTATTTGCTCCAATATTCCTCAAATATTACATAGAAAATATCCGTGAAGCTTCAGCTCATTTGGAGTTGTGCAAAATAGGTAGCCTGACGTAGCTTTTTCAGGTCCAGATTTCTAGCAGCCGGAATTCTCCCTCTTGGTGTGTACCTTGCAAATTATGAGAGAAAAGGCATTAGAATTACTCCAAAAAGCATTATTATGGATAAAAACATCATAAGTAACAGTAAGAAAACATGATGCAAAATGGACGTATCACCGCATGCAAGGAAGTGCCTCCTTATTACGCGCAAAATAATGATTCCTCCACCTGACAGCAGGGACCCACTGGAAGGGCCTCTGTATTTCACGAAAAAATGTCCCCCTGATAGCTGGGACCCACTAGCAACATCTTTTCACGGAGAAAAGTGCCTCCTTACCCCTGGCAGCTGGGACCCACTGCTACCTCTTGAGCACTGCGTTGGTTTTCCCTTGAAGAGGAAAGGGTGATGCAGTAAAGCAGCGTAAGTATTTCCCTCAGTTTTTGAGAACCAAGGTATCAATCCGATAGGAGGCCACATACGAGTCCCTCGCACCTACACAAACAAATAAATCCTGCAACCAACGCAATAAAGGGTCGTCAATCCTTCTTCTTTGTCACTTACGAGAGTGAGATCGATAGATATGATAAGATAATATTTTGGTATTTTATGACAAAGATGCAAAGTAAAATAAAAGGCAATAAAAATAACTAAGTGTTGGAAGATTAATATGATGGAAGATAGACCCGGGGGCCATAGGTTTCACTAGTGGCTTCTCTCTAGAGCATAAGTATTACGGTGGGTGAACAAATTACTATTGAGCAATTGACATAATTGAGCATAGTTATGAGAATATCTAGGTATGATCATGTATATAGGCATCACGTCCGCGACAAGTAGACCGACTCCTACCTGCATCTACTACCATTACTCCACAAATCTACCGCTATCCAGCATGCATCTAGAGTATTAAGTTCAAAAGAACAGAGTAACGCTTTAAGTAAGATGACATGATGTAGAGGGATAAACTCATGCAATATGATATAAACCCCATCTTGTTATCCTCGATGGCAACAATACAATACGTGCCTTGCTGCCCCTACTGTCATTGGGAAAGGACACTGCAAGATTGAACCCAAAGCTAAGCACTTCTCCCATTGCAAGAAAGATCAATCTAGTAGGCCAAACCAAACTGATAATTGAAGAGACTTGCAAAGATAACCAATCATACATAAAATAATTCAGAGAAGATTCAAATATTGTTCATAGATAAACTTGATCATAAACCTACAATTCATCGGTCTCAACAAACACACTTCAAAAGAAGATTACATCGAATAGATCTCCACGAGAGAGGGGGAGAACATTGTATTGATATCCAAAAAGAGAGAAGAAGCCATCTAGCTAATAACTATCACTACAAAAAAAGACACATCCATGACATTTTGGGCCGAACGAATTTTTTCCCTGTCATACATATGACACTTCTATGACGATAATTGTGAGAAAACCAGGTATCATCATAGATGTGGTGGGCTCATACTTCTATGACAAAAAATCATGATGAAAATGGGCTTTTCGTCCGGGCGGGCGGAGACGCAGCTGCATGACATTCTTTGGGCCGTCCACGACGGAAAAACCGTGGTAGAAGCGAGGGGAGGAAAATTTCAGGAGTTGCGGTTACGGTGGGAGGTCGGGGGCGAGCGATCGCGTTTCTCTCGACGTCTGCTGGCGTGTGTGCGGCGTTAGCTCTAGCGAAGCCGAAGCGAGGCATTGGGCTCTAAGCGAACCCGGCGATTGCCTTTGCGAGCTATGCGTTCTTGAACCCGGCGATCGATCGATGGCTGTTAAGCGAACCCGATGGGCGATTCCTTTCCTACTGCTGCTAACTGAAGCCGATCGATGCTGCCTCTGGGATGAATAGTGAGTGTTGCGGGGGGGTTTGGATGAACAGTGAGCGGTGGCGTTGCCTCTGGATGAACAGGAACCCGTGGTGTGGAGGGCTGGATGAATAGTAGGCGGTGGAGGGTGGCCGTGGAGGGTGGTTGAACAGGACCCGTGGTGTGGAGGGCTGGATGAGCAGTTGGCGATGGAGGGTGCCCGTGGAGGGTGGTTGAGCGATGGCCGGTGGAGTAGCGCGGTGGAGGCTGGATGAGCAGGAGGCCGTGGAGGTGGAGGAGGTCGGCGGTGGAGATGAACAGTATCCGTGGAGTCCGTTTTGCGACGCCACCCCTCCCCGTTTGGACCGTATAAGCGCTCCAACACAAGTCTGTTTCGTCCGTTTTGCGGTACGCCACACCCCTCCCGATGAACAGGACCCCTGTTTCGATCGTAGCGCTCCAACACAAGTCTGTTTCGTCCATTTTGCGGTACGCCACACCCCTCCCGATCAACTGGACCCCCGTTTCGACCGTAGGAGGTCCGTTTCCTCCGTTTTGCGGTATGCCAGGCCCCTCCCGATCAACGGGACCCCGTTTCGAACGTGGCCGGTCGAACACAAGGCCGTTTCCTCCGTTGTGCGGTACGCCAAGCCTCGTTTCCATCGCCTGTTCCGTCCAAGCCCTCCCGATGAACACGACCATGCATTCCGTTCCGACCCAGCCGGTTGGCTCCCCATGAACATGACGACGACGCTGTTTCTCCGTTCTGACCCAGCCATGTATGTATGCGCGATAGGCGTTAGAGACCCTGCCAGTATGTACGTACGTGGCCGTATTTTATTTCTTGCACCCTCGCCGTTATGCGTGCGTGTACATGCTACGTCGCGGCGCCTCTACTACGACGCGTGCGGCGCCTCTACATCCACCAGTATATATGTACGTACACGATCGCGACCAGAATGACAACACTACGTACGCTTCGACCAAGTGGGTCCCGACTGCCAGGCACTTCCTTGCATGCGAAGATGTAGCTGGTGGGTCCCAGCAGTCAGGGGGGCGAATCGTTTTGGTTTTTTTTTGCCCGGACGCACTTCCTTGCGTGCGAATATGTAGCTGGTGGGTCTCACTGTCGGCGAATCTTTTTGCCGGACGCACTTCCTTGCGTGCGAAGGTGTAGCTGGTGGGTCCCGGCGGGGGAAGCGTTTTTTCATGAAATATGGTGGCCCGTCCGGTGGGTCCCGCTGTCGGTGGAGGAATAATTATTTTGCGTAATAAGGAGGCATTTCCTTGCTGCGGCCGTGGACCCGGCTATCGGCCTCTCCACGTCAGATCCACGTCCGATGGAAGCCGTTCCTTGACCACGTTGACCACGCTGCGCCGAGAGCACCAGGCGGCGGTGGGCGGCGAGGCCTAGGAAGGGGCGACACGGAGCGGGGAAGATGCGGCAAGGGATGGATGCCCCAGCGTGAAAGTACGAGGTTCACTGGTTCGCTGCTTGGTGCGAGGCTGCCGTCGCCATAGAATAACGAGGGATGTGGGTGAGTAGAGGATGGCCTGGCTAGTGGTGGGAGTAGTAGGGGCGGCGAGGCCTCCGCCGATCGCAACCCGACCACGGAGGCAGGAGCACGAGGCACAACCGACGCTGGTTTGGGAGGGTGGAGCAAGAAGACCAGAGGTTGAAGAAGCACTACGGCCGTTGGATGGACATCGACAGTCCTTTGGAGCTAGAATCGTGCATATTGACTAAGTTGACAAAGCCCTCCGTCCCCGTCAACTTAGTAGGCCCACAAGTCAGCCTACCACTATACTGGGTCCCAGCTAATAGGGGGAGTATTCATTTTTTTTGCATAATAAGGAGGCACTTCCTTGCGTGCGAAGATATAGCTGGTGGGTCCGAGCTGTCAGCGGTGGTAATGTTTTTTTCGTGAAATACTGAGGCCCTTTCGGTGGGTCCCTAATGTCAGGTGGTCGAATCATTATTTTGCGCATAATAATGAGGGATTTCCTTCCGTGCTGCCGTGGACCCAGCTGTCGGCCTCTCCACGTACAGTCCACTTCAGATGCATGTCGGTCGTTGACCATGTTGACCAGGCCGTGCCAAGAGCACCAGGGCGGTGGACGACGACGAGGCCTAGGAAGGAGCGACATGGAGGCGAGGAAGACTCAGCAGATTGTTTCCCAGCGGAGGGGAATCTGTTGAGCGAGGGTTTCTTGGTTAAATCTGCCGTCGCGGAGAATAACAACAGGTGTGGGTGAGTAGAGGATGGCTAGGCCAGCGATGGGAGTACGGTGGGGCGGTGAGGCTGCTTGGCAGCCTGACCGACCGCAGGAGGAGGGAGAGCAGTCCCTTGGCGCTTGTTTGGCGGCTGGAGCAGGAAGAGCAGAGATTGAAGAAGACGACGGCCGTTGGATGGACATCCAACATCCTTTGCTGTCGTCAACCTTTTTAGGAAAGCCTCAAATCTGTGGAAAATAGCATACATCCCATGTGCCATTATTTCTAATAATTTACAGCCCATTTGCTAATACTTAAGGTTTTTTTGGAGCCCATATTCTTTTTGTTAGCATTACAGCCCATATTGTGGCCACGGTTAAAACATTATACAGAATTTTGCATATTTTGGTGCGCTCCGAACTGTTTTTAATCCCGAAATTTCGACTCACATTCAAACTGATTTTAAAAATAAATGTATATCAATATAAAATCCAACAAATTCTCCACGCATAAAAATTAATGTAATTTAAAATCTTGAAATAAAAAAAATATATTTGGAACTAATTGCCAGTTTGATGTGTTTTAAAAATGTACAACCCATTTCTCATTACTGATGGGCCATTTTCTCGGCCAGCCGAATGAAAAGCTCTCCTCGTCTTGAAAGATTTACAGCCCAACAGGCCTGACAAAGCGACTTAATTGGCAAATCACAAAAAAACTGGGCTGTGGCCGTGGACACAGCTGTCAGCCTCTCCACGTACAGTACTCTTCCTTGACCACGTTGACCATGCCGCGCGGAGAGCACCACGGCGGTGGACGACGACGAGGCCTAGGAAGGGGACGACGCGGAGCCGAGGAAGACGCGCGTGGAAGCCAGCGGAGAGAATACGAGGTTCTTTGGTTCAGCTGCGGTGTGAGGCTGCCGTCGCCGCGAGGCCTGGCCAGCGGTGGGAATAGTAAGGCGGTGAGGCCTCGCGGCAGCACACCCGGCCACGGGAGGCAGGAGCATGCGGCATGACCGGCGCTGCTTTGGGCGGCTGGAGCAAGAAGACCAGAGGTTGAAGAAGCACTACGGCCGTTGGATGGACATCGACGATCACTTGGAGCTAGAATCGTTCATATTGACTAAGTTGACAAAGCCCTTGGCCCGTCAACTTAGTAGGCCCTAAGACAGCCTCCCACCAAGGTGGGTCCCAGCTAGCCGGGGAGTATTCATTTTTGTGCGTAATAAGGAGGCACTTCCGATGGGTCCGAGTGACAATGGGGAGCGTTTTTCACGAAATACGGTGGCCCGTCCGGTGGGTCCCAGCAGTCAGGGGAAATGATTTATTTCGCAAAATACTGGTGGCCCGTCCGGTGGGTCCCCGCTGTCAGGTGGAGGAATAATTATTTTCTGCGTAATAAGGAGGCACTTCCTTGCGGCTGCCGTGGACCCAGCTGTCAGCCTCTCCACGTACAGTACTCTTCCGATGGAAGTCGGTTGTTGACCACATCGACCACGCCACGCCGAGAGCACCACGGCGGTGGACGACGGCGAGGCCTAGGAAGGGGACGACGCGGAGTCGGGCCACGGGAGGTAGGAGCAGGCGGTAGCACAGCCGGCCACGGGAGGCAGGAGCAGGCGGCATGACCGGCGCTGCTTTGGGCGGCTGGAGCAAGAAGACCAGAGGTTGAAGAAGCCGTATGGCCGTTGGATGGACATCATACGGTCACTCGAGTATTGACTAAGTTGACAAAGCCCTCCGTCCCCGTAAACTTAGTAGGCCCACAAGTCAGCCTAGCAATATGGTGGGTCCCAGCTAGCAGGGGGTATTCATTTTTTGGGCGTAATAAGGAGGCACTTCCTTGCGTGCGAAGATATAGCTGGTGGGTCCGACCTGTCATAGGGGGGAACGTTTTTTTCACGAAATACAGAGGCCCTTCCTATGGGTCCTAGCTGTCAAGTGGAGGAATCATTATTTTGCACGTAATAAGGAGGCATTTCCTTGCGTGCGGCCATGGACCCAACTGTCAGCCTCTCCACGTACAGTCCACTTCCGATAGATGTCGTTCATTGACCACGTTGACCAGGTCGCGCCGAGAGCACCAGGGCGGTGGACGACGGCGAGGCCTAGGAAGGGAACGACACAGATCCAGGGAATACTCGGCAGTTGTTTCCCACGCGGAGGAGTACGAGGGTTTACTGGTTCGTCTGCCTTCACCGGAGAATAACAACATGTGTGGGTGAGTAGAGGGATGGCTAGGCCAGCGATGGGAGTACGGTGGGGCCGTGAGGCCTGCGCGGCGGCATAGCCGGCCGTGGGAGGAGGGAGCAGGCAGTCCCGCTGGCGCTTGTTTGAGCGGCTGGAGCATGAAGAGCAAAGATTGAAGAAGCACGAAAGCCGTTGGATGGATATCCAACATTCACTGCTCTCGTGTGTTGACTAAGTTGACAGGGCGTTGCGTGTGCGTCAACCTATTTTTTTTATGAAAGCATACACGTCAACCTGTAGTAGGCGCACAAGTCAGCCTCAAATTTGTGGAAAACAACATACATCCCATCTGCCATTATTTCTAATAATGTACATCCCATTTGCTAATTCTTAAGATTTTTTGGAGCCCATCTTCTTTTTGTTAGCATTACACCCCATATTGTGGCCACGGTTAAAAAGTATACGAAATTTTGCATATTTCGGTGCGGTCAATTGTTTTTAATCTAGAAATATCGATTCACATTCAAACTATTTTGAAAAATAATTTATATAAATATAAAATCAAAATAATTGTCCACACATAAAAATCTATGGAATTTAAGATCTTGTAATGAAAAAAATGAAACTAATTCCCGGTTTGATGTATTTTAAAAATGTACGTGCCATTTCTGGGCAAACCGAATGAAACTCTCCTCGTCTTGAAACATTTGCAGCCCAGCAGGGCCGATAAAGCAAGTAGGCCTTGTTTGGGTATTTCTTAAAAAAAATAGAACTGGGCTAGCCATTTTCAGCAAGAAAAAAACACAACTGGGCTCATGATGTGGTAAACATAAATAAAACCCTGGCTAGACGGGCCACAACCCCGTTGTTACCCAGATCCGTCGCTAAAACTAGTAATAAATAACAACTGCTTGTTCCTCATTGTCTAAAAAAAACTGCTTGTTCCTCAAAAAAAAAAAAAACTACGCAACTTGCTGGGTCCCTGGTGTCAGCCGCTTGTAGTGTAATTCTCTCGTTTATTGACTACGCTGACGATGGCGTGAGCCCCGGATGTCCAACCATTAGGAGGAACTATATTTTTGGGCTTGTACTATAGAGGCACTTGCTTGCGTACTGCCATGACGCTGGTGAGTCCCTATTGTCATCCTCTCCACATCTGATCATCTCCTTGTTCCTCTCGGTTGTTGACGCGTTGACAAGCAAGAGGGCGGCGCACCGTGCTGCAGTGAGCGAACCAAGGCTGCAAAAGGCGGAGGGCGACGGCGAGGCCTCGGACGGGCGAACAGAGGCGTTGAAGATCGCCGGTCCGATCGCGGCGGAGAATCTGAGGTTGACTGGTGGGGTGGTGGGGGCTAGTCACTTGGCTTCTGTAATGCACAGTGAGCTCAAGCAGCCGGCGTGAGTGATGTTATTTCCCTTGGTTGTGATTTGTTACAATGTTTAACTCTAAATTAAACGAATGGCAAGCCATTTGCCTTGTTTCAAAGAAAATATGACAGTCACAGCCGAGTTGAAAAGGGCAGGAAAATCTAACTCCAGCTTACAAACTGTACAAAAGTACGAGGGTTGATTGTTCATCAGGTTTACAAAAAAACCCAGATTGAAAAGGGCAACAACATCTAACTCCAGCACTGTTTTGGGCAGTCATAGTCAAATGGATCGGTCAGGTCCATAGAATGAACATCCTGGATCGTAAAATTTACTGGATTATGACCACAATATGTTGTAAATAGAAGCCCGGCACGTTCATAGGCTCTTTTGCCCACCCGAAACTCCTTTTTTTGCTCTTCGACATACCCATCCATCAAGACCATGCTGCTGATAAACTTAAGCCTGATGGACAATAGTAACCTCGCATTCAGCAGGAAGAATGTGACCAATCTTGTGTTTGCACGGTTGGCTACATATCATTCTAGCGTTATTGTCTTCAATCGAATCTCATGAGAAGTGAGAAAATCCCGATGCTTACGAATCCACCGATTGGTTATAACTTTCTTACCCTTCTGTTGCCTAAATAGACATGAAAATTGAAAATAGTTAAGGTCTAAAGAAGAGTGTCGAAAGAGCAACAGCTGAGCAGTTAATTCTAGTACACTATATGCGGGCTTCCAATGTGCGTGAAATTATCACCTTTATATACAACTTCTCCGGACATGGAAAGCATTGCAGCAAACCAATAATCTTGTTCAGATCAAAACTATTCATTTGGATATATAAGATCTTGTGAGAATCCAGCACCATTGATAGGCCATCCATGAGAAACTCTTCATTGAGCATAGAACATAATATTAGTACAAAATGTGTACTCCAAGATGATATATAAATTATGCTTGAAATTTAAAATGCAACATATGGTTACAAGTGTAGATGATAATATAAAGTACGAAGAAGCTGTCGAGCCAAACACCATATTGAAATGAGCACAGAGATCATGTATTACATCCATGGTCTCGGTTTAAGCGTAGAGAGAGGGCGGTTATTTACAGCGGTGAATAACTAGAATCAAGGATCAACCTTTGAAGTGAAGGGGCATCTTGGATAATGAGCTGCCTTCCGTCAAAAGAAATTCCAATTCTTACAAGGTTAGGTGACTTTATTTGGAGACAACCGATTCTAGCTGTGAAAACAAGCACCAAGCACTCAGTAGCGAGGCAAGCTGGAGTGGATGATGCTGTGCAATGAGGCCTCCGATATCTGAACCCGCACAAGTGAAAGTTTCTTGAGAAATGGGAGTCGAAGGTTTAGTACCAGATTATGCGGAAGGTAGCACAATGCAAAGGTGGCGGTGTGGAGAGAGGAGGAAACCGCGAGATGGACATCGGTCTTTGAGGGCACAAGTTCATGGCGTTACGTATGCGGTATGTGATTTCCGGTGAATAGTAGAACTCAAGCAGCTGTAGTTCTGTGAATTCAGGGATTTCAGCCAGGCGTCCACCGTGCAGGGCATGGTATGCTTGCTCGAGTAGCATGACGGGATCTGAGGCTTTGGCGGAGCCCTGGTGGGAGGAGATGATGGCTCAGGGGATTTCAGAATCATTGAAGAGAGAGGTGACGAGGCGCCACCGAATTGAGAGGGCTTGGGTGCGGCAGCAATCCTTGAGTGGGGAGAAGCGAGATGATCTCCCCAAGGATGGCGTCAGGAGATCGCTGATCACGGTCCACCGAGATTCTCTGGTTCTGGGATCAGGTGTGGGCGGGATCGCCGCTTCTCCCAGCTGCCGGGTGCGGGATCTACACAGCATCGCCGCTGGGCGGAGCCTCATCTTCTTGGCGCTGGGGTCAGCCGACTCCATTTTCCTCGAGGCGTCGCGTCGCTCACGGTTTGAGCAGAGTGTGAATGACGAGCCTAGTTGTAGTCTGAGCGAAGAAGAAGGGAGCTGGGGTTTTCTGTAGGAGTGAGGAAGAAGGGATGCTTGGGTTTTGTAGGAGTGAGGTGAGGAATTTGGGGGTGCAGTGGGCGAGCTGACATGAGTGTGTGGGGCGAGGAGGAATAAGAGCACCCAGGTTTTTTTGGGGGAGGCGGTGTCTTTGGGTGTGGGTAGCGCCTTTTGAATTGACTTTACTATTTACTAGTGTGGATTGGCTATTTTGTCTTGGGCCCAGAGAAACAATTACTACTAGTACAGTGGAGACACTCTACAGCTACCCAGAAAAACAATTACTACTAGTACAGTGGAGACACTCTACCGCTTCTGGCTCCTCCTAGGTCATTGAAACGTCTCCCTCTACTGAATGCCGTTATACTTTTGTCACCGATATGCGGGCCATGCAGCGCGCGGGCCCAAAAGCCATCCACCAAATTAGCAGGCAGTATGCAGGCGAAGAGTCACCCCGGTCGTAGCACAGCAGTAACGAGCCGTCGTATCACAAAACCCCACCTCCCCGCAGTCTAAGTTTGACGGACGAAGCAACCATCATTTCACTCCTCGCTGAACCCTTCTCCCTCACCGTCTTCAAGAAAAGGCAACACTCGCATCTGCCACTGTTCTTCTCTCCCAACAAAGGGAATGTAAGCGGATCCGTGATGTTGGTATATTTTCGTTCAAAGAAAAAAAAAGAACTTTTGCAAAGCAGTAACCGATCCTCACTCTCTTTTTTGTTTCATTGTCATTGCGATTGTTTTTTCCTTTCAGTGGTCTCCTAGTATTCGTCAGTTTCATGATGGACCAAGGAGAACCAGGCAAAGATCTGCCGATATTGGAGCGGCGAGAGGCTGATCCCACGAGACGAGAGCTCCAAGAAGATGGAAGCAGCCACCGAGCCGACCCCAGATCGCTCCGACCACTCTTGAGATGGTCAATGCCCGTTTGAGGTTACAGCCCCGTGGCACCGCAGAGCAGTTTTCCCCTTCGAGGATGTGTCCCCCGCTGAGCTGCCCAAGGTGATTTCCTTCTTTGCCGATCTCGATTGTGGTTTTCATCTAAGTATGTGGTGATTTTTTAGAAAAGGAAGTATGTGGTGATTAATAATGCAAAATTTGATTAGCCGATGCCATGCTATACATAGTGGTTTAAATAACTTGTGGTTCTTATCTTTGAAAAGTAATTCAAAATTTGTTTCTGTTTCAATTAGAGCCACGATGCGAGAAAAGGATTGTGTGGTTGTGCATGTCACTCGCTATGAGGCGGACGACCTGAATATACGCCTTTGGGAAAACAGAGTTCTTAGGTTGTTGGATCACGGAAGCCATTTACGGTTGTACCAATGAAGAGTTGTATTCCAGCCTCACTGTTGTCAGGCGTGTTGTCCAGGGTGTACTGAAGCACAAGAAGTTCAAAGCTACTCCTTCGTTTGTGAGGCATACTGTTCTTGTCAAGCTTACGCGGGAAGATGACGTGGCATGCCTCCACAAACAAGTTTATCAGTGGCAAGGCCACAAGGTTGTCTTCATGAAGGTTCACAGGATTGAGCTGTTGCGGGACATCCTCGATGATGTTCATGGCAAGGTCCGTCTTGTGTCCAGCCCAAATTAGATCGAGGCATGAAATAGTTGCCCCAGCTAGTGTTTAATAGTAGTTTCGATTGTGTCTAATTATCCGAACCTTGCCTGTTATAGACCCCTCTGGGGCTAGTGCTCTGTTTGAATCCGTCTATGGGAACTGCTGCTACTTTTGTGTGCCCGTGAATCATGTGAGAACCATCGTAATTGTTGCCGAAACAGATGCGTCCTCACTAGTTTTCTCATGAATATGGCATGGTAAGACATAAGTTGTCACGGTTTATCATACGAGTAGTGTGTGTTTTGATGAAATAGAGCACTCGTTCGAGAACCGTGCGCCGACGTATACATAAGTACTTGTAAACACTGTTGGTGCTACCCCACTTGTAAGCAGTTGTGCAAAACATGGCACATTGGCTCAGCTCGCTTCAACACTAGGCTATCGTCCAACTAACAATCAACAATCTGCTGTCTGACATATAAGCAACTACTATGTATCTTGTTACAGTGGTTCATGCAGTTAATTGAGGCCACAATGTAATAAATTCCAAACGTTCACACGCTACTCCAGCGCTCATGTGGAACACTCACAATTAAACTCGTCTTCATAAAAATCTTGAAAAGCATAAGTTAAGCAATTTTATACATCTCAATGATTCATAGAACATAACAAACATATACTAGTTCACAGCAAAAGACAAAGTTGTGTGAAGGTTTACAAATCAGGAAAAAACAAGCAAGGCTTCTCGAGCAAAGGGCCTCCGGCAGAGCAAATTTCTGGAGTTCACTCTGGTTTTTTTGTTGCCACCATTCAGGGTTAGGTTCTCTCATTCCGAATAACCAGTTATAATTGTGATCTCAGCTGGAATGCTGAACTGAACCATGCAGTGTACTGACCAGCTGAAATGCTGGTGCATTCCACTAAATTTAAGCACCGCTATTTGCAGAAATAAGCAGACCACAATGCCTCTTGTCCGCAAGCACCTGTCAAAAAACCGCCCGTGCAGCCGTGCAGCTAGTCCTCGGTCCATGGATGAACTGGTAGAAAGTGCATTCCGGACTAGGATGCAGTTGTTTTCGCTCGTCCCTGCTTCGCAATCAGGAAGTAAAACGTCTGAATCAGCTTATTTTAGATTGCGTTGGTCATTCTACCTTAGTTACTACCAATGTAGGGATACCTTGAAGATGGGAGGTTAGGCAGCGGCAGCGAGGATAGCCATCTCATTTTTGCAGTTGTACTAAAACTGAGGTGTGTGCTTTTGATTGCTGCGGATAGAAACGATCACGGAGACATACATCCCGAAATGATATGGAGCAGACATCCCTGTTTGCGCAAATCTGAAATCGGTTATTTAAATAGTGACACATATTACTACTTTCCCCGTTTCCTCTTAGAACCAAGTCCTATATTCATGCTACAACTTTCCCACTTTCTTCCTGTTTGAACCAACGCTTTGAGTTCCTTTGTATGAACTAGGTTTACATCTAATAATAGTAGAAGTCTAGGTGGCTTTGTAACAGCGGACGAAGTAGAAAAGGATCCCACGAAGGGGAAGAGCTGAGGCGATGAGAGCAAGGCAGGTTTCAAAGGAATATATACGAGGTCGTCGGCATGTGGCAAAGGCAGGCGTCGGGAGGCCGCATCTTAGCCACAATCTGCAGGGAGGAAGAAGGGTGGAGGCCCTCCCGAGCAGCGCTCTCGGAGAGAGAGCGGCACGGCCGCCCGATCGGGGACCGCGGGCAGCCGTTGGTCTCCTCCCTCGCCGCCCGACAGCTGCGTGAACGATGCACCTACACCCCTTGCCCCGGTCGAGGTTGTCCAGCCGGATTTGTGACCAGCCGTGAGCTGAGAGAGAGAGAGAGAGAGAGTGTGGCTGTGACGCCCGGATAATTAGGCTACAGTAATCCCGCGTTAACGATGCCACGTCACCTCGGTTACTGTTGCTAACCTCGCGTTAGATCGAAACCGATTCGAAATCAAATTCAAAATCAATCAAACAAAAGAAAAGTTTTCAAATATTAAAACTAAAATGTTCGGAGTGAACCAAATATTGTATAGGTAATTATGGTGGAGAAGCCACACCTTTATAAAATGTTTAAATACTATAAGATGAATAAAACAATAGCAAAAACAATTATTTAAATACCTTTTATAATAAATAAAAGGTCACACTAATTTATTTGAGGACTAGACTTCTTGTGACTATGGACTAAGTTGAAATACTAATTTATATACTACGTGTATATTTTACTAAAACTAAAATAATAGGAAACAAAACTAAAATAGAAAAGGTAAAGTAAGTAAAAAGTAAAAACAAAACAAAACAGAAGACAAGGGAGCCCCCCCCCCCCACTGGGCCAACCGGCCCAGCTAGTCAGCCAGCCGGCCAGCCCATTACCCCCTGGCCTATATGGCCCCTCACCCCGAACCCTAACCCGTAACCCCCCCACCGACACCTCCCACTTCCCCCCCACCCCCCCACGATCCCCATGCCCCTCTCCTCCCCCCGATCCAGATCGGGATCAGGCACCTCGCCCGTCCCGCCCACCCCGTCGAAGCCACCGCCCCGGATCACCGTCGCCTACCGTCGCCGTTGCCTCCTCGCCCTCCTCTCCCTCGCGCGACACCACGTGAAGCCGTGGCCACGCCTCATCGCCACCCCGCCGCCACCGCCCGAGGACCTCGCCGGAGCTCCCTCGCTGGTCTGCTTCCTCCTCCTCGCCGGCCTGCCCCCACCTCGTCCACGTCGTCCCCGACGACCTCCTCGCCCCCCACTGCCCTGTGCCCTGCAACCCCTTGTGAGGCCCCCTCCTTCCCCTTTTCCCTGCGGTCACCGCCGCGCGCTCGCGCTCGCCACGTGCCGACCACGTCTACTCGCGCCCTGCCTTGCTGAGGCCTCGTTAGCGCATCTCGGCTATGCCTGTGCGTGCACCGCCCGTGCCTCCCACTCGCCCGGCCTCGGCGCCCGCCCGTCGTGCCCGCCACGCGACCACGCGCCACGCCTCGCCCTCCCCATCTCCGTCGCGCTCCAGCGCCCGCCCGTGGTCGTCGTTCCCGCGCCCCTCGGCCCGGCCGGTGCCCGACGACCTCGCGCGGTCGGCGCCCGTCTCGCGTCCTTGTGGCCGTTGCCGCTGGCGGCCGCTGCCCGCTGCGCCTCACAGGCGTCGGGCGCCCGTCTTGCGCCCAGCGCCCTGTGCTGTAGCCACACTCGCTATGGCCCCTATGGGCCTATGACAAGTGGGGGCCTCAAGCCCCCAGAACATTTAAAAAAAAGAAGAGATAAAAAAATATATTAATAATAATAATAATATAATTAAATTAATTAATTAAATTAATTAACTTAATTAATTATGTTTAATAAACCTAAATAAATAACTAACCTAACTAATCTGTTAATTAATCTAATTAACATGGTTAATTAGTTAGCAGACAATGACAGTGGGACCCACATGTCAGTTTGACTAGGTCAACTGACTAGTTGACTGCTGACATCACCCTGACATAATGCTGATGTCATAATTGCATTTTCTAATTAAATTAATTTTTTTAATTCTAGAAATGAATTAAAAACTTTAAAAATTAATATTAAATAAACCGTAACTCGGATTAAAATATTTTCAACATGAAAGTTGCTCAGAACGATGAGACGAATCCGGATACACAGTCCGTTCGTCCGCCACACACCCCTAACCTATCGAACTCGCAACTTTCCCCCTCCGGCTCCTCTGCTCAAAAACGCGAAACAGGGAATACTTTCACGGATGTTTCCCCATAACTAAGCATCACCTCATACCACGTTAGGGCACCCTAAGCCGTTACTTGTCATGTCATGCATCGATATGCATCTGTTTACATAGTATTCATTGTTTCTTCCCCTCTTCTCTCCGGTAGACTACTGAGACCGGCGCTGCTGCTGCCCGGTTCGACTACGGTGTTGACGACCCTCTCTCTTGCCCGAGCAACCGGGCAAGCCCCCTTGATCACCGGATATCGCCTATTCTACTCTATCTGCTTGCATTAGAGTAGTGTAGCATATTCTTGCTTTCGTTATACCTATCTCGATGCATAGCTTTGTCCTTGTGATTCTTGTTGTTACCATTACGCAATTCTATATGCTTAGTATAGGATGCTAGTATTTTCATCCGTGGCCCTACATTCTTGTCCGTCTGCCGTGCTATACTATCGGGCCGTGATCACTCGGGAGGTGATCATGGGTATATACTATGTACTTTATACATGATACATGTGGAGACTAAAGTCGAATTCGGGTGGTGGAGCACCATGAGTGGATCTTTGAGCGGAGGCGGCAGGGCAGGTTGAGACCGCCTAGGAGAGAGGTGGGCTGACCTGTTCAGCGTTCGCGGATACTTAACTGCGCTTAACGAGATCTTGGTATTTGATCTGAGTTGGCTACAAGCCTATCGCACTAACCAACTACTTGGGAAAGATATGGGCACTCGGCGTCGTGGTATCGGCGAAGCACTTGAGATGTCAACTACGGGCGGCGGCGCGCCGGATTGGGCTGGACGCGCTGCTAGGCTAGGTGCGCTTCGGCCGCCCTTACAGCGTCTTGGTGTGCTATGGGCGATGGGCCCGGACCTGTGCGCTTAGGTTTGAACCGGCGTGCTGGCCTCTCTGTTGTGCCTAGGTGGGGCTGCGGCGTGTTGATCTTCAGCGGCGGGCATGACCCAGAAAGTGTGTCCGGCCAAATGGGATCAAGCGTGTTGGGTAAGTTGGTGCACCCTGCAGTGAAGTTAATCTATTGAATAGCCGTGATCTTGATAACAGGGCGACTTGGAGTTGTACCTTGACCTTATGACAACTAGAACCGGATACTTGATAAAACACACCCTTCCAAGTGCGGATACAACGGTGTTCGCTCTCTCTCGGGGATATGAGGAGGGATCGCGGGTAGGATATTGCTATGTGATGTTACTTGGAGGACTTCAACCTACCCTCTTCTACATTGCAAGGCGAAGGTGACGAGCGTAGTCTTCGATAAGACTAGCTATCCCCTCTTATTACGGCATTCTGCGATTCGGTCCTTGATATGGCCCTTTACACATATATCCATGCATATGTAGTGTAGCTCCTTGCTTGCGAGTACTTTGGATGAGTACTCACGGTTGCATTGTTTCCCCTTTTCCCCTATTTCTACTCGATTGCTACAACAGACGATGGAGCCGGGGCCGACGCCACCGCCGATGGCGACTACTACTTTGGGCGCCTACTACTACGTGCAGCCCGCGCGGCGACCAGGAGTAGTTAGGAGGATCGAGGCAGGAGGCCTGCGCCTCTTCGTCTGATATCGGTTTGTGCTAGCCTTCTTAAGGCAGACTTGTTTAACTTATATGCGTACTCAGATATTGTTGCTTCCGCTGACTTCGTCTATGATCGAGCACTTGTATTCGAGCCCTCGAGGCCCTGGCTTGTATTATGATGCTTGTATGACTTAGTTATGTTTTAGAGTTGTGTTGTGATATCTTCCCGTGAGTCCCTGATCTTGATCGTACACATTTGCGTGCATGATTAGTGTACGATTGAATCGGGGGCATCACAAGTTGGTATCAGAGCCGACTGCCTGTAGGAATCCCCCTTCCACACCCCTTGGCCGAAGTCGAGTCTAGACATTGCAAAAACTTTTACTAACTTGGCTGTGTGCCTTACGGGCCCACGTCGCCATCGGGTGGTACTAGGATCTTTTACTCCTCGATCTTTACTCGGGACTCGAACTCTCTTCTATTCGGGTTAAGCGATTTTACTAAAATCTAACTTTAGGATCTCGTTACTACTTCCTCCCGGAGAACCCCTCACTACAGGTGATTGCTCCGTGAACCAGAAGAATTTGAAGATACTCTCCGATATTCTCTCGAGACCTTGTGCCTGTCGCTTTTTTAATTCCCTACCACCGAAACGTCCATATGGATAAATACTTACGCCTGTCATTCTTACTTTTATTCCCAGTTAATCTTGTTATTACAAGATACCTCGAAGTTTTCCCTATTGTTCCGAGAATACTTTGTGCCTACTGCCTAGCAGTTCTTTGCCACATGAATACCCCCTTCAAATAAATCCTTGCACTTGTCGAGTATCCGCTCATCCCCAGTTGTTCATGTGTTTCACAAAAGTCTTCAAAATAATATTCGATCTTCCAAAAATCCTTTGGGGCCTTTGGCTCTTGAAATTCTTGCTTGCTTGCATTATGGTTAATCCCATAAGTCCCGTAGTCATATTGGCATTCCTTGTCATTATCATTTTGAGTCTGTTGACTCAATATGTTTCTTGAATACACGCAATCATCATTGACCCTTATAAATTACTTTTACGGCTGAGCTGCCATTCTTTTAAGCTGGAATTGGTTCTCGACCAATCCCATTGTCTTTGATTGTACCCTAAGGCTATTCAACTTATCCACCCCTAATCGAGCATTGCTTGATCCCTTGATTTAAATCATAATTCCTTTGCATTTGACAACTGAGTTAGTCAGTTGTTTCTATAATCTGCTTCCTCTAGTTGAGTACCGATGCTCACGTCGGATCCTTGTGGACCACGGATCCTTTGTTGGATTTTATCGACAAGCGCCCTTCATATTCAATAACCTTGTGAGCCTTTCTCGGATACATAATGCCTTTGGTAAATTGTATCGTCGCTTTCTCAACCATGCTCGCCTTGAGCTTGAGTTAATTACTTCTAAAAGATTCTGGTATATGATTCTAAGATGCCCCGATGGGTTGAACCTATGCCTTCCTTAATATGTGTGAACTCGAAAGTTTTCACGAGTCGTACTCTTCTGGTATTTTGCCAGATAAAATTTCAACGCTATAACTTCATCGAAAGCGAGAAGTGAATGAAAGGGTGTGAATTGGAGAAGTGGGAGTCGACCTTGAACTTTGTGTTCATGCCCATGGACGCGATGTATATCCTATCATGGAAGCTTCTTGTAACAATAACTATTTCCTTGATAACTAACATATGGTATCGGTGAATTGATCCCTTGCAACCGTGGTTCCGACCATGATTGTTCTTCTTTGACCTCATTTCTCGGACAAGTTAAAACAATTGTCTCATATGGATCAATACACCAGTCCAACCTTTACTTTGATCTTGTGTCGAGTGTTACCCCCTGGTATCTCGAGATTATCATGGAACTGCATAACTTCTTATGAGTTCTTCATCAAGTGCAACCTTCCCACTGATTCCAATTTTTCACGGGCTCTGAGTTAACAAACACTCAAAGACACCGATAACGGAACCGAGTCCGCACTACGGTTCAACAACTCTTCAGTAAGCTTCTATAAGTACGAGTTTGTACCCGATCACGCCATTCCTAGCCTGTTTGGCTATATCATTGTCGTGATGATTTTAACTGTGCTACCCGGTCCTTCCTCTCGGAGCACAATTTTCGATGATGAACTAACCTTACGTCGATCCTCATCGTCATATCATTTCGCCTTGAACAACAAGCTTGGTTTCGAGTTTGTGTCGTACCCTTGGTTCCAATAACCTTTCACTTCATCATTACTTTGACTTGATGTCGTCGCCGATCGATTACATCTTCATGAATTCTCGTGACAAAGGTGTCGTGATCATCAACATTCTGAGCTCATCCAGGATATCAACAGAATCCATGATGAGAAATACCATCCTTGCCCACGATGAATTGTATTATCATCGACCACTTATTGCCTTCCCACCAACACAAGCTTGTTCATGTTTGGTGTTATACCTTGAGTTCCTTGCTATCCAGCAATTGTTCTTCTTTACCTTGGAGTATTACCATCATTTATGTCAAGAATGTTCTGAGATTTGTTCCACCTCTTGAGAATTCTTGACATAGAAATACTTCTCACCATCACCATTCTTTCTTGGTCCCGTGTTAATTCCAACAAGTGAGCGGTGTTGTTTGGATTCTTTCCTTCTAGCAACCCTATTCTTTGAAGTTAGCGGTTGAAAGTTCATTCTTAGGCTATTGATTATTGAATCACCATTACGACATTGGTCGTGCAACCCAAACCATATTTGGGTGCACCTTTCAACCAATGTTTAATTGTGTATGTTTTCCTCGAGCATACTTCCTTATATCATTTGATCGACAAATGTTATCTCCTTATTCATAATTGTGGAAATCCATCTTTTGGGAATCTCGGTGAATTGCCGTTGAGTTCACAGACACCTCCTTGTCCTCTCCTTGGGTTAATGATGGACTCTTGTTAGCGGAAATCACTTCATAGTTCCTTTCCCCGAGAATCTTACAATGTCATCTCGTCAATTTGCGTTGCACCTTTTCTTCTCGGTATCCTAAGTCGAGGTATCCGACACCAAGCGGATCTGAATCTCGGTCAGATATGATGGATGGGACAACTTTCCAAGAGTTATAATGTTGATCCTTTGATGACCCGGTAGCATGATGTCATGCCTAGCACCCCCCCCGGCTGGAGGACCTATCATTATAGATTCCTTTTCAGCAAGGTTATCCATTCATCCATGAGAAATTGTAAGACTTATTCTACAAGTTATTCTGATGGATCGCCGTGTTTCAAAGTCGATCTTCACACGAAGACCATGTCAATGCTATCTCGAAGCATGTCAATGGTACTCCGATTTTCAACAGAACATTTGAAGCACGATGCTAAATTTTATCTATCATTTATCCTAACACCGTTGTATGGGTAATATCATGAGATTCCTCCCCTTACCTAAATGGTTTTCTACTTTATATCCTGTCATGGATATCTTGCTCTGCTTGTCCTTGGGAAGGATATACCCTTGAAATATGTGTTTAAACATATTTTCCTTTCCATTATTACATTTCATCGATGATCATATTTTCCTTCCATTGGTTTGTTTGAACCTTTTCTATGATCTATATGATATAAGCAGTAATAATCCACTGCTTGTGCAAACACCTCGAGGTACAACTCTGTCAGTAAGACCCCGTTACTTTTGTTGATGACATTTTGGTAACCACCGATGGACGAGAACTTTGCCTACTGGTCCGCCTCGTTCAACGAGCAGGAAAATTGTTCTCTTCGTCCCTCGCCCTTCGTACCAATGTTGTGGTCGACATAATTGGCAGACTAACCTCTGACATGCCTTTCTTACATGTCCATGCAAGATGTCGCTGCCCCTCTTACTTTAACCCACATGGTGGGCCCATAACCCCCCGGTCCACTGGATCAAAACCTGACTCTCTTGTACACCTTGTTGACAAAGTTATCCCTTACTCTTGGTTTCGTGTGTAAGTCATGAGCCACCTTCCTAGTGCTCTATTCTGGTATCGGGACTTAATACTTACTCTCGCTACTCTGAACCCCTTTCTCACTCTGGTTCGGACTTGAGCAACTATCTATCCGCTTGGAACCTCTTATTGTACCTTCGTACCTTACTCTCGAGGTATTTTATATATTCAACTCGAGAGATAATCTTATCTCATTCATGGGTTAACCCAGATTGTTTCCCTCATAACCATTATGTCGTGGCGAGCTGCCCTTACCTAATTGTAAGTGCGTGGGAGTTCGAAGAAAGGGCGAATTCACCATGATGACTGAAGCGAGTAATGAAGGCGTCAATGTAAGGATCGACCTCTTGAGAAAAACAACCAAGGCCGAGAAGATCCGTTAGAATTTCGTAACCAGATCCCTTCCCCCTTACTCCCGCTCCTAAATCTCGGGACGAGATTTCTTGTAGTGGAGGAGAATTGTGACGCCCGGATAATTAGGCTACAGTAATCCCGCGTTAACGATGCCACATCACCTCAGTTACTGTTGCTAACCTCGCGTTAGATCGAAACCGATTCGAAATCAAATTCAAAATCAATCAAACAAAATAAAAGTTTTCAAATATTAAAACTAAAATGTTCGGAGTGAACCAAATATTGTATAGGTAATTATGGTGGAGAAGCCACACCTTTATAAAATGTTTAAATACTATAAGATGAATAAAACAACAGCAAAAACAATTATTTAAATACCTTTTATAATAAATAAAAGGTCACACTAATTTATTTGAGGACTAGACTTCTTGAGACTATGAACTAAGTTGAAATACTAATTTATATACTACGTGTATATTTTACTAAAACTAAAATAATAGGAAACAAAACTAAAACAGAAAAGGTAAAGTAAGTAAAAAGTAAAAACAAAACAAAACAGAAGAGAAGGAGCCCCCCCTTTGGGCCAACCGGCCCAGCTAGTCAGCCAGCCGGCCAGCCCATTACCCCCTGGCCTATATGGCCCCTCACCCCGAACCCTAACCCGTAACCCCCCCACCGACACCTCCCACTTCCGCCCACCCCCACGATCCCCATGCCCCTCTCGTCCCCCCGATCCAGATCGGGATCGGGGCACTCGCCCCCGTCGCCGCCCCCACCCCGTCGAAGCCACCGCCCCGGATCACCGTCGCCTACCGTCGCCGTTGCCTCCTCGCCCTCCTCTCCCTCGCGCGACACCACGTGAAGCCGTGGCCACGCCTCATCGCCACCCCGCCGCCACCGCCCGAGGACCTCGCCGGAGCTCCCTCGCCGGTCTGCTTCCTCCTCCTCGCCGGCCTGCCCCCACCTCGTCCACGTCGTCCCCGACGATCTCCTCGCCCCCACTGCCCTGTGCCCTGCAACCCCTTGTGAGGCCCCCTCCTTCCCCTTTTCCCTGCGGTCACCGCCGCGCGCTCGCGCTCGCCACGCGCCGACCACGTCTACTCGCGCCCTGCCTTGCTGAGGCCTCGTTGGCCGCATCTCGGCTATGCCATGTGCGTGCACCGCCCGTGCCTCCCACTCGCCGGCCTCGGCGCCCGCCCGTGCGTGCCCGCCACGCGACCCAGCGCCAGCGCCTCGCCCTCCCCATCTCCGTCGCGCTCGGCGCCCGCCGTGGTCGTCGTTCCCGCGCCCCCCGCCCGTGACCGGTGCCCGGACAACCTCGCGCGCGGTCGGCGCCGTCTCGCGTCACCGTGGCCGTTGCGCTGGCTGGCAACCGCCCGCCCGCGCCTCACAGGTGTCGCTTCGCCGAGCTGCGCCCGCGCCATGCCCGTAGCCACACCCGCTATTGCCCCTATGGGCCTATGACAAGTGGGGGCCTCAAGCCCCTAGAACATTTAGAAAAAAGAAGAGATAAAAAAATATAATAATAATAATAAAAATATAATTAAATTAAATTAATTAATTAAATAAATTAATTAACTTGATTAATTATGTTTAATAAACCTAATTAAATAACTAACCTAACTAATCTGTTAATTAATCTAATTAACATGGTTAATTAGTTAGCAGACAATGACAGTGGGACCCACATGTCAGTTTGACTAGGTCAACTGACTAGTTGACTGCTGACATCACCCTGACATAATGCTGACGTCATAATTGCATTTTATAATTAAATTAATTTTGTTAATTCTAGAAATGAATTAAAAACTTAAAAAATTAATATTAAATAAACCGTAACTCGGATTAAAATATTTTCAACATGAAAGTTGCTCAGAACGATGAGGCGAATCCGGATACACAGTCCGTTAAATCGCCACACCTAACCTATCGAACTCGCAACTTTCCCCTCGGCTCCTCCGCTTGAAAGCGAAACAGGAATACTTTCCGGATGTTTCCTATAACCGGCATCACCTCATACCACGTTAGGGCACCCTAGATTCGTTACTTGTCATGTCATGCATCGATATGCATCCGTTTACATGGTATTCATTGTTTCTTCCCCTCTTCTCTCCGGTAGACTACGAGACCCGCGCTGCTGCTGCCCGGTTCGACTACGGTGTTGGCGACCCTCTCTCTTGCCGAGCAACAGGCAAGACCCCCTTGATCACCGGATATCGCCTATTCTACTCTATCTGCTTGCATTAGAGTAGTGTAGCATATTCTGCTTTCGTTATACCTATCACGATGCATAGCTTTGTCCTTGTGATTCTTGTTGTTACCATTACGCAATCCTATATGCTTAGTATAGGATGCTAGTATTTTCATCTGTGGCCCTACATTCTTGTCCGTCTCCGTGCTATACTATCGGGCCGTGATCACTCGGGAGGTGATCACGGTATATACTATATACTTTATACATGATACATGTGGAGACTAAAGTCGAATTAAATTTGGTGGAGCAGCGAGTGGATCTTTGGCGGAGGCGGCAGGCAGGTTGAGACCGCCTAGGAGAGGTGGGCTGGCCTGTTCGGCGTTCGCGGATACTTAACATGCTTGAGATCTTGGTATTTGATCTGAGTTGGCTCTGAGCCTATCGCACTAACCAACTCGTGGGAAGATATGGGCACTCGGCGTCGTGGTATCGGCGAAGCACTTGAGATGTCGGACGGAGGCGGCGGCGCGGATTATCTTGGGCGCCTGCTAGGATAGGTCTGCTTCCGGCCGCCTCGCATAGCGAGCAGGTGTGCTATGGGCGATGGGCCCGGACCCTGGCGCTTAGGTTTAGACCGGCGTCTGGCCTCTCTGTTGTTCCTAGGTGGGGCTGCGGCGTGTTGATCTTCGCGGCGGGCATGACCGAGAAAGTGTGTCGGCCAAATGGGATCAAGCGTGTTGGGTAAGTTGGTGCACCCTGCGGTGAGTTAATCTATTGAATAGCCGTGATCTTGATATGAGGGCGACTTGGAGTTGTACCTTGACCTTATGGCAACTAGAACCGGATAATTTATAAAACACACCCTTCCAAGTGCGGATACAACCGGTGTTCGCTCTCTCGGGGATATGAGGAGGGATCACGGGTAGGATATTGCTATGTGATGTTACTTGGAGGACTTCAACCTACCCTCTTCTACTGTTGCAAGGCGAAGGTGACGAAGCGTAGTCTTGATAAGACTAGCTATCCCCTCTTATTACGGCATTCTGCGATTCGGTCCTCGATATGGCCCTTTACACATATATCCATGCATATGTAGTGTAGCTCCTTGCTTGCAGTACTTTGGATGAATACTCACGGTTGCGTTGTTTCCCCTTTTCCCCTATTTCTACTCGATTGCTGCAAGCAGAGCGATGGAGCCGAGGGCGGCGCCACCGCCGATGGCGACTACTACTTTGGGCGCCTACTACTACGTGCAGCCGGCGGCGGCGACGAGGAGTAGTTAGGAGGATCGAGCAGGAGGCCTGCGCCTCTTCGTCTGTATCCCGGTTTGTGCTAGCCTTCTTAAGGCAGACTTGTTTAACTTATGTCTATACTCAGATATTGTTGCTTCCGCTGACTTCGTCTATGATCGAGCACTTGTATTCGAGCCCTCGAGGCCCTGGCTTGTATTATGATGCTTGTATGACTTAGTTATGTTTTAGAGTTGTGTTGTGATATCTTCCGTGAGTCCACGATCTTGATCGTATACATTTGCGTGCATGATTAGTGTACGATTAAATCGAGGCGTCTGAGTTGGTATCGAGCCGATTGCTGTAGGAATCCCCTTCCACCCCTTGGCGAAGTCGAGTCTAGACATTGCAAAACTTTTACTAACTTGGCTGTGTGCCTTACGGGCCCACGTCGCCATCGGGTGGTACTAGGATCTTTTACTCCTCGATCTTTACTCGGGACTCTGAACTCTCTTCTATTCGGGTTAAGCGATTTTTACTAAAATCTAACTTTAGGATCTCGTTACTACTTCCTCCGGAGAACCCCTCACTACTGGTGATTGCTCCGTGAACGGAAGAATTTGAAGATACTCTCCGATATTCTCTCGAGACCTTGTGCTGTCGCTTTTGTAATTCCCTACCACGAAGCGTCCCTATGGATAAATACTTACGCTTTGTCGTTCTTACTTTTATTCGATTAATCTTGTTATTACAAGATACCCGAAGTTTTCCTATTGTTCGAGAATACTTTGTGCCTCTGCCTAGCAGTTCTTTGCCACATGAATACCCCTTCAAATAAATCCTCGCACTTGTCGAGTATCCGCTCATCCCGATTGTTCATGTGTTTCACAAAAGTCTTCAAAATAATATTCGATCTTCCGAAAATCCTTTGGGGCCTTTGGCTCTTGAAATTCTTGCTTGCTTGCATTATGGTTAATCCCATAAGTCTCGTAGTCATATTGACATTCCTTGTCATTATCATTTTGAGTCTGTTGACTCAATATGTTTGCGAATACACGCAATCATCATTGACCCTTATAAGTTACTTGCAGATAGAGGAAGGGTGCGACGTGCGAGTCTGCGAGAGGACTCGGGAGAGTCGTGACTCGTGAGGGTGCGTGTGCATGAGAGAGAGGGGGGCACGTATCAATGCAATGCATGTGTCCGTAAATCATTATCAAACAAGCGTTAGCCACAAGCCTTTTCCTGACGAACGCCGTAAGAAACGTTAGATCGGCATCCGACAGTGTCAGTTTTGCCATGTCATTTAATAGAACAGCCACTCCTCCTACACACAAATCTTCCACGTGAGTGTTAGCAACTGCCGTATGCTCCCTCCATTCCGAAATGCAGTGCATATAGCTTTATTGAAAATTAGAACCTCGCAAACTTTTACCTAGTTTTCGTGTACCAAATTGCACATGTAGAATACCCTGTATATATATCTTTCATTCATCTTCGATAGGTAACTATAAAGATGGGTGAGGAGTCTACAAAGAAAGACCATCGCATCACCCGCAGCAATTTCAACCATCCTTTAGTGTCGAGGAATATCATAGGAACTCTATATGATATGATTTTTATAGGATTTTTTTCCTTTAGAGCTAATTGGTTCATAGGAATAGATTCATATACTCTACATTTCAAAGGAAATAAACATGATATCTTTTCTATAGCTTTAGATCCACTTGGTTCATATGAATGGATTCCTATACTCCCTTAATTTCAAAGGAAAATAAACATTAGCGTATATTCAATAGAAAAGTTCCTATGATATGAACCAAATTACATCTCTTTACTAATCCCTCCTCATAGGAATTGAGATACATGTCATCTCTAGATTCAATAGAAAAGTTCCTATGATTTGAACCAAATGACATCTCTTTTCCAATCCCTACTCAGGAATTGAGATGCTCCATGTCATCTCTTTCCCTACAACTTCCACGTATGCATCTTCTATTCCTAAATAGATAGTACAACCCACTAGTAGCTTTTTTCCAAAACATGCAACTATGGCACAAGAACTATATAGTGTGCCAATAACTTTGAAAGATGGTCGCTGGATGAAGCTAACCCGACAGTGCAGAGATGGGCAAATCCAAGCACTAATGGACGTTGAATATCATCAACATTCCACCAGATCTGCCACATGTACAATTTAGAAGACTCCATGGTTGAACTTAAGCATAATGCACAAACCTCAAAACACAAGCACTTCTCCTTTTTTTCTAGAATCTTCTGTATCATAATTGATTATTTTTTCTAAATGAATTGCCATTATTTGTTTTTACTTTATGATTTACAATGCACAACCCATGAATCTT
Source organism: Aegilops longissima (assembly GCA_021605205.1). Classification (NCBI taxonomy): domain Eukaryota; kingdom Viridiplantae; phylum Streptophyta; class Magnoliopsida; order Poales; family Poaceae; genus Aegilops; species Aegilops longissima. The sequence goes on along the minus strand of CM038678.1, from coordinate 694,684,418 downwards.
AACATTTTATAAAACTAATTGATTTTGAATGAGATGAACTATAAGAACTAAGCGAACATCTACATCATGCATATATGACTCAAAGCTTCACATGCTATAGTGTGTATTTATTCATAATTTGGTTTGAAATCTCATGCGTTCAATACATGTGTACCTTACTAGTTTTGAGTAGAGTAGCAAATTTCATGACCCGGGTATATCAAAATGTAGGGCCCATGCATCATTGCCTTCGGTCGAACCTCGTCCACAATTTTTGTACATGCTATATCTCCTTTGGTCCCGAACCCAAAATGATGCCTCGTTCCGTAAAACCAAGCGGCCCACACATATTTAAAGCGTCGACTCGAACCCGTTTACTACGACATGGCCCGCACGCCGTAGTACTCATACAAACCCTACCGCCGCACTCATCATCGGTTTTCTTCAAGAGGACGAGGAGAAGCCGATTTGTAGTGGGCGCTTTCAAAAAAGGATCTGTAGTGGAGACCCTACCTAGGGTGCCCTAGGTAGCTGCCGCACACATCATTGTTTTATCTTTTCTTTATGCTCTTGCGCGCTAGAGTGAAATGATGGTTGCTTCGTCCGTCCAGCTTAATGCGGGAAAGGTGGGGCTTTGTGATTTGACCCCTCATCGCTCATTTTCTACTACTGCGGCGCTACGACCGGGGTGCCTCCAATTCAACCGCTGCTCGAACTGTAATTTGGTGCATCATACGTGGAACAAGATGGTGGATGAGCCACATATCGCCAAAGGAGTCTGTTAAGTGTGTAGCCATTTAGGTGTGCGGACTGACCTGTTTGAGTTGCTTACGCCAACACGACAGAGCAGCCTACCACTTGGTTTTGCTCCTTAGTGAATCCCGACTATATTGATCTAAAAAGATACATGCTGAACTACCCTCTCCGTCTCGGTTTATAGGGCCTGCACGTAGTTCTAGGTCATCCATTTGACTAACTAAATATGAGTTACTATGTCACAAAAAGTATATCATTGGATTCTTATTGGTTGATATGTGAAGAAACAAGAAACGAGGTAGAAGTTAATGCACCATGCCTTAGTATTGTGGGATTATTTGGTTTTCGTAAGATGGCGTGCGTTTGGTTGCAAGGGTGGTCATGAATGGGTTGGGATCGTTCAGAAAATAGACATGTTTGGTTATAAAGCACATGAATGGTTCGAGTCAAAAAGAGAATATGCCTTGAAGATCTTTGAACCATTCCACCCAACCAAATCGGTCGAATCAAATGGCCACCCTTTGCATGCATGACTATGTGAGCATGGTGGTGCTCCGTCTTAAATAATTAGCCCATCTCTTATATTCAGCCAAACACATGAATTGAATGGTTCAATCCCAAAAATTGAATGGTCCCAATCCATTCATATGATACCTTCAACCAAGCGCATCCGACGGAGGAGTAGTTGTATTTAAAAGTCGAGCGGGGCTTTTCCTCCGCGGTAGGTGGGGCAGTTCCGCCTAGTCGGTTTGACAGAGACGCGAGAAGGCGAGGGAGTAGGCTCTGCAAGCGTGAGGATGTGTGATTTGACAATGAGTCTTCTGCTGGACAGGTGGGCCCCGTGATTTGACTTGCCATTATCATTTTAACTGCGGCGCTATGACCGGCGTGAGTCTCCCGATTCCTGACCACCTCCACACAGGTGCCTCTCCCAATGCTCCACCATGTAGTAGTAGAGGCTAGCTCTTGCATGAGAGCCCACTTCTCCACTTTTTCCTTGCCTCTCTTTCCTCCACATATGCAAAAATGCCATGTAAAGCGCACTATTGTACTTACTTGCTCCTACAGGTGCTTAAGCTTGCCACATAGGCATAAAGTCTGAGGGGCAAGTTAATCAAGAAGAGAGAGACTAGGTTGGTGACCCAAGGAAGAAAACGGTGCTAATCGCGTGTACCTAGGTGAAGAGACAATTTTGAGTCTATAGCTAATTAAATGAAGCAAACTTAGCAACACCATTTCATTGGAAGAGGTCACTCCTTGGCAAATGCAATAAATCTGGTACTCCACATGTCCCATTATATAAGAACGTTTTTGACACTACACTAGCTAGTGTAAAAGCGTTCTTATAATATGAGACGGAGAATCTGAAAAAGATAGAGAGGAGTAAAAAAATACACTTGTAGCCAACCTTATAGCCAACCTTGTTGTAGTATGAGTGACTAAGTGATGACTATGTATGACATGCCAACATCAGATAGCCTAACGCACCGTGTTAAATCTCCAAGGGCGCGACCACGCGAGCGATGCGACGGTCGTGGTAGGCGCGACCATGATACGGGCTGCTGGCAGCCCTTGGATCTGAGATCAAACGTCGCATGCTAAGTTGCTGAAAATTTTAAGAATGACCCTCCAGGATAGGATATTCACCCATAGGTATAGAATCACGCCATGCAACTGTTCGATCTCAGATCCAAGGGCTCTCGGAATCCCGTATCACGGGAGAATGGAAAGCCACTACGCTGCCGTTCGCACGCTGGCAGTTCGCTCCTACTCTTTCCCGGACGTCCTTTAATACTACGGCGGTTCGCTCCTAGTCGTCCCGTCCATTCACATTACGACAGTTCCACTAATCCTAACCCTCCTCCCAAATCCATGGCGTCCCAAATCTCCCCGATCGGCGGTGAGTACAAGGTTAGAACCATCAGTAGCGATGAGTTCGACGTCATCTACACCCGTACTTCCGCGACGGTGAAAGGATGCCTTTCTCGCTTCAGACGCATGTTCGAAAACTCACATGATGAGCGGGTCGCTGGGCTAGATGTTGAGTACACCACAGTCGTGGGACAAGAGAAGGATCTAAAGGACGAAGATAGGAAGAAGCCCGCCGTGATCCATGTTTGTGTACATAACGTTTGCTTGGTCTACCACATATGCCATGCCGACGTTGAGTGCCAGGATTTTAAGAACTTCCTCGAGGACAAAACAGTCAAATTTGTTCTGTAGACTTTAAGAACGACAAAGAAGTCCTGCGTCGGATATGCCTCGTTGTAGGCAACCCCTTCGACCTCCAGAAGAATCGGCTGGTGCCCTCTCGTCAGCCCTCAATGCTGACCCTGGCAGGAGCCATGGTTCATCCTTCGTACCGCAAACTGGAGAAACCTCATTACATGTTTCATCATCATGCATGGCAGCGGAATGTACTAGATATAGACCACATCCACTACGCTGCAATGGATGGCTACCTTTGTTTTAATATCTACAAGGGTTGGATGAAGATCAACAGCCAAGTTGGCGGTTCAAGCAAAGAAGTATCGGCCAAGAGGAAGAGGGACAAGGACGAAGTCGAGGACGTGGACAAGGACTCCGAGTAAGGTGGCAGTGTCGTTGCTCATGGCGGTTCTGAACTTCTAATGCAGTGTCTACCGGATTAGTTGCATAGTTTAATTTCAGGTGTGCTTAGTTTAATTTGAGGGGTGTGTTGTGCTGAGCCCCCAGCAGAACTATGTTATGTTTCTTTTCGTTACTTTAACTCTACAGTATGTACATACTAGTACTAGTATTTCTTAAATAGAATTTAGCACCCCAATTAAGCACGTACTAGCTTTTTTAATAGTACTATATGCATAATTTGGCGACGAGCGCTCTCTATATGTACCACCTTTTTTTAAAATTTCAATTTTTCTCCATGGCGCAATCCATCGATAGTGGAGTACTACTGTACAAAAGTATACATTTTTAAAAGGCTAGCGTGTATATATATATATATATATATATAGCCAGTTAAATTCTCAACCTAGAACGACATGCATGCCATGTAGTAAACCGATCAGGAGGAAGTATAGTAAAAATGAGGTGATTTTACCCAGCGATCAGCGGGGGAGCATGGCCTATCATGCGGTCCCACATGTCATGATGTACCAAGGCGATGCGCGTGTCCCTCTTGAGGCAGAAGCAATACTAGTACGTGGTTTGAGATGATGTCGAACCGAAGTGTGAAATAATGGTTGCTTCGTCCGTGCTGGGAAGGTCTTGCATTGTGATTTGGCGTCTCATCGCTCATTACTAACACTGGGCGGTACAAGTGGGGTGTGTCCCCTGCTGTTCTCTGCTTTGTTATTTGGTGCTTGACACGTCGACCGGTTGCTATATGTCCCACATGTCGGTGACAGGAAGTACATAATTCATGAAAGGGGCGTTGACGGAGGAGTATACTACATAATTCATGAAAGGGCGACTTAGTTTTGGAAAAATCTGTTTTACGGATGCGTACCCACTAGGGTTTATAGGGCTCATCTAAAAATCATTCGTTTTTCCGTTTGATAAGTCTCAATTCTAGTACTATACTAGTAGTAGTACCATTACATGTTGGATTTCGAGGTGCGTTAGATTACCCGACGCAAGCAGTGTCAAGAGGAAACTAACCAATGCATGTACAAGTTCATGGAAATTTAGTGGTCATTCATGCATTCGTTCTAATTAATGCCTCGGTAAACATAACTTCTTGAGAAAAACGAGCGTACTGTGCAAACTACGAAATTAATTCGACCACTCATCGTCTACCTTGGTTGGAGAGATTTTGAAATTGAGCCATAAACTAGAAAGGAGGGAGTTATAACTTTTGTCTCGATTACTATTTGTGGCCTTGTATAGATGCAAAATGTATTTTTTTATAGTGGCCTTTTACAAGTAAATAGAGGGAGTACTAACCAAAGTACGTAGTAGGGACGAGGAGTAAATGGAGGGTGTAGTAAAATTTTCTCCTCGTGCTGCGAGCCACCGCGCGCGTGGGCGAGGGAGCGGGCGTAAAGGCGTACAGTAGTACTCCAGCTTCACCTCATCCTGCGAGCCACCGCGCCCGTGGGCGGGGGAGACAGCGTACTAAGCAAGTTTCTCCTCGTTCTGCGAGTTGACGGGACACATCAAAAGTACTCTAGTGTATAGAGCCTTGCCTCTAAGGTAGGCCCCACATGGTTTGCCTCTTTTTCTAATTTAACATAACGCGTCAAGTCACAATTTGTTTGTTCACCCGTGGTAGACAATCCTCCCTCCACCAAGTGGACAACCAGTACATGTGCCAAATTACCACGTGGGCTGCCTTTTTCGTACAGAAATGAGCTCCACCGTGTACCAGCTGGGTGTGGTTGGGAAAGAGGCGGAGTGCGCAGCAGTGCGTGCACCTCTTCTCTTCGTGCCGTCCCCCACCCACGTGGGTGTGTGTGAGAGAGATACAAACCCTAGACATAATCGCCATCCATCCCCATGCCTGCTCAGTCCGACCACAGTCACCACCACGGCACCACGCCCCCTCCTCCTCACCTTATCTCTCATATTTCTCCCTCCATTTTTATATACAAGGGGCCACCATCAAAATTACAATTTGCAGATATACAAGGCCACTAACACTAATCGATGCAATATTAATGGTGTTTGCCTCGTGGTACTAGCAAAGGAGGACATTAATTATCCCTTGCATGCATGCGGGCGTTTGTAAAAAAATGCATCTTGATGTTCCGTGCAATGCACGAACATCTTGCTAGTCCATGAAAACAACACATGGCAAAATTCCATGGTGAACGAGGGATTTGAATCTGTTGGGAGGGGCTGTTTGGATCTTGCCTGGGGTAGCCAAAATATGGGCGACCCTTTCGTCCACCGGTGCCTTTGCCACCGATGAACGAGAACGACTCGGTGCTCATGCTGTCATGCATCCTCCAGTAGCGCATGTTGGAGCGAGCTCGAGCGAGCTGTGTTTTTTGTCCCTAGCGCCGCCCGAGCCGCCCAGAGACCGACCGGCGACCGCAAATTACGCCATCCAAGCGTAGCCGCACACATTATGACAGCAACTCAACCAACCGGACGAAATTCAGCAAACACGTGAACAAAGCGATACTCATTCACGCAACCACGGAGTATTTCATATAAACAACGACGAAAATCATATAAAATACCGGATTTTCACACAAACATGACGGATTTCATTACATTCAAATGAACTACGCTGTGCTAGTTCTGGACATCACATGTATATAATACATGGCCTAAATGGTCTCCCGCCGATCGATTTGTGTTCCTCATGTCCGGCAGCACGATCATCGTACTGCCGGGAGCCCCAGAGGTATATGCTTCAGCGCAAAGGATGGCTCGCTTCCCCACTGCCCAACTGATATCATTGGCTGGTGCCGAATATGATGGTGGCCGGCACCGGTTCGAGTTCATCACTGGCCACTACTTCGCCATGGTCGGCACCGGCTCGAGTTCATCCTAACATTGACCTCTTCCGTGGAGCCCATGCGGGGTCGACGAAGGTCCTCGCAACAAAAGGATACGGCAAGACACCTGCTGTGTACGCCGGCGTCGCTTCCGTGGTGGCCTTCATGGGATCCAAGCGGCGGCGGCCTCCCGTGTTCTACTTCTCCTCGATGATGGCGGCGGACGCAGATGCGCTGGCCACCGACTCGTCACTCTCAGCGCACCCAGCTTCTGTCGCTGCTTGCATGGCGCGGCCGCCGGCATGGGAGTCTCGGCCACAGAAACGGGAGACGCGGTACGAGCCGGTGGCGTGGACGGCAGCAACGACGCCCGTGCGCCGCTCCTCGTCGAGCTGGCCTGGATCGGCGAGTTGCTGAACTGCACGCCGGCTTGGGGCGGCAACTAGCTCCATCGGGCGAGGGGAGGGAGGTGGATCAGCGAGCTGCATAGCTCGTATCCGGTGGGCTACCCAGCCGGCTTGGATGCGGAATAACTACTCTTCGTAAGCCATTGTAAGAGTGTACACAATGTTGGAGGAGATAGGGGAGCGGCGGAGGTGTGCGATTCTTGGCCGGCGTTTGGCCTCGTTTAAATAGGAGATTAAATAGACAGCGGACGGGAGGAGCTCGGCCGGCGTTGCGTTTAACGCCGGCCCGGTCATGAACGGACGTGTGTCCAGAGTGGGTTTCTCGGCTTCCACACGGGCGGGTTTCATGGAGGCGTTTGAATGTGGCACGGAGGCGTGTTCAGGCGGGCGTGCCGCGAGTGGCGACCTAGGACACTGCACCGTTCTTCCACTGACGTGTGGGCTCTTTGGGTGCATAGCCTGCATGTCAGTGACCCAACGCAGGCAGCGCACAGCAGAGGAACTTTGGTGGGCCAGGGCGGTCAGAAGCGGGCATTTCATAAACCGATGATTGTTCATTGAGTGTGACATCATCCTTTTCATGTAGTTAAGCGTGTGTCTTGCGTCGTGTGCTATGTGCATGCAGGCATGCGAGTGTTGCGTGCGTGCAAGGGTGCGTTTCAGTGTTGCATGCATGGGTGCGTACGTGCAAGGGTGCGTTTCAGTGTTGCATGCATGGGTGCGTACGTGCGTGTGTTCGTGAGTGCATGTGTACGTGTCAATGTTGCACGCCAGCATGTGTGCGTGTGTACATTATGTGTACGTGTCAGTGTTGCATGCCTACTTGCGTGCGTGTCTTGCGTGCGTGCATGTGTACGTGCGGGGTGAGGCTACGTCGGTCGGTGACTTTTTCATCTCTGGTCATTAGATTTTCCAGCCGTTGGATACGAAATCAAGGGCCTCCGGTTTATCATCAAACTCCACCCCCGAGCCGCCAACCACCACCGGCGAACGCCCGCCTCGCCGCCGCGGCCGCCCGCCCTCCCGAAACCACTCCCCACGCCGGTCGCTGCGCACCTTCGAGAGTGGGCCAGCATATATAATCTTGAGATTTTACGAAGTCACCATAGGTGCCTCGTAGTCGAGTGGAACGTCTCCTCCCCTTGAGCGTACATCGCGGAAAATACTGAAATTAACACAAGATAAATGCGAGCACCGGGACTTTAACCTTGGTGGGCTCGAGAAACCACTGTCCTCTAACCATCCAACCACATGTTGGTTAGCACGACATAATGTATGTGGTGACCGTGATGAGCTTATTCCGAAGTCCAGTGACCATATCATGCTTTCGCTTCAAATACAATGACCATAAGTGTCATCAACAAAATACGAAGCACACATCAAATGCAAAGTCCGTCAGTGTCATCAACAAAATATGGAGACGTATCGTGAGCTAGATACCGTTGTACTATTGTATATGCTTATTTTCTTAGTGGCCGATTGCATGTGTGGTGTGGTGGGCACATCATTTCTAGTTGTGGTGGGTCAACATGAAGACTCATGGGTTGGTTCCATCCTGCGCCACATATAGGTTGGACCGAGACGTGTTATATGGAGACCCATGTGGAGAACTCGGTACAACACGAAGCTACAGTCGCGGAGGACTCTATCCCCACAGTGATAAGCCGACTATATATGATTTGTAACCCTAGGCCTTTAGTATGTTATACAAGCTTGGGGCTAGTTAAATCGATAGTATACACACACGCACAATGCACGGTATTCACGTGTACTTTGTACACACCCTAACACTAATATACAGTACCAGGAGTAGGCTCTTTCTTCAACTACAAGGGTCCGATTCGAACTAGGGTAAAACTTTGCCTCGTATTACCATCCAGCCTAACAGCCAGGGATATCCTACTTAATGATATGATGAAATCATATCTGCCAACTACTATTAGAGAGGTGTGTCGGGGGGCAATGTGTAGAGAGGCCTAAAGATAATGTGCGTAAGGGAGACACGTAGGCACATATATGTGCGTATAGAGGGCTAGTAGAGACCGTGCATGTGTATATATGCATGTGAGAGAAATAGTTTTTTCCAACTGAGATTAGTGAAAAGAGTGGTACATAGTAGTCAGAAAGAGAGATAGAGAAACAGAGAGAGAGCATGTGCCCGAGACACCCCGACGCCCTGAGAGAGATTGTGAGCATGTGTGAAAGAGAAATGCCGATGCATATAAAGTGTGTGCACTTATGTGTTAGATAGACAGATATCTACGTGTAAAAGGCGGTTATACACATTAAATTAAAATATAAATGGCATTATTATTTTTGTATGAGATCATGAATTCTGCAAAATTGCGTATGGACGAAAATTGGTCTATCAGACACCCATACTCTATTGAATTCTAGCATGTGCATCTGTTTATTTCATATTATCAATCCATAGAGTGAGAACGGTTTGAAATACAGGCAATGGATGCTTTTGCAATTCATACATAAACATTAATTAGTGCACTCCATGTTGTTAGTGTGAAGCACTTTATACATTTGTCACTTGCATGGATACATTCCAAATTGCTAGCTACGAAATAAAATACATGTCGAATTCAACATAAAGGGGGTTTCGAAGATTCGAATTCATAGGAAGTGCATTCATCTATTTGAACCCGAGATAATGGAATTGTAAATCAGATGTAAAAGGGGGCATCAATCTTTGTTGTGAGTTTGAACATGGTATATATATTCATACGCATATCTAACTTTTTTTTGGCAACCAAGGAGATTATACCTGGAACCATGCATGAACTGAGGTAAGTTGCATATTTTTAATATATACGTGTACAATGTATATTAAAATGTACCCCTCCATTCCAAAATAATCGTAGCTTTAGGATTCTCAAGAGTAAAGATTTGTGAAGTTTGACAAATCCTGAAAGTTCAATTCAAGAGAACGGAAGCGTTAATGCTTACGCTCCCAAATATTGAGCGAAGCGCCAAATAGGCCTCTGGTCACGAAACCTTGAGACTAATGTTTTGGTGGTAGAAAATTACTGACCTGACTCTGGCCCGTGTAGCCTATCGGCCCAATGTCCAAAGGTCTAAACCGGGGTAGGTTTGTAACTTCACCAAGACGCCAGTCTCAACCGCCTCCGAGAAGCATTCATACGCCGTGGGCGCCTAAACACCCATGCGCTCGGCCGAAATCTATCCCGCCCACATTTGGGACACCTGACATGACTGTCCTACCCCCAACCCGCAATATTTCCAAAATTTTAGATGGGGGCAAAGTTTGTAACTTTCCCCAAATTTCAAACAAGCGCGTCTCAAACCGAAACATTGTTGCCCCTTAGTTCCCCGCCTCCCTCCGTTACCCCATTCATACTCCGTGGGCGAGAAAACGCCCTCTCCACCAGCCGCGGAACCCCAACCTCCTCCGTCCTCCACCTCATAGCGGCCAATCCACCGCCGCCCTCCTCCACGTTGGAGCCAGTACCCCGACGTCGTCGTCCAACGCTACCGCAACCGCAACGCCCTCAAGGACTTAGCAGCTGAAGCCGACGCAGAGCTGCCTCCACGACGCCGACACCGACGTGCGCCGTACCAGAACAACTCCGACCACGCCGTCCTGCGCCTCACTGCTGCGGCTCCACTGTCGCAACCGTCCACCGCACCGGAGCTGTTCCCGCTACGCCGTCGTTCGCCCCCTCGGATATGCTTCCCCGCCGCCGACAGACGGCCACCGCACCATACTCAACAACTCAGCCATGGGTTCGTCCAAGGCTGCACCGTCCTCCACAACTTCTGGTTTCCGGCAAACAACAAGATCGTCGGAAAAACAGAAGGAGGACACAACACTGCCAGCATAAAGAGGTACTCCTCTTCCCTTATTCGTGCAAATCTTACGTCTCCGCTCACACCGTATTCATCCCACGAAAGAAACTAGTTGAGCGCTTCTTCACGCATCTTCTTCATGATACTAAATGCACAAGGTTTCCTCCCTTTACTATTTCACCTTTGCTAGAGGTCAGAGTAGCCGCCTTGATTTCAATTCAGGTCGGTCGAACCGCAATTAAAAGAAGCAGCACCCGCTTAGGCGCGCGGAGCACCTAGTCCGCCTGTTCCCCAGGGAAGCGGCGCATCGGTGTCTATCATAGGGGTGTGGGGTGCAGGAGCTGCTTGCGCCCGATATGGAGGTCGGCGTGGCTTGAATGGATGGCCAGGGGGGGTGCCAAGCATGGAGGTGCGGTGAGGTCGAGGGGAGGGCGCAAGCAGGGGAGGAATATTGGGCCGGCGGTCGCTGGCGTTTCGAGGAAGATCGTCAACACTGACTGGCTGGAGGTAGATGAAGGCAATCTCCCCGTTCTTTGTACATCGGACGGTGCAGAAAAAATGGACTGACCTATTTGCATTCAGTCGACTGTTATTTTCATAGAATCCTGTAGTAATTGAGTGTGCCATGCATGTTGTAGAGCTATCATATGTCTCCCGTCATTTATTTCTCACCGACCTGCTATCTGCTACCTTTACACTGTACTAATTGTGCACACACTTCACCCATACTCACACTTGTTTATTTATGCATGGGTATTTCAGACTCTGACGCAGTGTTGATGAATGTAGAGAAGAAAAGACAGAAGTCGCTCCAGTGTAATTCGAAGATAAGCGATAGCGTTTCAACGCTCTAATGGGTGCGATGTCGTGATTGGAGACGATAAAAGTAGCTCTGCAGTTGATGATCTCAATTGCCACACACAACCATCCAGTGCTTGCTTTAACCCGCGGCTGTCAAATGTGGTTGCATGTTGCATATGGTGTCTAGCTTGTATTGCTTCCAATTTGGTTAAATTGCATCTGCTTACTTTACACATTATACCATTGATAATGACATGCCTTCCTGTTTTTGATACATACTACATATGTCTATTAACCATGTTCGTACATCAAACTAATGCTCTTTTGTATCCCTCGTCAATCACTTATGATGAGACAGTCATCCGGGTGGGTTACTGTGAGACGCCCTACTCGTTTAAAGAGTGCGGTGTCATCCTCCCCACATGATTCTCAAGAAACAGCAAGGCTAAATGAAGATAGTCAACGTAGCTCTCTAGTTGATCACTGCAATTCCCCCGCACCACCATCGCAGGTGCTTGCTCTTACTTGGCAGTGTGATATGTGGTTGCATGTTGCATATGGTGTCTACCTTGTAATGCTTCTAATTAGGGTAAATTGCATCTGCTTAGTTAACACATTATACCTGTGAATATGACATGCCTTCCTGTTTTTGGTACATACTACGTCTTTCTATTATTAACCATGTTCTTACATCAAACTACTTCTCTTGTGTATCCCTCATCAATGCTCCTAATTTGTTAAATTGCATCTCCTTAGCTTACACATTATACATGTGACACTACTAGAAAAACCCCTACTAATGGCGCACCTATTTTGGCTATTAATGGCGCATCTGTGGTGCGCCATTAATAGCACGCCATTAGTAATTTTTACTAATGGCGCACCACACAGTGCGCCATTTATCTCAGAGACTAATGGCGCACCATGTATAGCCCACCGTGCGCCATTAGTATCTCAGATACTAATGGCGCACTACACAGAAGTCGCCATTAGTAACATTTTTTTTCAATTTTTTAAATTTTTCAATTTTTTTCAATTTTTTCAAATTTTTTAAATTTTTTAAATTTTTTTTCAATTTTTCTTAATCTCAGTTCACTATGGCTTAATCTCGGTCAATATGCTTAATCTCAGGTCAAATCGCACTCCGTGGTCAAACTTCCGAAAGGTCACCCATCCTCACACTACTCCAGCCCAAGCACGCTTAACTTCAGAGTTCTATCCAACCCGGCAACAGCTCACTTCACGGGCACTTGTTGATATATCTAGCATATCAATCTGTTATACCTTATTGATGTCTAGGACTTTGTTCATGTTAATGACTATGATGAAATATTGAAAATATTTCAAACTTCTCGATCATATTACGTACTATTTTTGAAAAAAATTCAATTTTTTGAAATTAGTAATTTTTTTTCTGTTACTAGTGGCGCACCACATCCACGGTGCGCCACTAGTAAGTTTGAAATTTTTGAATTTTTTGCCGCTAGATCTTGAAAGCCCGTAACTTTTTTTCTGTTAGGTTTTTGGGGATTTTGAAAATGTTTAACGGGTTCCCCCTGTTAAATTTGGATGTAACTTTTCGAGTAGATGATTTTTCATATAAAAAACTTTTTCATAAGTTATGCCCATTTTTACAAATTCTCGAGAGATTTTGCAAATGAAGTCGAAATTCATATTTGCAAATTTTCCCAACAACTAGACCACATATCACATGGGAAACTTATTTTCTTTTATTTTTTGACATTTTCATCATTTTCTTTTATTTTTTAAAACTAAAAAGCGATCCATGTGGGGTGCATTGGTGGAAGGTGGCCAAGTTACTAATGGCGCACCGTGGGGTGGTGCGCCATTAGTAGTTGAACTACTAATGGCACCACTCCCACGGTGCGCCATTAGTAACTTCTGGCCACCTTCCACCGACGACTCTGCGTGGAAGGTGGAAGGTGGCCAAGTTACTAATGGCGCACCGTGGGGTGGTGCGCCATTAGTAGTTGTTCAACTACTAATGGCGCACCACTCCCGCGGTGCGCCATTAGTAGTTTTGAAAAAAATAATTAAAAAATGATATTTTTTTTGATTTTTTTAAAAAAACTTAGTAATGGCGCACAGAGAAAGTGCGCCATTACTAGTTAAAACTAGTAATGGCGCACCACCCAAGGTGCGCCATTAGTAACAAAAAATTTCTTATGTTTTTTTTCCCAAACTACTAATGGCGCACACACACCAGTGCGCCATTAGTAATATATTACTAATGGCGCACCGAGACATGGTGCGCCATTAGAATATCTAATGGCGCACCACATCACAGGTGCGCCATTAGTAGCCATTCCATCTATAGCCCTTTTTGTAGTAGTGTGAATATGACACGCCTTCCTGTTTTTGGTACATACTACATCTGCCTATCAAACCATGTTCTTACATCAAACTATCGTTCTTGTGTATCCTGCGTCTATCGCTTATGATGAGGCAGTCACGCGCGTGGGTTAATATGAGAGCAATACTCTTATAAAGAATGCAATTTCATCCTCTCCACACGATTCTCAAGAAACAGCAAGCCTAAATGAAGATATTGAACGTTGCTCTGTACCTGAAGACATCACTTCCCCTACACCACCATCATAGGTGCTTGCTCCAACTTCGCAGTGTGATATGTGGTTGCATGTTGCATATGGTGTCTAGCTTGTAATGCTTCTAATTAGGGTAAATTGCATCTGCTTAGTTTACACACTATACCTGTGAATATGACATGCCTTCCTATTTTTGGTACACACTACATCTATGTGTTAACCTTGTTCTTACATGAAACTACCTCTCTTCTGTATCCTGCATCAATTACTTACGATGAGTCACCTTTATTCGTTGCATATTGCATATTATTTCTAGCCTGTTGCCATGTATTGCTTCTAATTTGGTCAAATACATTTGTTAGGGTCCTTTTAATTTGGCAGAGTGATATTGGTTTCATCTTTCATATGATTTCTAGCTTGCATCAATTCTAACAAGTTCAAGCACCTTGTGCTTAGTTTACACTTTATACATCATACATGTCAATATGTCACGCCATCCTGTTTTTCATACATATTCCATCCTCCTATCATGCGGCTGCCTTACATGAAAGTAGTGTTCGTCAGTATCATGCATCAATAAGTTCTGAAGAGCAAATTTTATTCCTTTTTCTTGTGGGTTTGACTTGACAAGGCAAAATCAAGAAAGGGGAAGGAAAAGAGTAAGGAAGGCGATGATAGTGGCCCTCTGCAGCAACGTAAACGGAGCATCTGTACCGATTCTCCTTGTACTGATAGTGCATTACATGGTCCAAGTCTCCGCTCCCCTACTCCACCATCCAAGGTGCTTGCTCTAACTTGGCAGTGTGATATCTGGTTGCATGTTGCATATGGTGTCTAGCTCGTATTGCTCCTAATTAGTGTAAATGCATCTGCTTAGCTTACACATGATACATGTGAATATGACACGCTTTCCTGTTTTTGGTACATACTATATCTGTCTATCACACCATGTTCTTACATGAACCTACTCTTCTTGTGTATCCTGCATCAGTCACTTATGATGGGACACCTTTAAGTTGGGAGTGTGATATTGGTTTGCGTCTTGAATATGATTTCTAGCATGTATTGCTTCTGGTTTGATGAACGCCACCTATGACAAGACAGTTTTAACTTGGCAGAGTGATATTGATTGCACCTTCCATATGGTGTCTTGCAGTGTTTCTAATTTGTTGAAGTGCCTTACGCTTAGTTACCACATCATAGGTGTGAATATGTCAAGCCGTCCATTTTTTCATACATATTCCATCCTCGTATCATGACTTTGCCTTTCATCAGAGTAGTGTTCGTCAGTATCATGCATGAATGAGTTCTGAAGAGCGAACGATGTTCCTTTTTCTTGTCGGTATGACCTCACAATGCAAAAATCAGTAAAGCTGAAGGAAATTGGCAAGGCATTGGATGATGGTGGTCCTTCCGAGCAACTGAAATGGAGGTTCTCTACAGATTCTACTCCGCCATCCGCCCAACAAGATTCGCAAGACAACGCAAGGCTAGACAGTCAACGTAGCTGTGTAGATGATGAGCACATCTCCCCTACTCCACCATCACAGGTGCTTGCTCTAACTTGGCACTATTATATGTGGTTCCATGTTGCGTATGATGTCTAGCTTGTATTGCATCCGCGTAGCTTATAACTTATACCTGTAACGATCACTTACCCATAAGACACATTTAACTTGGGACTGTGATGTAGGTTGCATCTTGCATTATCTTCTAGCTTGTACTGCTTCTAATTTCTTGAAATGGCACTTACGACGAGACACTTTTTACCTGATAGAGTGATATCGGTTGCATGTTCATATGGTGCCTAGCTTTCATTTCTTCTAATTTTGATGAAATGCCTTCCGCTTACTGTTTTTTCATACATATTCCATCCTCCTATCGTACGTGTGAATATGAAACGCTGTCTTTTGTTGTATATATTCCATCCTCCTGCGCTTGCCTTAAATCAAAGTAGTGTTCGTCTGTATCATGCATCAACCAGTTATGCAGAGCTAATTTTATTCATCTTCTTCTGGTTTTGACTTCATAAGGCAATATCATAAAATAGGAAGGAAAAGAGTAAGTTAGGGGATGTTGGTGGTACTCCGCACCGACGCAAACAGAGACTCTCTAGATTTGCCACTGCTGCTGCTAATGAAGTTGAAGTCCCAAGTCTACATGATGAGTTCATCTCTCGCACTCCACCATCGCAGGTGCTTGCTCTAAGTTGACAGTGTGATAATTGGTTTCATGTTGCATATGTTGTCTAGCTTGTATTTCTTCTATTTTGATTAAATTGCACCTGCTAAGTTTATACGTTATACATGTGCATATGACATGGCTTTCTGTGTCTAGAATACACTTCATCTATCTATCATACCATGTTCTTACATCAAAGTACTGCTGTTGTGTATCCCGCATCAGTAACTCATGATTGGACGCTTTTAACATGGCAGTTTGATAGTGGTTGCATCTTGCATTGATTTCTATGTTGTCTTGCTTCTAATTTTTGAATTGCCACTTATGACAAGACACTTTTAACTTGGCGAGTAATATTGGTTGCATCTTTCATATGGTGTCTAGCTTGCATTACTTCTATTTTCTTGAAAATCCTTACCTTAGTTTGCACATCGTAGCTGTGAATATGTCATGCCGTCCTGTTTTTCTTACATATTACATCCTCATACGGTTGTATTACATCAAAGTATTGCTTGTCTGTATCATGCATCAATGAGTTCTGAAGAGTGATTTTATTCTTTTGTGTTGTGGGTACAACTTGACATGGCAAAGTTAAAAAAGAGCAAGGAAAATAATATAGTAGGGAGTGCTGTTACTCGTTGGGTGAAACGGAAAAGGCTCTGCCGTCGATATTCTCTGGTACTTATAGTGCGAGAGAAGTTCCAAGTCCACCGCTAAATCTACAAACACAGTATCACCTGCTCCACCAGCTACGACATCCGCTTCAACTGCATACCAAGATCTCAACGAGTTACTCGTTCGTTTGCTCGAACGGCAGTTCCCAAGCTGCCTTCACACCTAACACTACTTCCAAGCTAATCGCTGACACAACAGGACTTGGCAAGATCAGATGAACCTCATGAGCATTAACACCAAGATGGTACCTGACCAAGTCAAGTTGCAGGTGCATGCTCCTTTATATGTACTCACACAGTTTGATGTACACTAACACTTTCCATATTCGTTGTTGAACTAGCACCACGGCGCAAGCAGAAACAGACATCAGGGATAATGCTTGACAGATTAACAAAATCTAAAGGAGGAAGAATGGAGATCCATTTTGAGGCAGGTTTAAAAGGCCACGTGATGCTACAGAGTCAGCCAAGTTAGTATCAGAGGCAGCAGTTGCCGTTAGGTGTCATGCGCGTATCCTCCCAACGTGGATCCAGTACAGGAATGAGAAAGACAATACCCAGTTTAACACCTTCCTTGGCCATTTATCGTAAGTAATGTTATTCATCGCAATTAGTAATATTGTCTTGCTCGTCCCATACTTTCTAGCTTCCTCCTAATAAGACTCACATTCTTTTTCAACAGATGAGGTTCAAGTTGGATCCGAAAGATGATGCAACTAAACAAGCATGCACTCATGTTTTTCATCCGCTTCTGCGATAGTATCGGTACCACCTTAGAAAATCTCACTTTGAAGGCAAGGCTAACAATGAAATCGCCCAAACATCTCCAAAGTGGAATATATTACAGATGAAGACTAGACAACCCTCGTTAAACACCTGGTGCGATCCAAAGTATCGTAGGCTATATGTATTCGATCAGACCACATATTGAACTTGTATTTATGTATGTGCCTTACAAGTGTATCTTCTTCTAGGCTAACTGTTTGTAGAACAAAACCAACCGTTCTAAAGTGAAATTCCAACAGACAACAGGATCTCATAGCTATATTGCACACTGCGAGGCTCTTGTAAATAGCTGCTACTTCCTTCTTTTTTTTGTGCCATATTATCGTATCTATATTTACTTGTTCCAAATACAACGGAAAGCCCGTGCGTACCAAAAAGAACCTGAACCGAATGCAGTGCAAATCCTCAAGGATTGCCACACCAGCAAGATGAAGGGCATGAGCACACCAGTTCAAGCCGCTGTTGTAAATCCTTACTCCTCCTGCCTTGAACTGATTGGTACTGTGATGTGTTCATTTAACTACTTGGTTTGCAGCCAATGTCAGTTACTCTGTTCACTTTTATACACAGTTGTCTTAACGTATCATTTCACCTTACATGGTTTAAAAGAGATGAAGGATATTCTTTTGGTCTTGATCTGTAATCTAGTTGTTATGTTCACGTGCGCACACAATGATAAAATAACCTGTTTGTTTTATATCTGTTTGCCCATGATATGAATGATGTCATACTATGTTCATCCTACTTTAAACCATGTCTCTTTATCCTTAGATGTCAACGAATGTGAGGAAATATACAATACAATAGGCATGCTACATGGACATATGTTCCAAAACTGATTTTATTATGTAGTTGGCACTACAATACATGCTAATGTATTACAGTAGTTCACCAAAATAAGTTATGTATAAAAGTTTAACCTACTTTATTTGTTTTTGTCTCATTAGTAACTCACTGGTACACTAATCTACAAGTTCAAACTTTCAGGAAGCTATGGAACAAATGATTGAACAGCCACAACCACCTGAAGGTGACGAGGCTACTACAGGCACAATGTCACCTCTTGCTACAAGTCGCCAAGATCTCTCCACTAAAAGTGCAAAAGCACCTTCTGCGTAATTCAGGTTGGTTTTCAAGGTAACCTCGTCCAAATCGCCTCTTGAACAAAATCTTCCTGCTAGATGAGTGATATACTGTGCTCGGACACAAGTCCAATCCCTAATGGACGTTGTTTCAGAAACAAGAATAGTGGTTGAGAAATGCCGTCAAGATATGAATGGTTTTGAAACCAGACTATCAGACATTCGATTCGTTGTTGAAGAGAAATGGCGGAAAAAGGTGGAGATCGTGCTGCTCCATCAGATTCTACAGCCTGAAACATTAGCACTCAGGTCAAATGATCTGTGCTTCTATACATCTGATGGTGCTTTTATGTGGAAGGATTGTAAACTTTATGCCAACAGGCCTTTTGTTGTATGATTGGAATTTATTTTTTTGTGATACAACATTTATGAGCTTCCACAGGCTGCAGTAATTATGATGCTATTTTTGTATAGTGTAGGTTTATCTTAGTAATGTATTCAGATGAAAGCTTCGTAGGAGCCCAACATGCCAACATTCGTCGGGCCCATTCCAATTGGGCTAAAAACGATTACAGGCCGAAATTGGCATGTAGCCCACTAAAAATATCTGGGCTTAAATTAGCATAAGCTTTCAAATTTTTTTGGTAGGCCTGTGCCCATAGTGGGCCTTTAACAGGCCTAAACATACTTTGGGCCCTCAGTAAAAGTAGGCCGTTTATAGGTGTAAATATGTCGAGCCCATAAAAAACATGGGCCTTTAATAGACCAAAAGTGAGATTGGGCCTTGATTGTGCCAAATAACCCATTGGACTTAGCAGGCCGAAATGGTGGCCCATTTACCATGCAGATATTTGACAGGCCGAAATTCAGACGGGCCGTAAATGCGCCGACCTAATACACGGGCCTTTACCAGGCCGGAACTTCGGTCGGGCTAGATTATCGTCATTTTTATATGGGCCGTTAATGGGCCCGATATGACATTGGGCCACATATGGCCCATGGTTTACGTCCGGCGTTAACGGGCCGAAAATGACAACAGGCCGAAAGTGGGCCAAATCTATAGTGGGCCTCTAACAGGCCGAATGACAGACATGGCCGAATATGACCCAAATCCTTCACGGTCGTTTATGGGCCGAAAGTTTTGATGGCCTGTAAATGGGCCCAAATGAAGCGGGACCTTTAATAGGCCGGAAATACACCGGGCCGTAATTCGGCCCAATTACTTAGCGGACTGTTAACGGGCGAAGTGACCATGGGCGCATTGATGACAAGTTTAGACCAGGCCGTTGTGGGCCGATTTGACAGAGAATGTTGGGCCTTTAGCTGGGTCGGCCCATTATGGTCTGCAGAATCTTGTGGGCCTTTAGCTGGGCCGCCCATTATGGTCCGCAAAATCTTGTGGGTTTTAGTGGGCCGCCCATTATGGTCCGCTAATTTTGTGGGCCTTTAGCTGGGCCGCCCATTATGGTCCGCTAAATCTTATGGGCCTTCGGTTGGGCCGGCCCATTTAAACTTTGTGGGCCACTTTTGGGCCAGTCCACGTGTCAACATATCATAGGCCCATCTCGACCGTTGGATGAGTGACACCTGTGCCAACGCGAGCTGACACGTGGATCCGTCAGCCCATGAGAATTTTACACGTGGAAAATCGGCATTGGTCGTGGCTGTTAACGGGTTATCGGATCCAAAATCCGACCCGATGGCTTAACGGCGTTCCGTTACGGTGGATGCCACGTGTCGGTCACCCTTGACGAAAGCACTTCTGTGACGCTGGATTTATCGTCATGGAAGTGGACACTTCCATGATAATAATTTTGGTAATGTCATGGAACACTTCTACGACAGCACAGGTATGGCTATCTTGATTCTGTCATAAATTTGCCATGGATGTACATGCATGACAAAAAACGCGACCTACTGTGACAAACACGTATCATCACGGAAGTGTATTTTTTTGTAGTGTATGGACCCGAAGGTCTGAGGTAAACTACCCACACATCATCTGAGAGGCTATGGTGTTGATGTAGAAGCCCTCCGTGATTGATGCCCCCTCCGGCGGAGCTCCAAAAAAGGACCAAAGATGTGGCACTCCAAAAATTTTGTTTTGGTTTTTAACAAAAACTTGGTTGGTTTTGAAGGAGGTCATTTAAACCCTCCCAAAAATCTCTTTCTCTCAAGAATTTTTCCTTTGACAAAGGATTTTACTTTGGCATCTTCTTCAACTATGGTGTTGGTTATTAAAAAACCTTTCTTCTGATTCTCTCCTTCTCAAATTTATTTTTGGGATTTATTTTTCCTTTAGAAGAAAACCCTAGGAGTTTTGGTTCTTCTATTATTTTTAAAACCACCCATGGTTTAATATTGCCTCTTGTGGTAAATCTTCCCAAAACCCCTCCTTCCCCTTTGGGACAATCCAAATATTCTGTCCCAACAAGTCCAACTCATTTTTGGATTTTATTTTATTTATATCTTTGCCCAAAACAATTCTGTCCATATTTTTGAGCCTAGGTGATTTGCAAAGCAAGTACCTAATTGCCTTTGAACTTTGCTCTCAAACTAACTTCTCAGGATAGTCCCTAGCACCCACAACCTAGAACCATCAGGATCTACTCTTCTTTTGTTCAATATTTTCAAATTTCAGCCTCTGCAAGTTTGGACCAGATTTGTCAAATTTGGTGAAATTCATATCTATTCTTCTCCAAAAATTCCACCAAAATTCATGCAACCTCCAGTTGCAATGAGAAGCCACTCCACCAAAATAATTAGCTCAAGGAAAAATCCCCACATGCCAAAAACATTCTGTCGAACACCTAGCATGCACTGTCACTTTGCACCTTCAGAAGATTCAGAGAAGTTCAGTGTCGTTTCTTCGTCAGAGAGATGTCACCTGTCAACTGTGCGCCTTGGCGCGTTGCGCATGGCCCCTCCTCCCTGGCCAGAGCACCGCACGCTCCCTTGGACGGGTGCAGGCGTCGGTGGCGGCGAGCGTCGCCGGCGTTGGCAGTTTCTGCGGTGGTCGAGCCACCCGTGGCGGCCAGCGAGGGCCTGAGCCAGCTGGCCCCGCCGTCCAGCACCGCACAACGCTCCCCTGCCTTTCGCGTGACCTCATGCACGCCAGCACACCCCGCCGCACTGTCACCGTGGCCGGCAAGCACAGGGCGAGCCCTCTGCTGCCGACGGGCCCGCGCCACCCCGTTTCGTCGAAACCCACTCAAAGCTCCTAATCCAAGTCCGTTTAGCGTCTGAATGGAACCAGTGGGCCTCCACGATGACGCTCAACCCCCTAAACCTCCCCGACCAAGCTCTGCGCCGCCGTAACCTTCGCCGGAGAACTCCGTTCACGGCCACCGCCTCGGACCGCCTATAAAAAGGGGCCCCGAGCTCGCCCTCAAGCACGCACCACCTCTGCACCTCACCAACACCCCACCAGGCCACTAGGAGGACCTCGAGGAGGTCTCCTCCCCCAACTCCGGCCACCCCGTTCTGCCTCGGCCACCACCTCGTTTCACTCCGGTGAGGCCGTCCCCGACGCCCAAGTCTCTTCGATAGCCCCCTCTAGCACCCAGTAAGCTAACCCCCGCTTGAATTAGGCCTTCGCAACCCTCCCTGATGAGATCACACTCCACCCGAGCCGCCGTCCGCCGGAGCAAGGGCCACCGTCGACGTAGTGCTCGCCGGCGACCACCACCACCACCCACCGACGAGGAAGCACTGAGCACGGAGGTACCACCCGATCCTCCTGCCTCGCCGTGGATCGCCGCCGGCGACCACCGCAGCTCTCGGCGCCGACGAGCTCCGTTCCCTCGTTTGAATTTTCAAACCTGACGGGTGGGACCCACCCATCAGCCTCTCTGTTCTTTTTTTGAACCGTTTTCTGAAAGCGTATTCTAACAAATGCGCTTTCCAATATGAATCGTTTTCTGAACTTTTCTGTTCTGCCCCCTGAGTATTTTCTGTTTCATTACAGAAAGGTCCTTGGACCAAAACACTTATAACTTTTAAACAGAAAAGGATTTTTGGTTGATTCTTTTTCTGTCCTCTTCAAAATTTTGTCTAGTTTTTTATCAGATTTATTTGAAAAATATTTGGAATATTTTTTTGAGCACCCCTTGGTATTTACGTTAGTGCGTATATTTTTGTATACCGTAGATACCGAAGGAGGTGACGGAACCGCAAACTTCACCGAGCTAGGCCCCGGCTACTCCGAACCAGGCAAGCATGTTTGAACTTTTGATATGATGAGTGTTTGGGCATGTTTGCATTAATTAGTATCATGGCATGTTCGTGAGCATCTCGATGAAAGTTTTATCACGTAAAAAGTTGAGGCAAGTGAGTTTCGGAAATCCATGAGTTGTTGGAAATGAGTTGCATGGCCATGAGTTGGCTTGAGAATGGGTAAGATGGCAGTGTTGTAGCATGCCAGTCTTATGCCAGACCATTGACCCAACGTCAACATGAATCAGTCCAGTTCCGTCCGTTTTCCCTTCCGTGCTACCACATGTTTTCCGCAAGGTATACGGCTTAGTAAGTTGCAAACCGCTTTCTGGTACACACCAAATCGAGAGGCCGGGATGAGGGTTCCATGGCCCTGGATTAAAGCCTATCATCCGGTCGGGGGCATGGGTGTTTCGGTTGGGACCGAGAGGGGGCACCCTTAGCGCTTGGCGTATATAAATTTGATCCCATGCTATTCGAGATTGTGATCTCCCCGTCTCAAAGTTTTTCTTGAACGCTGTCTAGGGTGATTCCTGGCAACATAAGGTGGGATGGGTGTGTACTGGTTGGCTGTGTTTCCTCCGAAATACCGTAAACGGAACTAGTCCTTCGAGACTATGGAAATCCGTTGGCTGTGGATAATGTAGTACAAACTCTGCAGAGTCAATAATCCTTGAAATCATCTTATCTAGATCCAAGTGCTGCGTTCATCTTATCTTGTCAAATGTCAGTCCCGGTGACAGAAACTCCTGAGAACCACATGAGTGTTCCATGTTTATTTCCCGTGGATGGACTAACCCGTTTACTGTCATGTTATGAATATATTCCGTGAGCACCATTTCTTGTAAGTTATGAATAATGAAGTATAAGCCCTTTCTGCGATGTCGCTCAGACGTCCGACTGTGGCTTTGTTATTTATTTACTTTTGATATAAGCCCTTTCTGCGATGTCGCTCAGACGTCCGACTGTGGCATTGTTATTTATTTACTTTTGATATAAGCCCTTTCTGCGATGTCGCTCAGACGTCCGACTGTGGCATTGTTATTTATTTACTTTTGATATAAGCCCTTTCGCAATGTCGCTCGACGTCCGATCGTGGCATTGTTATTTATTTACTTTTGATATAAGCCCTTTCTGTGATGTCGCTCCGACGTCCGACTGTGGCATGCATGTCTTTTCTTTCAGTATAAGCCCTTTATGAGGTGTCGCTTAGATGCCCGACTGCGGTATGCTTTACTTATTTGTTCACCCTTCGAGGCGTCGCTTCAGACACCCGATCGGTTTTTAGTTTATTTTCTTCGGGTTTTCGAGCGGACTACCGCCGATTCCCTTTTTACTTACCTTGCTATACTGATTTGATTGCGCATTGTTAAATTACTCATGACGCATTCGTGCATACATTTGTTATATCTTTTGTCCGAACTGTCTTGCGAGTACTTTCGAAGTACTCACCTGGCTTGTTGATTTGGCCAGATGCCGACGAAGGCGATCTCATGGATGAAGAGTTCGATAGCAAGTCCGACGCCTAGAGGAATCCCAGTCAGTCTCGTGCGACCCCTTGATTAGTCACTGTTTTATATTAGCTTCCGCTACCCAAATAAATTCACCGAGCCTCACCTCGACGCTCGATGAGCCGCCAGTGTAGGAGTCATATCATCCACTCTACTGTGTTATTCCACTACTTTACCTCGAGTCAGTAGTATGCCACCACTCCACTGTGTCATATCCGCCACTATGTATATTTATTGGCGTGCTTGTAATAAATTGTTGAGCAAGATCGGCTCGACCCTGTAATATATTAAATGCTACTGGCTTATTGTATCAAGGTTTTGTCTACCAGTGAGGAGGATTTTCCTCACACTGGAATTAATAGATCGGTTTCTCAATAAATATTTTTATTGGAAAACCGGTCGTGACAAGCTTGGTATCAGAGCCAGGCTGACTGTAGGAAGCCACTAGGTGTGATCGCTAATCGGTTATTAGCATATAGAGCTAAATTTTAATTTTTACAAATGTAGTCAATTTCGATATCAAGATAAATTTATGGTTTGACCATTCAGAATTTTGCCTACTTTTGTAGATGGTGGCAACGATTGCGAGTCACAGATGTTCGCCAACATGCCCGATGGGTTCGCAAGCTTCTCTCCTTCATCGTCCAAGTCGCGATGGGGCCATCTGGCGCTTGATCTTCTCACTCTCTCAGCACAAGGTCAATGACCGTCTAACCATGCACCAGAGTCGCGGTGCAATTCAAGGAGGGCGAGTTGGCGTTTCGGTTCTTGGGGATAGCCATGCCTCACGGAGAAGCATGCACTGCAGATGGCAGCCCGTGAGGCGATAGCTCGTCTCAGGGACATCCTTCCTTCGATGAAGACTCGTCGTTACCGCTACCTTCCATGTCACGTGCCATACACCTGCCACTACGCGTTCTCTTGCCCCAGAGTAGAACGAGACGAGGCTTTCGAGATGCTTATCGAGTATCTCCGGGCTTTGGAGGCAGCCTTCGACAACCTGGTGGACGACTTTGTGGCTGCCCGCATGGACTCAGTCCATGGCTGTGCCGCCAACAGGAGGGAGCTCCTGCGCACCGCACCGCCACTGAATTTCGTCTCATCATCAGCATCTTTTTCTCCTACTGCTCTCGCCACTACTTGTCGCCTGCCTACCACTAAGGAGTTCAACCATGTCATTGCGCCTACTCCAGTTCGTTCTGCACCACCCCTTGCGCCCGCTCATGTTCGTGTTGTCCCGCGATAGGGCACCTGCTCCACCAACTCAGCGCAGCACTTCACGCTGGAGCCTATTACCAAGAGGAGGTTGAGTCCCCACCTCATCTGCGCCTCACCCTTGGCAGGCCAAGGGAAATCCTTACCATCTCCGACTGAGTACGCTTAGCCGCCATGCGATGCACCGACCTGTGCGATATGTTTATATGTACATAGGCTGTGAGAAGTAGCTTGTTTGCGCATCATGTAGGAACCGGAGGAGTGCACTAGCCTAAATAACATGTCAGGAATATGTACGCATATCCTGAGTGATGTATTGTATAATTACTGCTTGCCTATAAGATATGTAATGAGCAGTCCTTCTCCGTGCGCAAACGTTTTTTCTCTTGAAAAATCTTGGAGCATTTGAGACTTCTTCCGTCTTCATGAATTTATTGACTTTTGCGACTCAAATTTCTTTTCTTATGAGTTTCACAAAATATGTCCCCAGAGTGAACAATGTCTCGTCCTTGGACGCGCTCCATGCCAACTCCGCAAGAGCAAAATTATGACACACAACCCAGCAACAATTTCACACAGGGGCAGTCAAGTCAACAGGACAGTGAAACATCACTTTCCCAAATGTGCCGTCTTTATGAGCAAAGTCAGCAACAACATCAGGAAATGATGAACCAAGTCATCAATATGGGAAATCACCGTGGGCAGTTTCAGCAGCAATCAAAGTTATCTGAGCTACAAAAGACGCGTCCCCAAACATTTTCTCACACTGACAAACCTCTTGAAGCCGAGGACTGGCTTCGAGACATGGAAAGAAAATTAATTATTGCCCTGTGTTCAGATCTGGAGAAAGTACTGTATGCACCGCACTATCTCACTGGAGCAGCCGCATCATGGTGGGAAAATTTCCTACACATGCACCCCAACGAAAATAATATAACATGGGAGGAGTTTAAAGAAGGTTTTCGTGGGGCACATATTCCTAAGAGTCTTATGAAGATCAAAAAGAGAGAATTTGATGACCTCAAGCAAAGGATAATGACGGTGTCAGAATACAACAGTCAGTTTACTCTGTTGGCTCGCTACGCCAACGAGGAGCGTATGTCTGAAAGCAAGAAGATGGAAAAATTCCTAGATGGTCTGACGCCCACGCTTAAATGCCAACTGGTCGTGCACACCTTTCCAGATTTTAAGACGCTGGTGGATAAGGCCATTACCTTGGAGAATGAGAGACGCAGCTTAGAAGATTTCCGCGAGCGGAAGAGGGACCAGACTAATCATGCCCGCAACCACTGCAGCAAGACAGATGTTCAGAAAAACTGGACACCCAAACCCACGACAAGCGTCTCACGTCCAATCAAGAATTTCCATGCAAGGGACAAGGAGTTCACATACCGCCCAGGCGTTACCTGTTACGCGGAGAAGAAGGGCACTATGCCAAGCAGTGCCCCAAGCCAAGGAACTCGACCCCAAAGCCGAACAACAGAGGCAATAATTCGGCGCCAAAGCGCAACAATTTCAACCCAAATAACAACCACAGGAAGGGTCATCTGAACCACGTGACCAAAGAGGAAGCACATAATGCCCCAGATATCGTACTCGGTACGTTTCCTGTCAACACAATACCTGCCATGTGTCGGGGAAGCTGATCGTGGCCCACGAACACCTACGGGACCTGGGTCCCTTGTGGTTCGGAGGGGGGCGGAGATTGCACGAAGAGCGGATCGAGGCGATGCACACGAGCATATTTACCCAGCTTCGGAGCTCTCCGGAGAGATAACACTCCTACTGCTGCTTTGTGGATTATATTGTGTTCCTTGTAGGGAGCAATGAGGGCTACAAAACCTAGCTCGAGTGAGTGTGTGAGTTGGATGAACTAAGCCGGAGCTGAACCGAACCCTTTCTACGTTGCACTTGGGCCTCCTTTTATAGGCACAAGGGGTCACCACATGTGGCAAGTAGGGAAGGGTAAGATAGTAAAAACATAGGTTGGTACACCGCTTTGTACAGTGTACAATAATCTATACCTAACTCTGACGGCAAGGGACAAGAGTCATCAATGCCCGTCTCAGTCGCCCGAACAGTGTAACAGAGACCGTCAAGTGCACCTCCGTTTGCCACGATGGTAGCTTGTCAGCGCCGCTTATAGCTGTTCCCCGCTGGCTGCACAGCCCGTCGACACGCGTGCTTGGGAGAGCCCCGTGGTGACACGTTGGCAGGTGAGCTGGAGCGGAGATGAAGAGAGGTCACTTGCCACGGCGATTGCCTTGCCGCGGCAAGGTTCTTGTCGCGCTCGGGAGCTTATCGCTCACCAAGCCTTCCCGGCAAGCTCCTCTTGCCGGGTCTTGTTTCCTCGCGCCTACGAGTGGCCTTCCCGGCAAGCTCCTCTTGCCGGGCCTTGATTACTTTGTTCTTGAATGGCTCCAAAGGGCCGCCGAGATCTTCGCGGTCATTAGGCTAGCCCTGCGCGGGTGATACAACTGCCTGCACGAAGTTCGGGATACTAGGGTACCCTACTCTAGTACACCGGCAGGAGCCCCGGCTCTGGGCCACCTGGCGCCGAGCTCGTTGGGCGAGGCCCAAAGCGATGCTGCGGGCATGCGTGGTCTTGATTACGCCGTTATTCGCTTGGACTCACCACGTCTCCCATGAACGCCACGCACCGGACGTGGCGCGTGGGGGAGATCGGGGCTTTCTTTAATGGGAAAAATCAGAACGCCGTCCCTTCCCCCCTTTATAAGCAGGGGGAACAGGGGCAGGGCGCCCACTTGCCCTCGCTGTCACATCAGAAAACCCCCGTCGCTTTCCCCTTCCTTCTTGAGCCCAAAGAGAGCAACGCTCCGCCCCCTCCATTGCCACCGGTGCCACCAACGCCGTCGACCTCCTCCACCACCTCCTCCCATGGCTCCGAAAGCCGACAAGGGAAAAGGCGTGAAATCGGCTGGGCGATGGCTCGCGGGCGCTATGGAAGGCGGGCCCTCTTGACCCCACGCTTGACAGAAGGAGCTGCGGAGCTGTACTATCTCTTCGTCGACGGTGGTGGCAGGCGCACCAGACGAGGGTGATCTCCGCCGCCACGTCCGATAAGGTCTCCATCGGGTACCCCTTTTTCGCGATTTTCTTCCACTGCGGGCTCTGCCCGCCCTTTTCTGAATTCTTCTGCAATGTCATGAACACATATGGCCTCCGCCTCCTTGACTTCACCCCCAATGCCATCCTCACCATGGCCGTTTTCGCACACCTTTGCGAGAACTTTGTCGGGGTCCACCCAAATGTCGCACTCTTCTGCCACTACTTCTCACCCCGCGTAGAGAGAGGAGAGCCACTTGCTGGAGGAATTGCATGGACCTCTAGGATCGGCAAGAAGGAAGCGTATCTTGAAGGAGAGTTGCGCAGCAAGTGGGAGGACTGGAGAGCTGACTGGTGTTGGATCTTAGAGGAGGAGCCACAGCCTTTCACCGCCTGCGCGAGACCCCATAGTTAGCGGGTAACGATTGGAGCAACTTGGCGCGGAGGACGACAAGTTGAAGATTGCCGTGACTAGGATTTTGCGTCTCCGGCAAGCAGGGCTTACCGTAGGAGCAGTTGGCGCGGACTTCCTTCGCCGCCGCATTGCGCCCTTGCAGGAGAGAGGGAGGCCTGCTTGGGAATTCCAGAACGCGGCGGACATCATGAGGCTGCGCCCTGGTTTGAATTGGAATTTTACTACCTTGGAGCTTGATGGCATGCTGCGAGAGTTGTTCAAGCCTGAAGCGGATAACCCCGGGTGGTGCATGTTGCCGAGGGGAGTTGTGCCCTTGTGCAACAACTCGTCGCTTGACAGCATCTGCGCGATAATGCCATTGTGCGATTCCCATGGAATCATTCCAACTTGGCAGGAGCCCGCCGACGATGTCGTGCAACAGTTCTTCGACAACTTGGTTGAAGTGCCGATCCACGCCGACGAGCAGAGGCGGCTCACCCGCGACACCACTGATCAGGAGATGGCGCGCAACGCCACGAGGTGGGAGGAAGCTGCGGAGGCTGCTGCCGCCGGCATATTTGGGTTCCTTTGTCGAGGAGGCGGAGGCGGCCGAGGCAGCAAGCCTTGCCGACCGAGAAGAGTTCGTCGCCGAGGAGGAGCAGACCCGAACCGTCGACGAGCCGAGCTAGCCTGCCGGGCGCTTCTCCTCCGCCGTCAAGTAGCTTGCCGCAGGGGAGCCGCTGCCCGCCAAGGAGAGCGTCTCCGTAAGGCTGGAGAAGTGGCGGGGGCATCTGGTCCAACTGCCGCCTCGCCGCCCGCCGCGCTCCACCGCGGCAAGCACTATTGCAGCTGAGGCGCCTCATTCGCCACGGCGACGCTAGCGGGTCTTCAGAGTCGCGGTCCTGCACCCGCCAAGCGTCGAGGGAATCTTCTCCCCAATCCGTCGCGCCGGGCGGAGTTTGATCTCTCGCCCTCAGCTCCGAGGAAGAAGAGGAAGAGTAAGATCTGTCGTTGCTACTTGTAATCTTCCAATTTATTGCTTTATCTTATATCGACCTGATTTCTCTGAACCTTCTCCTTGGGGCCGCTAGCTCAGAGGGCGTCGAAGAGGGCCAAGACTCGGTGGTAAATCGTCTCAGATGACTCCCTTGTGGCAACAGGGGACATGTCCGGGACTCCCTTGCCGGATCCGGCAACCCTTCCACAGAGCAGCCCCCAGCACAGCCCCCAGCGTAAGTGTTTGGTTTACTTTTCGTGGTTGGGTGTGCTTGGGTGCTTCTCCGTCACTAATATCTGGTTTGTTGAATCTCGTAGGAGCAGAGCAGCCACATCAGGAAGCACCGGAGGCTACTCCCGAGATCCAGCCTCATCAGGAAGCTCGGAGGTCACCCCGAAATTCTGCTCGTTTCAACTACGCCACCAAGGGAGAATTCTCCGCCAAGGGAGCGCTCTCCGGCAAGGGAGGCCTCTCCGACAAGGGGACCTTCTCCGGCAAGAGGCAGCGCCGACAACCCTCCGGTGGTGGAGACCGCGGCAGCAGACCCTCTGCAGGTAATCTTCTTGTTTGAGAATTTCCTTGGGTTCTTTTCTTGTTCTTCTCTTTGAACATTCGCTTGACTTGTGCTTTCTTCTTCTGACCATCAGATCCATCTGGCGGAGATCCGATGGAGACTGAAGCTGCCGGCGAGGAGGACGCTTGCGGTGAAAATGTCGACGCCGCCAACATGGAGGAGGAGGCTGGCGCGACGGCCCGGCCCGCGAGGAGCCGCCAAGGCTCTTGGGCGCAGGGGCTGGGGAGGAATCTGGCGATCACACCGAGCGGCCCCTGAGGCCGCAGGAGCGCCAGGCGTTGCACCGACCTCCGATCCTCCCGCTACCGATGCCGCACCAGACTCCGAAGAGCCTCAGTCCGGCGCCTACCTGAAGGCCGGCGAGGGTGTCTTTATTAAGCTCCCATGGGCATCAAGCTCCAGGGCACCGGCCGAAGGGGAGACCTTTGATGCGGAACTGCTTGCCTCCGCCGGGCTGTCGCTGGTTGATGCCCGAGCAACAGCGATGGTGAGCCGAGGAGGAGCAGCTGCTAATGAGGTTCTTTGTCGCTCTACCGTGCCCGACAAGCCAAACTGGAGTCGAGGCGCTTGTCGCGAGGCGGGAGCTGACTTGGAGAAAGCAGCGTGGAAGAGCTCCGACGCGCCAACAAAGACTCTCCGGGATATAGCGAGCACGGAGCAGCTTTCGAGGCGCCTGGCCTTCATCTTGGAGAAAGGCGAGGTCGAGAGCAGCAGAGGCTTGCCGGCGAAGCTCTCAGCGGGAAGGTGAGCTGGCGCAGCGGAAGATCAACCTCGGCAGCTATGAGGAAGATCTCGCCGTCTTGTGAGCAAGCGATTAGCGGGCCACCGGGAGGCAAAGGATCTTGCCGCGGCTGCCGAGGCCGCCAAGAAGGAAGCTGGAGGCGAGGTGGCTCAGCTGGAGTCCACCCTCCGAAGAGCGCCGAGGAGGTCACGGGTTGAAGCCTTGGCCGAGAAGGATGCCTACACCTCGGCGAGCTGCAAGGTCGCTTCACTAAAAGATCAAGGAGATCGATGCCGCCAAGGGCGTCAAAGCGGATCTGGAGCTGAAGCTGACCACCCAGCGGAGGCGTTGAATGGCGCCAAGGAGGCGGAAGCGGGCCTGTTGGAAAGATCAAGGCCACCGAGGAGTTCTTTGTCGAAT
The DNA here is from genome assembly GCA_021605205.1 of Aegilops longissima. Lineage (NCBI taxonomy): Eukaryota > Viridiplantae > Streptophyta > Magnoliopsida > Poales > Poaceae > Aegilops > Aegilops longissima. The sequence goes on along the minus strand of CM038678.1, from coordinate 694,652,824 downwards.
CTGTGACCGCTTCGAACAATCTCGAGATAGCATAATGCCTTTGGACGGAAGGTCTCGTGGACACCGCCGCCCGGCATCCATAATGAGCTGATGGAGTTGGGGATGGCGGATCTTGGGTACTCCACCGGCGAGAACCTCCAACCCAGCGTCAAGCTCAGCCTATTCTTCAAAGGCGTCTTGGCGGGTCTCCAGCGGCTCGGGAGGAGATCCCAAAGCAGGTGGCGGAGGTCGCGCCTAGTCTCGCCGGGGCTCTCGGAAGGTGTTGATGAAGGTGGCCTTCCGCAACCCAGGCGTCGAATTCACCAAAGTCCTCAAGTCCCTGCCTCCATCCCTTGAGCGTTGAAGCGCTCAAGGCCCTTGTCGCACCATTGTGGACAGGGTGGCGGAGTCAAGAGGCTCGATGGCGACCGCGTGGAATAGGCCGCCAAGCTTATCTTTCCCTTGTCGCTGTAGATCATGTTTAGGTGAAAAATCTATTAGATCCGCGACAAGTTATTATGTAATATACACTATCTTAGGCAATCGAATGCAATGTTATTTCCTTTACTCGATTCCTTCCCTTGTATGTTTATACCCTACGCTTTTAGGGGAACTTGTCAGTGCGAACACCTTTGCCGCGAGCGCTGAGTGCGGAACTTCAGCAGCCTGCTGGCGATGCCGTCTCCGACAAGCAACCTTGTCGCAACTAGTTGCAGCACACTTAAGTTGTTGAGCGGACTCGAAACAAAGTAAGGGTGCAAGCTAGTCACGAGTTGGTTCCTCCGCGCACAGGTTTTCCATACAAAGTACTATCGTTTGAGGAAGATAACTTAAAAATTTTAAAACTGGTCGTTTAAACTTAGCAACTTAGCTTCTCTGTTGTCCATTTCCCGGCAAGGCGACAGTTCCTCGAGTGACGCTTGGCGGCCCACACTATTATCTTCTCCTTCCCCCCCGGTTAACTTGTGGGTGGATGAACCTTCTTCTTGTTTGAGAAGAAAGAAGAGAAAATAAAGTTATGGAGCCTAGTGGCTCGTTATCGCTTACCCGGTGTGGATGCTGCACAAAATGTTAGTAAACACATGCATATAAGATTATGAGTGCATGTATTGACAAGTTGTGCGCAACACATAGGCTTTACTGATGCACGTGATCTGCGCCCGACTTTGTACAAAGGATTACATGCAACAGCAGCAAGACTTGTACAAAAGAGTGGTTGCTGGAACGGGTCCCGGCAACCGCGCCTTATGGGTAAAACTTGCGAAGATGCTCTATATTCCAGGAATTGCTCACGGGCGCCATCTTGGTCTCAAAGGCGGACAGCGCCGGGCCTAGTGACTTCGTTTCACCCGATAAGGGCCTTCCCACTTGGCGTCAACTTGTTGGAATTCTTGGCGGACTGAGCGCGCGAAGAACAAGGTCGCCTTCCTCGAAGCTTCGGCATTAACTTTGCAGCTATGGTAGCGGCGCAAAGCTTGCGATAACGAGCAGCTCGTCTGCAGCACTGAAGGCGATCTTCCTCGAGGAGCAGCAGCGTCATCTTGTCGCAGCTGCTCTTGCTCAAACTCATCATAAGCGAGCACTCGTGGTGACCCGTATACGAGTTCCGTGGGGAGAACTGCCTCTGCTCCATAGACTAGGCGAAAGGTGTGCGGCGGTGGCTCGATTTGGCGTCGTCTGATCGACCAAGAACCACCGGCAGCTCCTCGATCAATTTCTTCCGCACTTGTGCAGCACAGCCGAAAGTTCTGGTCTTGAGTCCCCGCAGCACTTCAGCGTTTGCTCTCTACCTTGACCGTTGCTTCTCGGATGAGCAGCGAAGCAAAGCAGATCTTGGCGTAAGATCTTGGGCGTCTGCATGAAGGTGCGGCTCATGAACGTGTGTGCCGTTGTCGGTGATGATCCGGTTAGGAATCCCAAAATGGCAAACAATTGACTGAAGAACTTATCGGCGGATTGTCTTGCTGTCACCTTCCTCACTGGTTCCACTTCCGCCACTTTGTGAACTTGTCGATTACAGCGTACAAGTACTCAAAGCCCCGACAACTTCGGGGAAAGGGCGAGGATGTCGAGCCCCAGGCTGAAAAGGGCCAGGATAAAGGGATTATGCGGAGAGCTTGAGCTGGTTGGTGTATCTGTTTGGAATGGGCCTTGCACGCTTCACACTTGGTTACTTGTGCAGTTGCATCTGGAGGGCTTCGGCAGAAGAAACCTTGCCGGAAAGCTTTGCCGGCAAGTGCTCTTGCGCCAATGTGGTGACCACATATGCCTCCATGTATCTCGCCAGCAGCTTCTGTCCATCTTCGGCGAATACACTTCAATTTCACACCGTTGAGTCTTCTTACATGCGGGGATGTTGTCAACAAACTGATACATACTTGACTGCTGGGCTACTTTTCCGCTTCTTCTTGCTCTTGGGAAGTTCTCTGTCTGAAGGAAATGGGCGATTTGCTGCGCCCATCTTTGGAGCACGTGGCTCGACAACAAGGACCAAAGGCTCATCTACCTTTGTGGGAACATTAGCTTCCACGGCAAGAACACGTGGTTCTGCGGAGCTTAACGATCCCGGCAAGCTTGCGCAGCAAAGCTTGTCGGGGCGTCTGCTTCAACGAGACAAACCTCGGGGTTTGTCGGACGAACACTCCTCGGTGATATTTGTATTGATTTTAGGGACCTTCTTGGCGGCGGCTCCAGGGAGCTCTGCCGGCAAGTAGTCGCCGGAAATCAATTTTCTCTTCTTGCTCTGTCCTGTTGACGGTGTTACTGTTGGCTGAGTTAGCTTGAGCACGAAAATTCCTGGTTCCACAGGTAACTTAAGTGCGGCACATTTGGAGAGGCCATCAGCTATATCATTCTGAGCTCTTGGAATGTGTTCCATTTGCAGGCCTCCAAAGTGCTCTTCTATCTTTCTCACTTCATCGACGTAGGCTTCCATCAACGGACTCTGATAATCTTTATTTACTTGGCGGACGACAAGTTGCGAGTCCCCCCTGACAATGAGCTTCTTGATCCCAAGGTCTACCGCAATCCTGAGACCGGCAAGCAAACCTTCATACTCTGCAGTATTGTTTGTTGCTTGTTCCTTGGGAAAGTGCATCTGGACTATGTACTTGAGGTGCTCTCCGGTGGGTGCGATAAGCACGCCGCGAAGGCACCGGCGCTTTGCAGCGAGAAAGCACCATCAAAGTACATCAGCCACTTTTATTTGCCTCTTTGTGGGGATGCTCGTCTCGGAATTTCTTCATCTTGCGTTGGCATCCATTCAGCTATGAATTCTGCCAATGCTCTGCTTTGAATAGTTGAAGTGCTTTCAAACTAGAGGCCAAAGCTTGCAGTTCGGTGCCCACTCGACAATTCTGCTGTTGCTTCGGATTTTGTAATATCCTTTTCAGCGAAGCGAGTGACAACTGTTATCTCATGTGCTTGGAAGTAATGGCGCAGCTTTCTCGAGGCCATGAGGAGGCCGAAAAGCAGCCACGCACACCGAGTACCTTGACCTAGCCCCTGCGGAAGAAGGCCTGACAAAGTAGGTAGGCGCTGCACCATCTTTTACGTATCTTGTCGCAACCCCAGCTGATCTGCTCTTATCGGGACCAAAGCTTGATGGCGAAGCCCCTGCTTGTCGCTGGATGCATCGCCTCGGTTGCGGCTCATCATCCGCTTCCTCTCTGTTACTAACGCATCACTAACCACTTGATTGGTTGCTGCTATATACAACAACTTCTCTTAATGGCCTAGGTGCGACAAGTATTGGAGTGGAGGACAGGTATCTCTTCAAGTCTGCAGCGCAGCCTCCGCCGAGTCCATTTAATTGGACCTGCCTTTTTCAAAATCTTGAAAAAGCGGCGGTAGCGCTCATCGAGACTTAGAGATGAACCTCTTTGAGAGCAGCCACGCAACCGGCAAGCCTTCCGACATCCTTGGCGTGCTTTGGTGCTTCAATCTGCTCAATGGCCTTGATCTTGTCGGGATTGGCTTCAATTCCCGCTGAGACACAAAGAACCGAGAAGCTTGCGGATGGGACTCAAACACGCACTTCTCGGGGTTGAGCTTGAGGTTGATCTTGCGCAGATTTGCAAATGTTTCATCAAATCCTGAACCAGAGTTGCTTTGTCCTTGCTCTTGACCACTATGTCATCCATGTAGGCTTCTACATTTACGTGTATTTGTGGCTCGAAGGCATCATGGACTACTCTTGCAAAGGTTGAACCGGCATTCTTTAAACCGAAAGGCATCCGTATGAAGCGATCGTGCCACATGGTGTAATGAATGCGGTTTCTCTTCATCCTCTTACGCCATGAAGATCGATGGTATCTGAATATGCATCAAGAAATGAAGGCAGATCACATCCAGCCGTGGAGTCAACAATCTGGTCGATCGCGGCGGGGAAATGGGTCTTTGGGACAAGCTTTATTAACATCGGTGAAGTCAATACAAAGTCTCCATTTCCCATTAGCCTGCATACAACTACGGATTGGCCAACCACGTGGGATGGAGGACTCCTCGACAAGCCTGCTGCTTCCAACTTCTTGATTTCTTACGCTATGAACTCTTGGCGCTCCTTTGCTGTTTCCTAACTTTTTGCTTGGCGGGCCGCGTGAGGACAGACAGCTAGGTGGTGCTCAATTACTTTCCTGGGAACACCGGGGATGTCAGATGGCTACTATGCAAACACATCGACATTCGCCCGCAGGAAAGCAACGAGCTCGCCTTCCTATTTAGGGTCAAGCGTGGCACTGATGGTGAAGGTACCACCAGTGCTGTCCTCCTTGGCGGGCACCTTCTTGGTCATCAGCGGAGCTGCCATCGTCTTCTTGCACTTGCAGGTGGAGCTCGATGGTGCGTCCTCGACGGTAGCGCAGCACTCGAAGAGGTGCGCTTGCGGAGTGGGCAATGAGCTCTTGCGGACTTGGTGGTCTTCTTCTTCCCCGGGAGCTTCAGTGACAAGTGGTTTGCTATCTGTTGTGGCTGCTGCATCCGGTAAATCTTGTCGGCGCAGATAAGCGCATCCTTCTTGTCGCCATGGACAGAAATGGCGCTTATCGGGCGGGCATCTTGAGTAGGTTGTAAGCATAATGAGAGGCGGCCATGAACTTGGCGAGTGCTAGGCGGCCAAGTATGCCATTGTAGGGCAATGGGAAATCGGCAGCGTCAAGCGTGACCCTCTCGGTTCTGAAGTTGAGCTCGCTGCCAAATGTTACCGGCAACGTGATCTTCCCTTTGGGCTTGCTCCTTCCTGGGTTGATTCCTTGGAAAGTACCAGTTTCTTGAGCTCGTTGTCGAGGATTTGAAGCTTACGGAGCACTGCGAGAGGAGATCAAATTTAGGCCGGCCCCGCCTCAACCAACATCTTTGTGACCTTGAGGTTGCGGATGGTTGGTGAGACCAACATCGGCAAGCACCCGACCGCAGTGATGCGATCGGGGTGATCCTCAATGTCAAAGATGATGGGCGTGCTGGACCACTTCAGAGGTTTGCGTGACTCTATGGATGGTTCTGCTGCATTGACCTCACGCATCCATTGTTTGAGTTGGCGGTGCGAGGTATGCAGAGACGCACCACCGTCAACACAAAGGACCTCCGTTGCCTTCTAGAACTCCTGCTCGTCAGCTTCATCGTCTTCCATGTCCTCGTCATCTCCATCTTCGTCTTCTTCCTTGTCGCGGCCGCGGGGAGGTCTGTCACCTTGCCGCTGCTTGGCCTTGCCGCGGCGTCCTCCCGGCCGGGTCTCTTCTTACTTGCTGCACCTGCACCTTCTGGGCCTTCTCCTTGTCTCGCCGCTCGTATTCAGCTTTCTGTAGCTCAACAAGCTGCTCGACTTTCTTACAGCTCTGGAGATCGTGGCCCTTGGTGCGGTGGATCTTCTGATCTTGCTTGTTGGAGCTGTCGGGCTTGTCGGCGGCCGCCACAGCTTGGCGGTCGGCGTCGGTGACAACCTTCTTGCGGGCCGCTAGCCTTAGCCTTGCTGGGCGCCACCTCCATTGTCGGACTGCTCGACAACTAGTACTTCTTGGTTTTCTTCTTTACATTGTTTAGCGCGCGGCTCTTCCTTGCAGGCGATCTCCTCCTGTCAGACTCTGCTCCCACATTCTCTCTGGAGTCTTCTTCCTTCTTCAGTAGCGTGCACACTTGTCGGCCCGGCGTAGAGCTCGTGGCGTCTTTCACTTTGCACATCGCCATCTCCTCCCTCATCCTGCGGTTTCGTACATTACGATGAAATGCACCGATCACCTTGGCAGGGTGGGCGTCTGGGATGTTGTAGTGCACTCGATGAATCTCTGGATGAACTTGCGAGGACTCTCCCTCCTACGGGCAAGCAGGTGGAGGTCACTCTCTGGCCATGAGGCTTGTGGCCGCTGTGAAGGCGCCAACAAACTGGTGGCACAAATCTGCCAAGAAGAAATAGAGCCATCCGGCAAGTGCATGAGCCAAGATCGGCGTTTGGCTTGAGCACCGGGGAAAGTAGTTGGCGAGGATCTTGTCGTCTCGTCCCCGCAGCCTGCACCGCGATGGTGTAGATCTTGAGAACTCCGATGGGTGTGTCCTGCCATCATACTTCTCGGTACATCTGGTTTGAAGTTTTTCTTGTCGGGCCACGGACTTGCCGCAGCTCACGAGTGAAAGCAGGGCAACCCACGCGTCTGACAAGTCGCTGGTTCCCTGGCGCATGCATATCAACGATGGGCCCGGCGCGCTGTTCGGATTAATGGCGCTTCTCTTGGCGCTTCGTACGGGTTCGGCGTCTTCTTCTTGCCGTTCTCGAAGAACTTGGCGCTGGTCGCGACGAGCTCGCGGATCCGACGACGCTGTGGAGTCGCTGTCGAGGTGGATCCGGCGAGTCGGCGATCTTGGCCTTCGGGAAGGGGAGTGCACGGTGGCTGCACCCCCGCAAGTCTCGTCGCCATCGGCTCGTGCCTTGTCGCCTTACCGCGGCTGCGAAGCGCTTGGTTGCCGCGGGACGTCGCCATTGGCAAAGCCGATGAGGCTCTGGATTGTGGCCCTCCATTCGTCGACCTTGTCGGCCGTTGGAGGGTAGTCTAGAAGTAGCTGTGCTCTTGCCAAGGCTTCTGCTGGTGTGGTGGGTGGCAATGGCGTACGTAGCGAGGAACGGGATGTGCTCGGATTCCTAACCAAGTTAGGAGGAGCAGCATCCCGCCCAAGCGTCCGTACTCCACTCGTACCGGCATGCTGAGGTGCATGCGGGTCTCGAGGGCCTCGGGATCCTCAGCTTGGCCTTGATCCAACGGCGTATGGTGCGCGAGCATCATGACGCTGTCGGTCCCGCGCCTCGAGAAGGGCGGTGCGGACTCGGACGCCGACGCGCCTCGCTGTCTTGTCCTTGGACCTGGCGGCGTTGTGGGCTCTCGATGGCGCGGTTCCTCCGCGGCGTTTCCCCACCACCCGACAGCTCCGGTGGTGGTGGGTTCGACGCGGACGGCTCTGCTGCTGCCGAAGACTTCTTCTTGGCGCCATGTTAACGAAGATGTTGATGAAGTTGCTCGTGTGACCGCGGATCGGGTTCACACAGCCTCGACGCCTACGGGCGCGCCAAAGATGTCGGGAAGCTGATCGTGGCCCACGAACACCTCAGGACCTGGGTCCCTTTTGGTTCGGAGGGGGGCGGAGATTGCACAAAAGCGGATCGAGGCGATGCACACGAGCAGATTTACCCAGCCGGAGCTCTCGAGAGATAACACTCCTCTGCTGCTTTGTGGATTATATTGTGTTCTTGCTAGGGAGCAATGAGGGCTACAAAACCTAGCTCGAGTGAGTGTGTGAGTTGGATGAACTAAGCGGAGCTGAACCGAACCCTTTCTACGTTGCACTTGGGCCTCCTTTTATAGGCACAAGGGGTCACCACATGTGGCAAGTAGGGAAGGGTAAGATAGTAAAAACATAGGTTGGTACACGCTTTATGCAGTGTACAGTAATCTATACCTAACTCGACGGCAAGGGACAAGAGTCATCAATGCCCGTCTCGATCGCCCGAAACGATTAGCGAGGGACCGTCAAGCGCGCCGTTTTCCACGATGGTAGCTTGTCAGCGCCGCTTATCGCTGTTCCCCGCTGGCTGCACAGCCCGTCGACACGCGTGCTTGGGAGAGCCCCGTGGTGACACGTTGGCGGGTGAGCTGGAGCGGAGATGAAGAGAGGTCACTTGCCACGACGATTACCTTGCCGTGGCAAGGTTCTTGTCGCGCTCGGGAGCTTATCGCTCACCAAGCCTTCCCGGCAAGCTCCTCTTGCCGGGGCCTTGTTTCCTTCGCGCCCTGAGTGGCCTTCCCGGCAAGCTCCTCTTGCCGGGGCCTTGATTACTTTGTTCTTGAATGGCTCCAAAGGAGCCGCTGAGGATCTTGGCGGTCATCGGGCCAGCCCTGCCGCGGGGTGCTACAACTGCCCGTGCACAAGTTCGGGATACTAGGGTACCCCTACTCTAGTACACCGACACCATGGTTTTGTTTGATTCTGGAGCTTCTCACTCATTCATTTCGAAAAGTTTTGCCTTGCAAAATAATTTTTCGATGCTTCCCTTGGAAAAATCTATGATCGTCAAGTCCCCTGAAATTAAGCAAGTTACCCAGAGTTATTGCCAAGGTGTGGTTATTGAGTTTGAAGGGTTGATGTTTCGCGCCAATCTTATTGTGTTGGAAAATAAAGGACTGGATGTCATCTTAGGGATGGATTGGTTAACTACCAACAAAGGTTTTATTCACTGCTTCAACCGGACCGTGATCCTCACCCACCACCACGGGAAGACCATAAAAGTTTCAGCCAAGGAAAGAAAAATATCCTGGCAACCAAGATTGAACAAGGTGGATATTTCTGAATTGAGCAAGGTTCCAGTAGTGTGTGAATTTCCAGACGTGTTTCCCGAAGAACTACCAGGCATGCCACCAGACCGAGAGATAGAATTCAGCATTGAGCTAGCACCCGGAACCGCCCCCATATACAAGAAACCATACAGAATGGCACCATCCGAATTGGTAGAACTGAAGAAGCAAATAAAAGAATTATTGGACAAAGGTTATATACGAGCCAGCTCCTCACCCTGGGGTTCACCAATTTTATTTGCCAAAAAGAAGGATGGAACCCTGAGATTGTGCATAGACTATCGAGCGCTTAACATGGTCACAATCAAGAATAAATATCCGATGCCACGGATAAATGATTTATTTGATCAGCTCGCTCAGGCCAAGGTGTTCTCAAAAATTGACTTGAGGTCGGGATACCATCAATTAAAAGTACGAACAGAAGATATTCCCAAGACGGCATTCACCTCCAGATACAGATTATATGAGTTCACCGTAATGCCATTCGGACTAACAAACGCCCCTGCATATTTTGTTCACCTCATGAACAAAGTATTTATGAAGTTTATGGACAAGTTTGTTGTGGTATTTATCGACGATATTCTGATATACTCCAAGACACCAGAAGAGCACGCTGAACATCTCCAAATTGTACTAGGGGAACTCAGGAAACATCAATTGTACGCTAAATTCAGCAAGTGTGAATTTTGGCTAAGGCAAGTAGGTTTTCTGGGCTACGTGCTAACCCAAGAAGGTATTGCCATAGACCCGGAAAAGGTCAAGGCCGTACTTGGCTGGAAACCACCAGCCAGTGTAACGGACATACGAAGTTTCTTGGGAATGGCAGGATACTACCGAAGATTTATTGAGGGATTCTCCACCATAGCAAAGCCAATGAGGCAGCTACTCAAGAAAGACAAGAAGTTTGAATGGATGGAAGCTTGCGAGAAAAGTTTCCAAGAATTGAAAAGGAAATTAACGTCAGCACCAGTATTAATTGTGCCGGATATACACAAGGATTTTGAGGTGTATTGCGACGCATCCCGGAAAGGCCTCGGATGCGTGTTGATGCAAGAAGGCAAGGTAGTCGCATATGTCTCCAGACAACTTCGCAAGCATGAGGAAAATTATCCTACTCATGACCTGGAGTTAGCAGCAGTTATTCATGCACTCAAGGAATGGAGACACTTTTTACTTGGAAATCATTGTGAAATATACACGGACCATAAGAGCCTCAAGTATATTTTCACTGGCAGGAACTGAATTTACGGCAACGACGCTGGTTGGAACTAGTGAAGGATTATGACGTTGGAATCCACTACCACCCAGGAAAAGCAAATGTAGTGGCAGACGCTCTAAGTCGGAACCCTAGCCCAAACAACGACGGCCTGCCAAACCTGAGACCTGAATTTCGGCAGGAGTTTGCTAAACTCAACTTGCTGGTAGTCACCGAAGGCAACATATCAAATTTAGAAATACAGCCTACCCTGATGGAAACGATTAAAGAGGCTCAGCATGGACACCCCAGCATTGAAAGCCATTAAACGGAAAGTGAGTTTGGGCAAGGCCCCAGAGTTCGTTATCGATAAGCAGGGAATATTGTGGTACGGAGTTAGACTTTGCGTTCCAAATATCAAGGATCTTAAACAGCAGATCTTAGCTGAAGGCCACACCGCCCCGTATTCGATACATCCCGGAGGGACAAAAATGTACAAGGATATTCAGGAAAAATATTGGTGGCACGGTCTAAAAAGGGACATAGCCACGTTCATCGCATGTTGTGACTCTTGTCAACGCATCAAGGCGAGCACCGAAACCGGCGGACTTTTACAGCCAAATAAAATACCGAGTGGAAATGGGGCGAGATTGGGATGGATTTTATTGTTGGGCTACCTCGGTCACGGCACGGAAATGATGCCATTTGGGTCATCACTGATAGACTGACTAAAGTAGCACACTTCATCCCCGTGAAGACAACCAACACCACTCGAAGCTTGCTAGGCTTTATCTTTCTGTATAAATGCGCTTACATGGAGTCCCAAAGAAAATAATATCGGACAGAGGCACTCAATTCGTCTCTCGATTTTGGGATCACTTACAACAAGCTCTGGGAACTCAACCGGCGTTCAGTACCGCATACCACCCCCAGACAGATGGACAAACTGAACGCGTAAACCAGATTCTAGAAGACATGCTGAGAGCATGTGTCCTCACCTATGGGACCAGTTGGGAAGAGAGCTTACCATACGCAGAGTTCGCATATAACAACAGTTACCAATCCAGCCTGCAAATGGCACAATTTGAGGCTCTGTACGGGCGGAGATGTCGTACCCCGCTAAATTGGTCAGAAACCGGAGACAGCCATATCTTCGGCCCAGACATGCTCAAGGAAGCTGAAGATAAAGTTAAGGTGATTAGGGACCGACTCAAGACAGCCCAAAGTCGACAGAAGAGTTATTACGATCAAAAACATCGGGGAATCAGCTTTGAACCCGGTGAATTTGTGTACCTACGAGTATCCCCTATGAGAGGCCTGCATCGATTCAAGATTAAAGGGAAGCTGGCACCAAGATTCATCGGACCATTCTGCATAGTGGCACGTAGAGGCACGGTAGCCTACCAGCTAGACCTACCCGAGGATTTATCCGACGTCCACGACGTGTTCCACGTCTCGCAATTGAGGAAGTGCGTGAGCAACCCAGAGAAGCAAGTATCCCATGAAAACATTGACGTGCAGCCAGACCTCACATATCGAGAGCATCCAATAAAAATCTTGGAGGAGTCTGAAAGGAGAACCCGACAGAAAACCATCAAGTTCTTAAAAGTTCAGTGGAGCAACCACACCGAGAGTGAAACCACTTGGGAAAGAGAGGATTTTCTTCAGACAGAGCACCCACACTTACTTGAGAATCAACTGAAATCTCGGGGACGAGATTTTTCCTAAGGGGGTAGGTGTTGTGGCACTCCAAAATTTTTGTTTTGGGTTTTAACAAAAACTTGGTTGGTTTTGAAGGAGGTCATTTAAACCCTCCCAAAAATCTCTTTCTCTGAAGAATGTTTCCTTTGACAAAGGATTTTACTTTGGCATATTCTTCAACTATGGTGTTGGTTATTTAAAAACCTTTCTTCTGATTCTCTCCTTCTCAAATTTATTTTTGGGATTTATTTTTCCTTTAGAAGAAAACCCTAGGAGTTTTGGTTCTTCTATTATTTTTGAAACCACCCATGGTTTAATCTTGCCTCTTGTGGTAAATCTTCCCAAAACCCCTCCTTCCCCTTTGGGACAATCCAAATATTCTGTCCCAACAAGTCCAACTCATTTTTGGATTTTATTTTATTTATATCTTTTCCCAAAACAATTCTGTCCATATTTTTGAGCCTAGGTGATTTGCAAAGCAAGTACCTAATTGCCTTTGAACTTTGCTCTCAAACTAACTTCTCTGGATAGTCCCTAGCACCCACAACCTAGAACCATCAAGATCTACTCTTCTTCTGTTCAAAATTTTCAAATTTCAGCCTCTGCAAGTTTGGACCAGATTTGTCAAATTTGGTGAAATTCATATCTACTCTTCTCCAAAAATTCCACCAAAATTCAGGCAACCTCCATTGCAATGAGAAGCCACTCCACCAAAAAAATTAGCTCAAGTAAAAATCCCCACATGCCAAAAACATTATGTCGAACACCTAGCATGCACTGTCACTTTGCACCTTCAGAAGATTCAGAGATTCAGAGAAGTTCAGTGTCGTTTCTTCGTAAGAGAGTTGTCACCTGTCAACTGTGCGCCTTGGCGCGTTGCGCACGGCCCCTCCTCCCTGGCCAGAGCACTGCACGCTCCCTTGGACGGGTGCAGGCGTCGGTGGCGGCGAGCGTCGCCGGCATTGGCAGTTTCTACGGTGGCCGAGCCACCCGTGGCGGCCAGCGAGGGCCTGAGCCAGCTCGACACGCCGTCCAGCGCCGCCCAACGCTCCCCTGCCTTCCGCGTGGCCTCATGCACGCCAGCACACCCAGCAGCACCGTCGCTGTGGCGGCAAGCACAGTAGCGCCCTCTGCCGCCGACAGGCCCACGCCACCCGTTCGTCGAAACCCACTCAAAGCTCCTAATCCAAGTCCGTTTAGCGTCTAAATGGAACCAGTGGGCCTCCACGATGACGCTCAACCCCCTAAACCTCCCCGACCAAGCTCTTTGCCACCGTAACCTTCGCCGGAGAACTCCTTTCATGGCCACCGCCTCGGGACCGCCTATAAAAAGGGCCCCGAGCTCGCCCTCAAGCACGCACCACCTCGCACCTCACCAACACCCCTTGAGCCACTAGGAGGACCTCGAGGAGGTCTCCTCCCCCAACTCCGGCCGCCCCGTTCTGCCTCGGCCACCACCTCGTTTCACTCCGGTGAGGCCGTCCCCGCGCCCAAGTCTCGTCGATAGCCCCTCTAGCACCCGAGAAGCTAACCCCGCTTCAATTTGGCCTTCGCAGCCCTCCCAGCGAGATCACACTCCACCCGAGCCGCCGTCCGCGGAGCAAGGGCCGCCGTCGGCGTAGTGCTCGCGGTGACCACCACCACCACCCACCGACGCGAAATGGCCTTGACCGAGCACGGAGGTACCACCGATCTCTGCCTCGCCGTGGATCGCCCGGCAACCACCGTAGCTCTCGGGCGCCAGCGAGCTCCGTCCCCTCGTTTGAATTTTCAAACTGGCGGGTGGGACCCGCCCGTCAGCCTCTCTGTTCTTTTTGAACCGTTTTCGAAAGCGTATTCGACAAATCGCTTTCCAATCTGAATCGTTTTGAACTTTTCATTTCGCCCCTGAGTATTTTGTGTTTCATTACAGAAAGGTCCTTGGACCAAAACACTTATAACTTTTAAACAGAAAAGGATTTTTGAGTGATTCTTTTTCTGTCCTCTTCAAAATTTTGTCTAGTTTTTTATCAGATTTATTTGAAAAATATTTGGAATATTTTTTGAGCACCCCTTGGTATTTACGTTAGTGCGTATATTTTTGTATATCGTAGATACCGAAGGAGGTGACGGAACCGCGAACTTCACCGAGCTAGGCCCCGACTACTCCGAACCAGGCAAGCATGTTTGAACTTTTGATATGATGAGTGTTTGGGCATGTTTGCATTAATTAGTATCATTGCATGTTCGTGAGCATCTCGATGAAAGTTTTATCACGTAAAAAGTTGAGGCAAGTGAGTTTCGGAAATCCATGAGTTGTTGGAAATGAGTTGCATGGCCATGAGTTGGCTTGAGAATGGGTAAGATGGCAGTGTTGTAGCATGCCAGTCTTATGCCAGACCGTTGACCCAATGTCAACATGAATCAGTCTAGTTCCGTCCGTTTTCCCTTCCGTGCTACCACATGTTTTCCGCAAGGTATACGGCTTAGTAAGTTGCAAACCGCTTTCTGGTACACACCAAATCGAGAGGCGGGATGAGGGTTCCATGGCCTGGATTAAAGCCTATCATCCGGTCGGGGGCATGGGTGTTTCGGTTGGGACCGAGAGGGGGGCACCCCTTAGAGCGCGCGTATATAAATTTGATCCCATGCTATTCGAGATTGTGATCTCCCCGTCTCAAAGTTTTTCTTGAACGCTGTCTAGGGTGATTCCTGGCAATGTAAGGTGGGATGGGTGTGTACTGGTTGGACGTGTTTCCTCCGAAATACCGTAAACGGAACTAGTCCATCGAGACTACGGAAATCCGTTGGCTGTGGATAATGTAGTACAAACTCTGCAGAGTCAATAATCCTCGAAATCATCTTATCCAGATCCAAGTGTTGTGTTCATCTTATCTTGTCAAATGTCAGTCCCGGTGACAGAAACTCCTGAGAACCACATGAGTGTTTCATGTTTATTTCCTATGGATGGACTAACCCGTTTATTGTCATGTGATGAATATTTTTTGTGAGCACCATTTCTTGTAAGTTATGAATAATGAAGTATAAGCCCTTTCTGCGATGTCGCTCAGACGTCCGACTGTGGCATTGTTATTTATTTACTTTTGATATAAGCCCTTTCTGCGATGTCGCTCAGACGTCCGACTGTGGCATTGTTATTTATTTACTTTTGATATAAGCCCTTTCTGCGATGTCGCTCAGACGTCCGACTGTGGCATTGTTATTTATTTACTTTTGATATAAGCCCTTTCTGCGATGTCGCTCAGACGTCCGACTGTGGAATTGTTATTTATTTACTTTTGATATAAGGCCTTTCTGTGATGTCGCTCCGATGTCCGACTGTGGCATGCATGTCTTTTCTTTCAGTATAAGCCCTTTATGAGGTGTCGCTTAGATGCCCGACTGCGGTATGCTTTACTTATTTGTTCACCCTTCGAGGTGTCGCTTCAGACACCCGATCAATTTTTAGTTTATTTCCTTTGGGTTTTCGAGCGGACTACTGCCGATTCCCTTTTTACTTACCTTGCTATACTGATTTGATTGCGCATTGTTAAATTACTCATGACGCATTCGTGCATACATTTGTTATATCTTTTGTCCGAACTGTCTTGCGAGTACTTTCAAGTACTCACGGCTTATTGATTTGGCGAGATCTTGTGAAAGCGATCTCATGGATGAAGAGTTCGATAGCGAGTCCGCGCCTAGAGGAATCCCGGTCGGTCTCGTCGACCCTGGATTAGTCATCATGTTATATTCGCTTCGCTACCCAAATAAATTCACGAGCCTCACCTCGACTTCGATGAGCCGCCGATGTAGGAGTCATATCATCCACTCCACTGTGTTATTCCACTACTTTACCTCGAGTCAGTAGTATGCCACCACTCCACTGTGTCATATCCGCCACTATGTATATTTATTAGCGTGCTTGTAATAAATTGTTGAGCAAGATCAGCTCGACCCTGTAATATATTAAATGCTACTGGCTTATTTTATCAAGGTTTTGTCTACCTGCGAGGAGGATTTTCCTCACACTGGAATTAATAGGTCGGTTTCTCAATAAATATTTTTATTGGAAAACTGGTCGTGACAAAAGATGGGATCTCACGGGTACAAAAGGTTGCGGCGGTGGAATTAGGTTTTTGGCTCCATATATGGTAGTTTGGGGGTACGTAGGTATATATAGGAGTAAGAAGTACGTCAGTGGAGCAACGTGGGGCCCACGAGGGTGAAGGGCGCGCCTGGGGTGAGGGGGGGGGTAGGCGCACCCCCTACCTCGTGCCTTCCTGGTTGATGTCTTGACGTAGGGTCCAAGTCCTCTGGATCACGGTCGTTCCGAAACTCATGTTCCCAAAGGTTTCATTCCGTTTGGACTCCGTTTGATATTCCTTTTCTGCGAAACTCTGAAATAGGCAAAAAACAGCAATTCTGGGCTGGCCCTCCGGTTAGTAGGTTAGTCCCAAAAATAATTTTGAAGTGTATAATAAAGCCCATTAATGTCCAAAACAGAATATAATATAGCATGGAACAATACAAAATTATAGATACGTTGGAGACGTATCAAGCATCCCCAAGCTTAAATCTTGCTCGTCCTTGAGTAGGTAAATGATAAAACATAACTTTTTATGTGGAATGCTACTTGGCATAATTTCAATGTAATTCTCTTAATTGTGGTATGAATATTAAGATCCGAAATATTCAAGATAAAAGTTTAATATTGACATAAAGGTAATAATACTTCAAGCATACTAACTAAGCAATTATGTCCTCTCAAAATAACATGGCCAAAGAAAGTTCATCCCTACAAAAAAATATAGTTTAGTCATGCTCCATTTTCGTCATACAAGAATGCTCTCATCATGCACAACCCCGATGACAAGCCAAGCAATTGTTTCATACTTTAGTAATCTCAAACTTTTTCAACCTTCACGCAATACATGAGCGTGAGCCATGGATATAGAACTATGGGTGGAATATAATATAATGATGGGGGTTATGTGGGGAAGACAAAAAAGAAGAAAGTCTCACATCAACGCGGCTAATCAATGAGCTATGGAGATGCCCATCGATTGATGTTAATGCAAGGATTAGGGATTGCCATGCAACGGATGCACTATAGCTATAAATGCATGAAAGCTCAACAAAAGAAACTAAGTTGGTGTGCATCCAACTTGCTTGCTCACGAAGACCTAGGGCATTTGAGGAAGCCCATTGTTGGAATATACAAGCCAAGTTCTATAATGAAAAATTCCCACTAGTATATGAAAGTAATAAAACAAGAGACTCTCTATCATGATGATCATGGTGCTACTTTGAAGCACAAGTGTGGAAAAAGTATAGTAGAATTGCCCCTTTATATTCTCTTCTTTTTGGGCCTTCTTTTTTGGCCTTTCTCTTTTTTTATTGGGACAATTCTCTATGAATTATGATCATCACATTTCTATTTATTTACAACTCAATGATTACAACTCGATACTAGAACAAAGTATGACTCTATATGAATGCCTCCGGCGGTATACCGGGTTAGCAATGAATGAAGAGTGACATGTATGAAAAATTTATGAATGGTGGATTTGCCACAAATAAGATGTCAACTACATGATCATGCAAAGAAATATGACAATGATGAACGTGTCATGATAAACGGAACGGTGGAAAGTTGCATGGAAATATATCTCGGAATGGCTATGGAAATGCCATAATAGGTAGGTATGGTGGCTGTTTTGAGGAGGATATAAGGAGGTTTATGTGTGAAAGAGCGTATCATATCACGGGGTTTGGATGCACCGGTGAAGTTTGCACCAACTCTCAATGTGAGAAAGGGCAATGCACGGTACCAAAGAGGCTAGCAATGATGGAAGGGTAAGAGTGCGTATAATCCATGGACTCAACATTAGTCATAAAGAACTCACATACTTATTGCAAAAATCTACAAGTCATCAGAAACCAAGCACTACGCGCATGCTCCTAGGGGGATAGATTGGTAGGAAAATACCATCGCTCGTCCCCGACCGCCACTCATAAGGAGGACAATCAAAGAACACCTCATGTTTCAAATTTGTTACATAACGTTTACCATACGTGCATGCTACGGGACTTGCAAACTTCAACACAAGTATTTCTCAATTTCACAACTACTCAACTAGCACAACTTTAATATCACTACCTCCATGTCTCAAAACAATCATCATGCATCAAACTTCTCTTAGCATTCAGCACACTCATAAGAAAGTTTTTTTACTAGTCTTGAATACTTTACTAGTCTTGAATACCGAACATATTAGGATTAAATTCCCAATTTACGCAAATTACCATGGTGTTTAAGACTCTCAAAATAATATAGGTGAAGCATGAGAGAATAATAGTTTCTATAAAACAAAACCACCGCCGTGCTCTAAAAGATATAAGTGAAGCACTAGAGCAAAAACTATATAGCTCAAAAGATATAAGTGAAGCGCATAGAGTATTCTAATAAATTCCGAATCATGTGTGTCTCTCTCAAAAGGTGTGTACAGAAAAGATGATTGTGGTAAACTAAAAAGCAAAGACCCAAATCATACAAGACGCTCCAAGCAAAACACATATCATGTGGTGAATAAAAATATAGCTCCAAGTAAAGTTACCGATGGAAGTAGATTTAAAGAGGGATGCCTTCAGGGCATCCCCAAGCTTTGGATTTTTGGTGTCCTTAGATTATCTTGGGGTGCCATGGGCATCCACAAGCTTAGGCTCTTGCCACTCCTTGTTCCTTAATCCATCAAATCTTTTACCCAAAACTTGAAAACTTCACAACACAAAACTTAGCAGAAAATCTCGTGAGCTCCGTTAGCGAAAGAAAACAAAAAACCACTTCAAGGTACTGTAATGAACTCATTATTTATTTATGTTGGTGTTAAACCTACTGTATTCCAACTTCTCTATGGTTTATAAAATATTTTACTAGCCATAGATTCATCAAAATAAGCAAACAACACACGAAAAACAGAATCTGTCAAAAACAGAACAGTCTGTAGTAATCTGTAACTAAAGCAAACTTATGGAGTTACAAAAATTCAGAAAAACTAGGACGACCTAGATAATTTGTTTATTGATCATCAGAAATTGGAATCAATATTTTATCACGTTCTGGTGATTTTTAACAATTATTTTCGTGAACAGAAATTTTCTGGAATTTACAGCAAGATCAAATAACTATCATCCAAGAAGATCCTATAGGTTAAACTTGGCACAAAAACTAATTAAAACATAAAAACAAGCCTAACCAGAGGCTATATTAAATATTTATTCCTAAACAGAAGCAAAAAGCAAAAAACTAAAAATAAAATTGGGTCGCCTCCCAACGAGCGCTATCGTTTAACGCCCCTAGCTAGGCATAAGATTTCAACGATGCTCATATGAAAGACAAGAACTGAAGCACAAAGAGAGCATCATGAAACACGTTGAAAAACACATCTAAGTATAACATACTTCCTATGCATAGTCATCTTATAGGTAAACAATTTATCATAGCAACCAAAACCTAGCATATGCAAGGAAGTGGAAAGAAACAATAGCAATCTCAACATAACGAGAGGTAATTTATTATCATGAAAATTTCTACAACCATATTTTCCTCTCTCATAATAATTACATGTGGGATCATAAGCAAATTCAACAAAATATCTATCACAATAAATATTTTCAACACGATCCACATGCATGCAAAGTTGACACTCTTCCAAAATAGTGGGATTAACATTAACTAAAGTCATGACCTCTCCAAACCCACTTTTATCAAAAATACCATAAGACTGAATATTCTCCAAATATGTGGGATCTAAAGTTGGCACTCTTCCAAACCCAATTATTGCAAAAATTATTATCATTCTCATATTCATCATGGGCTTAAATAAATTTTCAGGATCAAAAGAAGAATCACCCCAATCATGATCATTGCAACAAGTACTAGACATAGCAAAACTAGCATCCCCAAGCTTAGGGTTTTGCATATTATTAGCACAATTGACATCAGGAGAATTTATAGTAAAATCATTGCGATCATGCTTTTCATCGAAGGAACTATCAAGTATGGGTGCAATAGCAACGATCTCATGTTTAACATAAGGAACTATAGAAAATTCATCTTCATAAATATTGGCATCATGGACACAAGAATAGAAAGCATCATGTTCATCAAGGGATATTTCAATCAAATCATCGGAATCATAATTATCTATAGATTCATGCATATCATTATTTTCTTCTTTCATAGACTCCTGCGAAATATTAGCTTCGTCTTGGACTGTAGCGACCCGACCCGAATGGATCAAGTCTCTGTGCTCAGGTGTCATCCCTGGATCAGTAATGCTGACACCACACAGTACTTCGAAGGATTTATAACAGAGTAGCAATCACACTCTTATTACATCGTTTGTCCAGAAGAGGACTTATTACAATAAATGTGGCTTAAGGCCATCTAATAACGATAACAGCGGAAGACTTGGAAGATAAGTGAGTCCATCAACTCCAGTGCATCATGAGTATAGAACCACGACCTAAAAACACCTTACTAAATAAATCGAAAAGTCTCGCAACATGAAAGTTGTTGCCCGAAAGCAGGTCAGCACATGGAATATCTGGCAATGTAACACATAGAGAATAATGAATGATAAGCCTGTACTACATGCATATGTGGCTGGTGGAAAAGCTCTCGGTTATAGTTTTGCATAAAGCCAGTTTTCCCTACTGCAAAGGAATAAATTTGTTTAACTATCATGGTGGTTGTTAAACATTGAGAATGGTTGACAGCATCCTCAATCCCAATTAAAAGTACTCATTAAAACCCAACAATATTAATTAGAAGTAACATGTTGAGATTCACATGATATTCAAGTACTAGATACTCAAGATGTCCATAACCGGGGACACGGCTAATCATGATTAGTTTGTACACTCTGCAGAGGTTTGCGCACTTTTCCCCACAAGACTCGATCGCCTCCGTTTGGTTTCTCGCACTACATGGTGTTTGAGAGCGGATGACCGAGACATAGTCTTTCAGAAGCATTTGCACCTTACGATGGGTAGACCGTACCACCTACAACCCCTACATCTGCTAGTCTACCTTTGTAAGAGTTCACACGACTTAATCAACTATGCGAGCCCATAATGGCTTGTGGCTGCACACGGAAGTTACTAGTTTGAAAAATCTTATGATCCCTTTGAGCCTGGGTGGCGGTCCGAAGAAAAACAGGCAAGTCCTGATTGAAACCAGGTGCCTCAATCCACCCAGATGTGTGTTTAAGTTGCCACCTTAAATAAACCATTAATTTAAAAATCTCACATCTTCATGGAATACACTCACCCAATCCACGTCTACTAGCATAGCATAGCATAATAAGCAAACGTAGAAGTAACTCCCAAGGTTTCATAAGTAAAACAGGTAATAGGTACTACCTCAATCTACTTCCCATCCCACAATTACTTCCCATCCCACAATTTAATTAGATCCTAATCATGCAATGTTTGAGGATTGATCTAATGCATAAAAACTGGGTATGAGAAAGTATGATCAAAGTGTTACTTGCCTTGCTGACGATCCGCGAAACCTAGAGACTCGAAGTAACAAGCGGCGCACTCCGGGTGATCTATCGCAGACAAACAACAAGCATACAATAAGTACTCATCTAATGCACAGGTAAATCTCGAATAAAAGACCTAACCAGAAAGTTCAACTTAAGAACCCTGGTTGCAAAAAGAATCGAATCAAATAAAGCAACAAAAGTCAAACGACGAAAGAAAACAACTTGGTTCTAGCAAGTTGAAACTAAGTCAAATTTTACAGTAGCAAAACTTTGTTTAAGTTGATTAGTCGGAACAGCGGGTTCGAGATGAAATTCCAGGCGCTTGAATCACCTGATTCCGATAAACGAGCGAGAAGATAGACTAGAAAGAAAATCGGATCTGAAATCGCTATCAGAAAAATAGCGGAATAAATCCGATGAGAAAGAAAACGACGAGCGGTTGAGCGAGCGGACGTTCATTAACCGAAGCAAACCGGTGATCACGTTCATTAGGACGAGCGGTCCGTGACGCTTGCTAAACAAAACCAGAAAGAAAAACGGCGAGAAAAACCGATCTAGGGTTTGGAAAGAAAACGAAGCGAAAAACAGATCTAGAAACGGAGCGGAAACCGGAACGATTCTGGAAAAACGAACGAGGAAAAGAAAAGGTGGCCGCGCGCTGAGGCTAGTACCTCAAGAGGCGAGGGCTGCAGCGGCGGCGGCGTTGGTGGCGGCGGCGGCGGCGGCGGCGGCGGTGGGGCGGCGGCTGGTGAGTGGCGGCGGTGTGGAGAGGAGAGGAGAGGTGTGGGTTTGATGTGTTAGAGGGGGGGGTGCTTGGGTATTTATATTGGGGAGGGGAGGGTTTTGCTTGGGGCAGGGGACAAGAAATAGACTAGGATTAGGAAACAAAGAGGGAAAAGATCTAGAAACAAATACGGAAAAAAACGGAAGTAGGACAAGAGTCCTACTAGGATTGGAAAAGAAAGCGGCGGCTCCCTGGCTCCCTGTGCGGCGCGCGATGGCCTTGGCCTCTTGGCCGGCCGGCTCCTTGGCGGCTTGGGCCTTTGGCCCAAGGCGCTGCGGGTTTTTTTTTAAATCGGTTTCGCGCGCAGAAAAATACAGAAAAAAAAAATCTAAACGAACTCCAAAATTAATAAAGTAAACTTTCCCCGACTCCTAAAAATGAGTCGAACAAAGTGAACTTTAACACGGGGCCAAAATGCAATTTTTGAAAACACGCATTTTTCCCTAAGGCAAATAAACTCCGTGAAAAATCCAAAATTTGATTTATTTATTAAATCTTCATTTTTCCTAAATTTTGGGAAAGTCATATTATTCCCTCTCTTACTTTTTTGATATTGGAAAAATATTTGAAGATAAAATAAATGAATCCAACGATCCTCTTTTCATAGTTTTGAGAGAACTCAAATACGAAAATTTCGAAACCTCCAACTCTCTCCGAGGGTCCTTGAGTTGCGTGAAATTTCTAGGATCAACAAAATGCAAGAAAATATGATATGCATGATGATCTAATGTATAACATTCAAATTGAAAATTTGGGATGTTACAAACCTACCCCTTAAGATGAATCTAGCCCTCGAGATTGGGTTAACTAGAAAATAGGTGAGGTGGTCCTTGAGAAAATCTTCTTCTCTTTCCCAGGTGGCTTCATCCTCAGTGTGGTGGCTCCACTGAACCTTGCAAAACTTGATAACCTTGCTGCGAGTAACTCTGCTGGCATGTTCGAGAATCCTGACTGGTTTGTCCTCATATGTTAAATCATCCTTCAACTGAATTGCTTCAAGTGGCACTGTATCTCTTAGCGGTACTTCCGCCATCTCGGCGTGACATTTCTTCAGCTGAGAAACATGGAATACATCATGAACTCCTGACAGTCCCTCTAGCAATTCCAGCTTATAAGCAACTTCTCCCATGCGTTGCAAAATCCTATATGGTCCAACGAAACGTGGTGCCAATTTTCCTTTAACTCCAAATCGCTTAACTCCTCGAAGTGGCGATACTCTGAGATAAACTCTATCTCCAACTTCATATTCCGTCGCCTTGCGTTTTGAATCCGCATAGCTTTTCTGTCTTGACTGGGCTACCTTGAGCCTATCGCGAATCAACTTGACCTTCTGTTCAGACTCCTTAATCAAATCTGGTCCAAACAACTGATGGTCTCCAACTTTGTCCCATGACAACGGTGTCCTGCACCTCCTTCCGTACAAAGCCTCGAAAGGTGCCATCTTCAAGCTGGTTTGGTAACTGTTGTTATAAGAAAACTCTGCATACGGCAAGTTATCGTCCCAACTAGATCCATAATCTAGTGCACAAGCTCTCAAACATATCCTCCAAAATCTGATTGACTCTCTCGGTCGTCCATCCATGCGTGGGTGAAAAGCTGTCTTGAATTCTAGCCTGGTTCCTAACGTTTCATGTAACTGATTCCAAAACTTTGAGGTAAATTGAGTTCCTCTATCGTCGATACTCCTCGGAACTCCGTGCAAACACACAATTCTGGTCGGTATATCTTTGCCAACTTAAGCGCTGCTATAGGTAGTCTTGATTTGGAATGAAATCGCTACCTTCGTCAAGCGGTCGACTATAACCCAAATCGAATCATAGCCTGAACGAGTCTTTGGCAAACCTGTGATGAAATCCACGCCTAGTTTATCCCACTTCCATTCGGGTATTGGCAATGGCTGCAACAATCCTGCTGGCTTCTGATGTTCTGCCTTCACTCTCTGACATACATCGCAAACTGCTACATACTCAGCAATATCCTTCTTCATTCCGGTCCACCAGAACGTTTCCTTCAAATCCAAATACATCTTGGTATTTCCTGGGTGAATCGAATAGGGTGAATCATGTGCCTCTTGCAGAATCAACTTCCTGATCTCCGGGTCATTTGGCACATAAACACGGTCCTCAAACCATAGGGTATCGTGCTCATCCTCACGAAATCCCTTAGCTTTTCCTTCGCTCATTTTCTTCTTTATATCCGCAATCTTTTTGTCCTTTTTCTGAGCTTCCCTAATTTTATCCACCAACGTAGACTGAATCTCCAATGCTGCTACGTAGCCTCTCGGAACTATTTCCAAACATAGCTCACGAAGATCTTCTGCTAGCTCCTTTGGTATTTCTCTCGTCAATAGCATATTGACATGGCTCTTTCGGCTCAATGCGTCAGCTACTACATTAGCCTTTCCGGGATGATAATGCAATCTCATATCATAATCCTTGATGAGTTCCAACCATCTCCTTTGTCTAAGGTTTAACTCCTTCTACGTGAAAATGTACTTCAAACTCTTGTGATCCGTGTATACCTCACAATGATTTCCAATGAGAAAATGTCTCCATGTCTTCAATGCATGCACTACGGCTGCTAACTCCAAATCATGTGTGGCATAATTTAATTCATGAGGTTTCAGTTTGTCGTGAAGCATCTGAAACAACTCTTCCTTCCTGCATAAGCACTGCTCCAAGTCCTCGGCGTGAAGCGTCATAATACACCTCATAATCCTTGGTCCGATCCGCAAAATTAGCTTTGGTGAAGTAACCAATCTTTTCTTCAACTCCTGAAAACTTGCCTCACAATCCTCAGTCCATATGAACTTGGTATCCTTCTTCAACAACTCTGTCATAGGCTTTGCAATCCTTGAGAAATTCTCAATGAATCTCCGGTAGTATCCTGCGAGTCCAAGAAAACTCCGGATCTCTCCAACTGTCGTTGGTGCTTCCCATTTGGTTAAGGTCTCAACCTTCATGGGGTCAACTGCTATCCCTTCTCCGGATATAACATGTCCAAGAAATCCAACTTCCTTTAGCCAAAACTCACATTTGCTGAACTTGGCATATAACTGATGTTCCCTCAGTTTCTCCAAAACCAATCGCAAATGTTCCTTATGTTCTTCTTCATTCTTTGAGAAAACCAAAATATCATCTATGAACACCACGACGAACTTATCCAAAAACTCCATAAACACTTTGTTCATCAGGTTCATGAAATAGGCTGGCGCGTTAGTCAGTCCAAATGACATAACGGTATATTCATACAGTCCATATCTCGTGGTAAATGCTGTCTTAGGTATGTTTTGCTCTCGAATCTTCAACTGATGGTACCCTGATCGCAAATCGATCTGGGAAAACACTTTAGTTCCTTGCAAACGATCAAACAGATCATTTATCATAGGTAGTGGGTACTTGTTCTTGATCGTTACTTCATTCAATCCACGATAATCAACAACCATCCTTAATGATCCGTCCTTCTTCTCCACTAACAGTACGGGTGATCCCCAAGGCGAAGAACTTGGGCGTATATAACCTTTATCCAATAGCTCCTTAATCTGCTTCTTGATTTCCGCCAAATCTTGTGCGGGCATCCTGTATGGTCGCTTCGATATTGGGCCTGTTCCTGGCAACAGCTCAATCAAAAACTCAATGTCTCTATCCGGTGGCATTCCTGGCAATTCCTCAGGAAATACATCAGGGAAATCCCTTACCACTGGTACTTCTTCCTGCACAACTCCTGATAAGGAATTTATTCGTGCTCTCCTCGGCTCATGCCGTGATACATACTTGATTCTTCTTCCTTCTGGGGTGGTAAGCAAAATTGACTTAGTGGCACAATCTATGTTCCCTCCATACTTCGATAACCAATCCATGCCTAATATCACATCCAATCCTTGGGATTCCAGAACTATTAGGTCCGAGGGAAAAACATAGTGTCCAATCCTTAATGGCAGTCGATCACACCATATACTAGCCATGTATTCTGCTGCTGAATCAACTGAGTGCTCTCTGGCGGGAAAACAAACTCGGGGTCGCGTCTCAGAGGCATCTGATGGGTTTAGAAAAGACGAGAAATTAAGAAATAGAGTGAGGTCTAAGGAGAAACACTACCCAAATGCATATGAGCAAATGCACACAAAATCACTTCATTCAATTCAAACAAAGGGCTTACAACGGTCTAACTATCGCAAAAGTGCGTGTACCATAATGTTACATGGAGGTAATACTACTAATATGTGGGGGTCATCTATTAATTTGAACTGGTGGAAGACTCCATGATGTCTGCTCCAGCTTCGTCTTCAAAGTCGGGTTCACTTGGATCCGAATCGGTGTCGTCGATGATGATGTAGTTGCTCGGGCAGTCGACGTACTTGTCTTCATTCTTGAGCGCCAATTTCTTCGTGAGTTCTTCAATCTCATACTTAAGATCGTTATTGTGTCTTGCTACAGCTACGATCTCGTCCATGTAGTCCTTGCGTGTAGACTTCAGTTCTCCTTCAAGTTCGATGATCCTTCCCTTTGCATTCTTCAACTCTATCATGTCATTGCACATCTGGTTCTCCCTGGCGTCGAATGTGCTGGTTTAACTCCTGGATGAAAGCTGCAATGGATCTGTCCTTCTTGGTGCTGACTATCTCCCATTGTTCATTCCGGCGTCCGCAAATCTGGTAGATAGTGTCCTTGAGGTCTTCTTGATAAACTTCTCCAATGCGTCCCATGGTGATATGAGCTGCCATGCTCTTTCCCAGACTCCAGGTTGGTGCACTGAAAACACTATCTATAGGCTTGGTGATTGGGCGAATGTCCTTCCCGAATATGAGCTTGAATCTTCAGCGCTCCTCTTGAGCAGAGTGGCGTTGAAAGTCCGGTGAAACTTGGTAGTCAATGTTCGGTGCTTGGTGACTTCCTTCAAGTGAAATCCAAAAGGTGTGCCTTCATCTGGTTGGGCGTACTTGATCTTGGCGTCCGTCATCCTAAAAGAGTAGAAAAGATGAGGAGTTAGAAAATGAGAAGAGAGTAGTGATCTATGGCTTTAATTTAGTGGTCGTGTCCTACGGTCGGCGTGTGCTCGATACCATCTCTCAGAGCGACCCGACCGAATGGATCAAGTCTCGTGCTCGGTGTCATCCCGGATCGATAATCGACACCACACAAGATGCTTGAAGGATTTATAACAGAGTAGCAATCACACTCTTATTACATCGTTTGCCCGAAGAGGACTTATTACAATAAATGTGGCTTAAGGCCATCTAATAACGATAACAGCGGAAGACTTGGAAGATAAGTGAGTCCATCAACTCCAGTGCATCACCGAGTATAGAACCACGACCTAAAACACCTTACTGTAAATCGAAAAGTCGCAACATGAAAGTTGCTGCCCAAAACGGGTCAGCACATGGAATATCTTGGCAATGTAACACATAGAGAATAATGAATGATAAGCCTGTACTACATGCATATGTGGCTGGTGGAAAAGCTCTCTGATTCAGTTTTGCATAAAGCCAGTTTTTCCCTCATCGCAAAGGAATAAATTTGTTTAACTATCATGGTGGTTGTTAAACATTGAGAATGGTTGACAGCATCCTCAATCCCAATTAAAAGTACTCATTAAAAACCCAACAATATTAATTAGAAGTAACATGTTGAGATTCACATGATATTCAAGTACTAGATACTCAAGATGTCCATAACCGGGGACACGGCTAATCATGATTAGTTTATACACTCTGCAGAGGTTTGCGCACTTTTCCCCACAAGACTCGATCGCCTCCGTTTGGTTTCTCGCACTACATGGTGTTTGAGAGACGGATGACCGAGACATAGTCTTTCAGAAGCATTTGCACCTTACGATGGGTAGACCGTACCACCTACAACCCCTAAATCTGCTAGTCTACCACTGTAAGAGTTCACACGACTTAATCAACTATGCCATAGCCCATAATGGCTTGTGGCTGCACACGGAAGTTACTAGTTTGAAAAATCTTATGATCCCTTTGAGCCTGGGTGGCGGTCCGAAGAAAAACAGGCAAGTCCTGATTGAAACCAGGTGCCTCAATCCACCCAGATGTGTGTTTAAGTTGCCACCTTAAATAAACCATTAATTTAACAATCTCACATCTGTCATGGAATACACTCACCCAATCCACGTCTACTAGCATAGCATAGCATAATAAGCAAACGTAGAAGTAACTCCCAAGGTTTCATAAGTAAAATAGGTAATAGGTACTACCTCAATCTACTTCCCATCCCACAATTACTTCCCATCCCACAATTTAATTAGATCCTAATCATGCAATGTTTGAGGATTGATCTAATGCATAAAAACTGGGTATGAGAAAGTATGATCAAAGTGTTACTTGCCTTGCTGACGATCCACGAAACCTAGAGACTCGAAGTAACAAGCGGCGCACTCCGGGTGATCTATCGCAGACAAACAACAAGCATACAATAAGTACTCATCTAATGCACAGGTTAATCTCGAATAAAAGATCTAACCAGAAAGTTCAACTTAAGAACCCTGGTTGCAAAAAGAATCGAATCAAATAAAGCAACAAAAGTCAAACGACGAAAGAAAACAACTCGGTTCTAGCAAGTTGAAACTAAGTCAAATTTTACAGTAGCAAAACTTTGTTTAAGTTGATTAGTCGGAATGGCGGGTTCGAGATGAAACTCCAGGCGCTTGAATCACCTGATTCCGATAAACGAGCGAGAAGATAGACTAGAAAGAAAATCGGATCTGAAATCGCTATCAGAAAAATAGCGGAATAAATCCGATGAGAAAGAAAACGACGAACGGTTGAGCGAGCGGACGTTCATTAACGAAGCAAACCGGTGATCACGTTCATTAGGACGAGCGGTCCGTGACGCTTGCTAAACAAAACCGGAAAGAAAAACCGCGAGAAAAACCGATCTAGGGTTTGAAAGAAAACCGAAACGAAAACCGATCTAGAAAACCGGAGCGAAACCGAACGATTCTGAAAAAACGAACCGAGGAAAAGAAAAGGTGACGCGGAGGCTAGTACCTCAAGAGGCGAGGGCTGCAGCGGCGGCGGCGTTAGGTGGCGGCGGCAGCGAGGGCGGCGGCGGCGGTGAGGGCGGCGGCGCGAGGGCGGCGGCGCTGGGTGGCGGCGGCGGTGTGGAGAGGAGAGGAGAGGTGTGGGTTTGATGTGTTAGAGGGGGGGGGGGTTCTTGGGTATTTATATTGGGGAGGGGAGGGTTTTGCTTGGGGTAGGGGACAAGAAATAGACTAGGATTAGGAAACAAAGAGGGAAAAGATCTAGAAACAAATACGGAAAAAAACGGAAGTAGGACAAGAGTCCTACTAGGATTGGAAAAGAAAGCGGCGGCTCCCTGGCTCCCTGTGCGGCGCGCGATGGCCTTGGCCTCTTGGCCGGCCGGCTCCTTGGCGGCTTGGGCCTTTGGCCCAAGGCGCTGCGGGTTTTTTTTTAAATCGGTTTCGCGCGCAGAAAAATACAGAAAAAAAATCTAAACGAACTCCAAAATTAATAAAGTAAACTTTCCCCGACTCCTAAAAATGAGTCGAACAAAATGAACTTTAACACGGGGCCAAAATGCAATTTTTGAAAACACGCATTTTTCCCTAAGGCAAATAAACTCCGTGAAAAATCCAAATTTTGATTTATTTATTAAATCTTCATTTTTCCTAAATTTTGGGAAAGTCATATTATTCCCTCTCTTATTTTTTTGATATTGGAAAAATATTTGAAGATAAAATAAATGAATCCAACGATCCTCTTTTCATAGTTTTGAGAGAACTCAAATACGAAAATTTCGAAACCTCCAACTCTCTCCGAGGGTCCTTGAGTTGCGTGAAATTTCTAGGATCGACAAAATGCAAGAAAATATGATATGCACGATTATCTAATGTATAACATTCCAAATTGAAAATTTGGGATGTTACATGGACAGTGGAGGAGTCCTCAATATATGTTTTAACATAAGCATTGGAATCATAATTATCATAACAATATTTAAGTATGGCAAATTTTTCAGATTTGTAAAGAGTAGCCCCATACGTTTCAATCAAATAAGCAATTTCATAAGCACCCTTAAAAGCAACAAATTCTTCAATTTGTTGAACATCATAGTAATTATAAACACCCCTAGCATATGAAGATACAATTCCATTGTCACTAAACTCACATTGGTAGGGAAGGTGTTTCTTAATGTTTTCAGAGCAACAAGTAAAATCATAAATTTCAAAAAGATTCCAAGCATAACACATCAATTTGTTTATTTGATTCCATAAGAGTCTCCCCTTTTCAGACAAACGGTGATGCACAAAATGAGCATGCTCATCTAAAGATTTCCCATCAACAAGGCTAGTTGGGGTTTCAGCACGAGCGCATAGGGATCGAAGATGATTCAAGTAGAACACTTTAAGTGGATCCATATCAATAGATTATTATCAAGCAAAGATGCAAGCAAATAGAAGGCACATGGTAACACAAGCAAACAGAAGGACGAACGGAAGAGGGGCAAATAAAATGGCAAAGGTGAAGTGGGGGAGAGGAAAACGAGAGGCAAATGGCAAATAATGTAATGCGGGAGACAAGGGTTTGTGATGGGTACTTGGTATGTTGACTTTAGCGTAGACTCCCCGGCAACGGCGCGAGAAATGGCTCGTTGTCGGGAGTCCAAATCTTGACTTGACCTTGCGTAAGCCTCCCCAGCAACGGCGCCAGAAATCCTTCTTGCTACCTCTTGAGCACTGCGTTGGTTTTCCCTTAAGAGGAAAGGGTGATGCAGTAAAGCAGCGTAAGTATTTCCCTCAGTTTTTGAGAACCAAGGTATCAATCCAGTAGGAGGCCACGCACGAGTCCCTCGCACCAACACAAAGAAATAAATCCTCGCAACCAACGCAATAAAGGGGTTGTCAATCCCTTCACGGTCACTTACGAGAGTGAGATCTGATAGATATGATAAGATAATATTTTTGGTATTTTTATGACAAAGATGCAAAGTAAAATAAAAGGCAATAAAAATAACTAAGTGTTGGAAGATTAATATGATGGAAGATAGACCCGGGGGCAATAGGTTTCACTAGTAGCTTCTCTCGAGAGCATAAGTATTACGGTGGGTGAACAAATTACTGTTGAGCAATTGACATAATTGAGCATAGTTATGAGAATATCTAGGTATGATCATGTATATAGGCATCACGTCCGCGACAAGTAGACCGACTCCTGCCTGCATCTACTACTATTACTCCACAAATCTACCACTATCCAGCATGCATCTAGAGTATTAAGTTCAAAAGAATAGAGTAACGCTTTAAGTAAGATGACATGATGTAGAGGGATAAACTTATGCAATATGATATAAACCCCATCTTGTTATCCTCGATGGCAACAATACAATACGTGCCTTGCTGCCCCTACTGTCATTGGGAAAGGACACCGCAAGATTTAACCCAAAGCTAAGCACTTCTCCCATTGCAAGAAAGATCAATCTAGTAGGCCAAACCAAACTGATAATTCGAAGAGACTTGCAAAGATAACCAATCATACATAAAAGAATTCAGAGAAGATTCAAATATTGTTCATAGATAAACTTGATCATAAACCCATAATTCATCGGTCTCAACAAACACACCGCAAAAGAAGATTACATCGAATAGATCTCCACGAAAGAGGGGGAGAACATTGTATTGAGATCCAAAAAGAGATAAGAAGCCGTCTAGCTAACAACTATGGACCCGAAGGTCTGAGGTAAACTACTCACACATCATTAGAGAGGCTATGGTGTTGATGTAGAAGCCCTCCGTAATCGATGCCCCCTCCGGCGGAGCTTCGGAAAAGGCCCCAAGATGGGATCTCACGGGTACAGAAGGTTGCGGCGGTGGAATTAGGTTTTGGCTCCGTGTCCGTAGTTTGGGGGTGCGTAGGTATATATAGGAGGAAGAAATGCGTCGGTGGAGCAACATGGGGCCCACGAGGGTGGAGGGCGCGTTAGGGGGGGTAGGCGCCCCCTACCTCGTGCCTTCCTGGTTGATGTCTTGACGTAGGGTCCAAGTCCTCTGGATCATGTTCGTTCCGAAAATCACGTTCCCGAAGGATTCATTCCGTTTGGACTCCGTTTGATACTCTTTTTCCGCGAAACTCTGAAATAGGCAAAAAACAGCAATTCTGGGCTCGGCCTCCGGTTAATAGGTTAGTCCCAAAAATAATATAAAAGTGTATAATAAAGTCCATTAATGTCCAACACAGAATATAATATAGCATGGAACAATAAAAAATTATAGATATGTTGGAGACGTATCACCCACCAGGTCGAAGCGTACGTAGCGTTATCTGCCTAGTCATGAACGTGTACGTACATATCGGTCGATCGGTCTCTCTCCAGTGATGAACCATGGCCGAGTAAGGAGTGACACGTGTCGTAGTAGAACCGCCGACATAGCATGTCAGCAGTCCCATCTATATCATGTACACGTACGTACAACCATGCTGCAAGAATGTAAATACGGCTACGTACGTACATACGGGCGTGGTCTCGAACGCGTACAACGAGGCATCCTATTCATCGTCAGGCAACCATCTTGGTCGGAACGAAGGAAATAGCGTTGTGTTCATCGGGAGGCAACCAACTGGTTTGGAATATATCCTGGTCAACGGCAGCCAACCGGCTGGACGGAACTGTCGAAACAGGGTCTGGCGTACCGCAAACC
The DNA here is from genome assembly GCA_021605205.1 of Aegilops longissima. NCBI lineage: Eukaryota > Viridiplantae > Streptophyta > Magnoliopsida > Poales > Poaceae > Aegilops > Aegilops longissima. The sequence goes on along the minus strand of CM038678.1, from coordinate 694,620,121 downwards.
AGAGGAAACGACCTGTTGTTCGACCGGCTATGGTCAAAACGGGATCCTATTCATGGGGAGGGGTGTGGCGTACCACAAAATGGAGGAAACAGACTTCTGTTCGAGTGCCTACGGTTGAAACGGGTCCTGTTGATCGGGAGGGCTACAGTGTACCGCAAAATGGAGGAAACTGACTTCTGTTCGAGTGCCTATGGTCAAAAGGGGTCCTGTTGATCAGGAGGGGTGCGACGTACCGCAAAACAGAGGAAACAGACTCGTTCAAGTGCCTACAGTCGACACGGGGTCCTACTCATCGGGAGGGGTGTGGCATACCGCAAAATGGGACTCTATGGCTACTGTTGATCCACCGTCTATTGCCTCGCTCCAGCCTCCACGGGCTACTGTTCATCGACCGTCGACTTCCTCTAGCCTCCACCGGCTACTGTTGATCCAGCCTCCAGGGGGTCCTGTTAATCCACCCCCAACCGGCTGGGGTGTGGCGGCCTCCTTGTGGTCCTGTTCATCCAGCGGTAACCACGGGGTCCTATTAATCCAACCCCCACAGGGAACTTGTCGTGGATTTAACACGGCAGATGCCCTTGTGGAAGGACTTAGATGTGGAGCCATCACAACATAGGTTAGCTCAAAGGGGTTGAACGGGACAAAGGACACAAGGTTTACCCAGGTTTGGCCCCTCACAACAAGGTAAGAGCCTACATCCTGCTTCTAGTTGTATTACTTGAGTATCGATTACAGGGGAGCGATCACGCTTGACCTAGCTATCGATCAGTTGTTTCTTGAGTTAACCAGCTGCCGGCTCTCGCCTTTATATACACAGGACGAGGCTCCGGGGCTTACAAGAGTTCGAGCTGGATCACACAACGTGACCAGCTACCAGGCAAGTCACCATCGGGCGGCTCGCACCTCCAGGTCTTGGGCCTCCATCAGGCCCGCCTCTTAAGCCGCCGCCTGTCTTCATGCTTCGTCTTCTTGGACCCTCTTGGGCCTTCTTCATATTAAATCACCAACGATATAACTCGGCCCCTCCTGGGCGGGTCATACCTCGGGGTCATATCCCCAACATTAGGCCCCAGATTGATTTGAACTTGTTCATGTCAATCTTCGCTGCTTCAGCAGACAAGTCATATTTTCAAAACTTAATCTTGAATAAAACACTATAACCTGCCCGACGTCACGCGAAGTAAATTCATAAAAAAACTATGACGTCACAACGTATCTTTTGCATTAACTAGTTGTCCAAGAATCGAGGCGCCTGCACAGTCGAGATAATCATGTTGCCTCCTCGATTTCCGCGCATGCCATTTTACCGTTTCCTTATAAATAGGGACGGGTGTTCCTTCTCTTCACTTTTACCCCGCCCTTCTCTCTTCTTCCTCTTCTTCACGTCGATCACCGCCATCGGAGCTCCGCCGCCCAGTCAACCTTCACCGCTAGCTCCATCCAGGCCGCTGCATCGACCTGATTGTGACCAGAGATTGCGGCCCCTCCGCTCTTCAGTCAAATCCTCAGGTAACGCTCTTTCTTCAGCTCAAATCCACATTAGCATGCCCTAGTTCATCGAGTTCGTCAACATTGTTTACCAAGTTCTTCCAAGTCCATCCAACTTTACTTAGGAAATGTAGTTCCATTCGCAAACTGGGGAAAACTGAAGCGGTGCTTGCCTTAATTATTATTTGTATCCAACACCAACCTTTCCATCTTCAAAATCCATGCACCACCGACGGCTTGTTGCTGCTGTGTCTAAGGTTTTTAGCAATTATTCTTCATTTTCACAACTGCAACAAACCCAAAATTGTAGACATAAATTTTGAAACATGTTTGTCTCTTAGAGAAATTTCATCAATATCAGCTCTGTATGTAACAGTCCTGCCAATGTTATTCGGGCGGCTTAAATAATAGCTTCATAACCTGCCAGCCTTTAGCCGACTTATTTGTAGTGTGTAATCTGCCAGGAATTCCAATATGCTTTTTAAAATTGACCTATCCATATGCTGCTGATAATTTGATAGCCACACTCCATATTTAAAATATCTCTTAGTCGCAGCTGCCCACCCTTCAGCATATGAGCGGCTTGTGATTTACTCATAACTATGATCCACTGTATACCCATAGTTGGTTTGTAATCATCAAACTGTCATTTACCACCATTAATCAACTTGTCACCGTAACATTAACTCACGACATGATACTTCCAGGACGTAACTTTTCAACTACTGAAAAAATGACTATCGTCAACTGGGAACGTTCCCTGGTTACCAAGGAGATCTTTGATGATTACGTCGGCCAAGGCCTATTGGCGAGTCAATAGGAGATTGGATGGCGAGTTAGCAATGGGGAAGTAATTCCTGCTCCTGCCGAGGATGAAATTGTGGTCTTCACTGATCACATACTCAGACGATTTACCCCACTCGGCTCTAAATTGTTTCGGGACCTCCTCCACTATTTCAATTTGCACCCTTAAGATATAGGCTAAACTCAATATCCAACATATGCCATTTTCAAATCTTCTGTGAAGTTTATCTGCAAATAGCACCCACCGTTCCTTTGTTCAATGAATTCTTTTATATAAACTGCCAAACTGAGTGTCAAAATGGCCCAAGTCAAGAGCTAGGTGGAATCTCCATTCAGAGGCGAAGAGATAACAGGTTTACCTCCATAGTCTTACTAAGTCACCCCAAAGGATGGGTGACCACCTGGTTTTATTGTAAAAACACTGCCCCAGCAACAGAAAACCCTCTGCCCGGGTTTAGAGCTGAGCGTCTTCCATCAAACTTTGACCCGCCAAGCAAAATCATACCAGACGAGCATGAAGAAGCCTTCCCATACCTCTCCAGGGCTAAAGCTTTATTAGCTATGGGTTACTTGGATTTGACTTGACCCGGTGCTGGGTTTCTTGGAAGATACTCCCTTTAAGACGTCGTCCCGGTTTAATGTGTGAGTACTCTAGTGACCCAAATGATCCTCAGCGGTACACCGAAGACAACTTTACCGCTGAAGAAGTCTTCAAAACCATAAGGACTCTGCTTGGCGAGTCTCACGAGAACTGCAACAAAGTTGGTCTGCCACCCTTTTATAAACAAAACCCGGCTCCACTAGTAAGTGTTTCCCTTTATCATGTTCAATGCAAGTTAACTCTGCCTTGTGCCTTGCTTTAATCTGTTTTTGTACTTATATAGGCTGACTCCGCCTTCTGGACCAGGAAACCACAAGCCGCAGGCCTAGTCAAAAAACCAAAGGCCAAGACCCATGCCCCGGGTCACCGTAAAAAGCAAACAGAAGAAGATCTTCTCAAGCTGGATGACTCGGAGGTAGAACTCGACTCCCTTGGTCGTTGTTTTGTGCAACTTATTGATGCAGACTCTTCACAGGATGACATGGAGACAAGCCAAGCACATGCAGCAGAGGTAATACCTGTTTGCTCGGACTCAAATCCTTTGCCAAGAAAGAAAACTTGGAAGGTCATCCGAAAAGTAAGATTTCTCATCCTCTTGCTCATTTGGACCCCAATTTTATTTTGAAGAAACAGTAGCATGATTCAAGACGTACCACCCGGAGTGATGGTTCCTAAGACCTCAACTCCGGCGTACCCAACACTCCTATCCCTCGCAAACGTCGGAATGAGGTGCCTCATAGCCCAACCCTTTCTCTTCCAAAAGTTGGTCTCTTTTGTAACCTCTTAATCCTTCCGACTCAAATTATCAGGGGACGCCTCCATCATCCGGCGACTCTAATGGGACTCAGCTGCATGTCTTCAAAGTCGCCCAGGGATCAGTGCTTATTATTCATAAATGTCTTGTATTGATATATACTCATGAATCTTTGTATCTTTGTCACAGAGGCATAGCAAAGGCAGGCAAGAAATAGAAATTGGGCGGTTCTTCAAAGGATCCCAAAGTTGTTGAACCAGAGAAGCAAGTGCCAGAAGTCTCAGGGGCTTCACCTCAAGATCCTGAAGACCTTATTAATGACCCACCTCCACAACGTGATACCACAACCTTTGATCGAATGAACATTGAGGTTGACCCGTCCATCGCACATGACCCGCCAAGTCCTAAACTGGCCAGCCCTTGTCGGGGAAGCTGATCGGACCCACGAACACCTATGGGACCGGCGGACCGAGCCCCTTTCGGTTCGGTGGTGGGCGGAGGTCGCACAAAGAGCAGATCGAGGCGATGCACACGAGCAGTTTACCCAGCTTCGGAGCTCTCCGGAGAGATAATACTCCTACTGCTGCTTGTCTGATTGTATTGTGTTCTTGCTAGGGAGCGATGAGAGCTACAAGACCTAGCGTGGGTGTTCTCTAGTTTCGAATGAACCGAACCCCTTCTACGCTTGCATGGGCCTCCTTTTATATGCTCAAGGGTCTCCGGTGTGGCAACGAGGCAAGGGCAAAAACGTAAAAGGAGGCATGGTTGGTACAGCTACTTGTACAGTGTATCATACCTAACCCTGACGGCAGGGGACAAAGGCATTAAATGCCCGTCTAAGTCGACTAAACAGTGTAGAAAGGGACCGTCGGGACGCCACCGCTGCCACGATGGCAATCTTGTCGCACCGCTTGCCGCTGGCGCTCCGTCAAGACACCTCTTGCCACGTGCGCCTGGAAAGGTCCCATGGCGACACGTTGATGGATGTACTAGAGCGGAGGAAATGAGCGGTAGCCTGCCGTGGCAAGCGCCTTGCCGCGGTCGTTGCCTTGTCGCGCCCGGAAGCTGGTCGCTCACCGGGCCTTCCCGGCAAGCTCCTCTTGCCGGGGCCTTGTCTCCTGTGTGTCTTGGTTGGCCTTCCCGACAAGCTCCTCTTGCCGGGGTCTTGTCTCTTTGACTTAAATACTTTGTTCTTGAATGGCTCCAATGGAGCCGCAGAGGACCTTGGCGGTCACCAGGCAAGCCCTGCCGCGTGGTGCTGCAACTGCCTGTGCACGAGTTCGGGATACTAGGGTACCCCTACTCTAGTACACCGATAGGAGCCCCCGGGCCTGGGCCACACACGGTGCCGAGCGCTGTTGGGCCAGGCCCAAAAGCAGTCTGCAGGCACGCTGCCTAGGGCACGCCGTAACACTCGGACCCCCACGCCCCCACTTAACAGCACGCGTCGAGCGTGGCGTCGTGGGAGAGATCGTGGGGGTTTCTTTATTCGAAAGCGGGCGTCCGCCCCTCCCTCCTTATAAACAGGGAAGCAGGCAGTTCGCCCACCTCGCCATTTGCTGTCTAATCTCGAAAACCACCGCTGCTCCCCTTCTTCCCAAGTCTGAAGAGCAGCGCTCCGCCCGCCACCAAAGACCACCAACGCCGCCGACCTCCCCCACCACCGCCGCCATGGTTCAAAACCGACAAGGGAAGGGCGTGAAGTCGGCCGAGGCGCAGCTGCTCATGGCGCGCTAAACGAAAGGGCTATCTCCCCAGCTCGCCGCAAGGGAGCTGATGGAGGACTACTACCTCTTCTGGTCGACGGAGACGCGAGCGCATCCGCGCACGAAGGTACTCCCAGCCGCTGCTTCGGAATTAGCCCCAACTGGGTACCATTTCTTCGCACTGTTCTTCTATTGTGGGCTCTGCCCGCCCTTCTCTGAATTTTTCTGCGATATCATGAACACCTACAGGTTCCGCCTCCTTGACTTCACCCCCAATGCTGTCCTGACCATGGCAGTTTTCACACATCTTTGCGAAAACTTTGTCGGAGTCCACCCAAACGTAGTTCTCTTCCGCCACTTCTTCATGCCCCGAGTCGAGAGAGGAGAGCCACTGGCCGAAGGAATTGCTTGGATCTCAAGGATCGGCAAGAAGGAGGCCTATCTGGAAGGAGAGCTCCGTAGCAAGTGGGAGGAGTGGAGGGCAGATTGGTGTTGGATTGTAGAGGAGAACCCGCAGCCCTTTACCGCCCAGCGCCAAACCCCAATAGTGCGCGGTAATGATTGGAGCAACTTGGCACCGGAAGATGCTAGATTGAAGATTGCTGTGACCCGGATCCTGCGTCTCAGGCTTGCCGGACTCACTGTAGGCGCCGTTGGCACATATTTCCTTCGCCGCCGCATCGCCCCCTTGCAGGAGAGGAGGAGACCTGCTTGGGAGTTCCAGAATGCGGCGGATATCATGAGACTGCACCCGGGCCTCAACTTCAATTTCACCGTCTTGGAGTTGGATGCGATGCTCCTGGAGCTGTTCAAGCATGACCCTGATCATCCCGAATGGTTCAGGTTGCCGAGGGGAGTAGTTCCATTGTGCAACAATTCCTCGCTCGACCGCATCCGTGCAATGATGCCGTTGTGCGACTCGCATGGAATTGTTCCAACCTGGCAAGAGCCTGCAGATGATGTCGTGCGGGTGTTCTTCGACAGCTTGGAAGAAGTGCCGATCCGCCTCGACAAGCAGAAAGGCCTCACCCGCGACACCACTGACGACGAGATGCAGCGCATCGCCACCAGGCTGGAAGAGGCGGCAGCATGCTCATTGGCGGTCGGGTTCACCGTGGAAGAGGCAGAGGCAGCAGAGGCGGCAAGCCTTGTCGAACGAAGGGAGTTTGTCGGCTAGGAGGAGCTTGCCGAACCTGAAGCCGAGTCGAGCGAGCCCGCCGAGGGCGCCTCCTCCCCACCATCCAGCAGCTTGCCGCGAGCGGAGCCCCCAGCTCCACCAAGAAGGCGTCTTCGCAAGCTGGAGGCAAACGGGCGGCAGACGGGTTAACGGCCGCCAAGGCCGCGGCGACGCGCTCCATCAAGGCAAGCACTTTGTTGCCGCTGGAGCACCTCACGCTGCTGCAGAATCGGTGGGGCCTCCCAGCGCCACTCCCGCCAAGCGGCCAAGGGAACCCACTCCTCCGCCTCGTCTCACCGGAGGCGAGCCAGAATTTGATCTCTCCGTGCTCAGCTCCGACGAGGAAGAAGAAGAGTAAGCTTCTGTGTTGTACTTGTATTTCTTCAATTTTGTTGCTTTGTCTTGTATCTGATTTGCTTCATTCTGAACCCTTTCCTTTTTAGGACGCTGGCCCAGAGAGCGTCGAAGAGAGCCAAGACCCCGATGGTTGTCATCGAGGACGATCCTCCCGCGGCAGCAGGAGGCGCGTCCGAGACCACCTTGCCGGACGCGGCAACTCTTCCTCAAAGCAACCCCCAGCACAGCCCCCAACGTAAGTATAAGGTTTACTTCTTACTGTTGAGCGTGCATGGGTGCCCTTCCTTTGTTGATATCTGACTGTTGGTTTGTGTAGGAGCAGAGCAGCCCCACCAGGAGTGCCCTGAAGCCGCTCCTGTCATGCCATCTGCTTCAACTACTCCGCCAAGGGAGGATCCCCCGGCAAGGGAGCGTTCTCCGGCAAGAGAGGCTTCTCCGGCAAGGGACAACACCAGTGACCCTCCGGTGGTCGAGACCACGGCTGCAGATCCCATCGCAGGTAATCCTCTTGCCTGAAAATTTCCCTTGGGTTCTTTTTCTTCTGATCTTCTTTTTGAATATCTGCTTGACTTTTCTTCATTTTCTGGTCGTCAGATCCATCCGCCGCAGAGCCGATGGAGACTGAGGTCGCCAGCGAGGAGGACGCGCGCGACAACACTGACGACGCCGCCGCCATCGAAGGGGAGGTTGGCGCTGACGAGCCCGCCGGCGAAGAGGCCGCCCAGGCTGATGCCGCAGAGGCTGGCAAGGGGCCTGGCGATCGCACTGACGGCACTGAGGCCGCAGGAGCGTCAGGCGCTACACCGACCGCTGATCCCTCCGCCGCTGCTGCAGCGCCAGGTTCCGAAGAGGCCTAGTCCGGCGCCTATCTGAAGGCCGGCGATGGCGTCTTCATCAAGCTCCCCTGGGCGTCGAGCTCCAGGGCTCCGGTTGAAGGGGAGACCTTTGACGAGGAGCTGCTCGCCTCCGCTGGGCTGACGCTGGTTGACGCGCCAAGCAGCAGCAGCGGCGAGTCTGAGGAGGAGCAGCTGTTGAGGAAGCTGCTATCGCTCTACCGCGCCCGACAAGCCAAGCTGGAATCCCGGGAAGCGCTTGTCGCGAAGGCGGGAGCAGACATAGAGAAGCGTGCGGAGGAGCTCCGGGGCACCAACCAAGAAGCTCTCCGGTCCTTGGCTGAGCAGCAGGAGCGACTCGCCGAGGAACGCACAGGCTTCATCCTCGAGAAGGCTGAGGTTGAGGAGCGGCAGCGGCTTGCTGCCGAGAAGCTGTCTGCGCAGGAGAGCGAGCTGGCGCAGCGAAAGATCAATCTTGACAGCCATGAGGAGGAGCTTGCCGCGCACGAGCAAACATTTGGCGGGGCTGTCAAGGAAGCAAAGGACGCTGCCGCAGCTGCCGAGGCCGCCAAGAAGGAGCTGGAGACGAAAGTGATGTAGCTGGAGGCCAGTCTGAAGAAGGGCGGTGAGGAGCTTGCTGCACTCAAGCATGAGCGAGAGAAGGACGCCTACACTCTTGGCGAGCTGCAGGGCCGTCTCGCTGAGAGGAGCAAGGAGCTCAGCGCCGCCAAGGACTCCAAAGCAGATCTCGAGCTGAAGCTGACCACCTTGATGCAGACGTTGGACGGCGCCAAGGAGCAGGAGGTGGCCTTGTTGGAGAAGGTCAAGGCCGACGAGGCGCTGTTGGCGAGTGCTACTGCCGCCCAGAGCACCTTCAGGGAGAATGTGGAGCACTGGACCGAGGGTCTTGTGAATATCGCCGCTGCCATCGACAGGGAGCTGACGGAGCTGGGGATGGTGGATCTCGGGTACTCCTCCGACGAGCGCCTCCAACCCAGTGCCAAGCTCAGCTTGTTCTTCAAGGGCGTGGTGACGGCTCTCCAGCGACTCTGGGAAGAGATCCCAAAGCAGCTGGCTGAGGAATCGCGCCAGATCTGCGCGGGAGCTCTCCAGAAGGTGCTGATGAAGGTGGCCTTCCGCAATCCAGGCCTCAACCTCACCGGCGTCCTCAAGTCCTTGCCGCCGGATGCTGATGTGGAAGCGCTTAAGGCCCTTGTCGCACCCATTGTGGACAAGGTGGGCAAGATCAAGAGGGTTTATGGCGACCGCGTAGATTAGGCCGCCAATTTTATCTTTTCCTTGTCGCTGCTGGTCATGTTATGAAAACAATCTATTAGAGCTGTGACAAGCTATCTTGTAATATGACTCTATTTTGGGTAGTAATTGCTATGTTATTTCCTTTACTTGATTCCTTCCTTTGTATGTTTTTGCCCTACGCTTTTAGGGAACTTGCCGGCGCAGGCACCTTTGCCGCGAGCGCTGAGTGCGGAACATCAGCAGCCTGCTGGCGGTGCCACTTCCGACAAGCAACCTTGTCGCAACTAGTTGCGGCTCACTTAAGTTGTTGAGCGGACTCGAAACAAAGTAAGGGCGCAGCTAGCCACGAGTCGGTTCCTCCACGCACAGGTTTTCCATACAAAGTACGGTCGTTCGAGGAAGATAACTTAAAAATTTAGAAGCTGGTTGCTCAAATTTTGACAACTTAGCTTTTCTGTCGTTTGCTTCCCGGTAAGGCGAAATTTCCTCGAGCGACGCTTAGTGGCCCACACCATTATCTTCTCCTTCCCCCCCGGCTAACTTGTGGGCGAGGGAACCTTCCTTTCTTTGAGAAAGAGAAAGAAGAGAAAATAAAGTTATGGAGCCTCGCGGCTCGCTATTGCTTACCGGGTGTAGGCGCTGCACAAAGTGTCAGATAACGCATGCAATAAGATAATGAAAGCATGAAATTGACAAGTTGTGCGGAACACATGAGCTTTACTTATGCACGGGATCTGCGCCCGGCTTTGTATGAAGGATTACATGCAACATCGGCAAGACTTGTACAAAAGGTGGTTCTTTGGAGCAGGTTCCGCAACCGCGCTTCTACGGTAAAACTTACGAAGATGTTCGATGTTCCAGGAGTTGCTCACCGGAATGCCATCCTCGGTCTCAAGGCGGACAGCGCCAGGCCTAGTGACTTGTTTCACCCGATAAGGGCCTTCCCACTTCGGCGTCAACTTGTTGGAATTCTTGGCGGACTGAACGCGCCGAAGAACAAGGTCGCCTTCCTCGAGACTTCTGGCATTAACTTTGCGGCTATGGTAGCGGCGCAAAGCTTGCTGATATCGAGCAGCTCGTACAGCAGCCTGAAGACGGTCCTCCTCAAGGAGCAGCGCGTCATCTTGTCGCAGCTGCTCTTGCTCAAGCTCATCATAAGCGAGCACTCGAGGTGACCCGTATACGAGTTCCGTGGGGAGAACTGCCTCCGCTCCATAGACTAGAGCGAAAGGTGACTGGCCAGTGGCTCGGTTTGGCGTCGTCCTGATCGACCAAAGAACCACCGGCAGCTCCTCAATCCAGTTTCTTCCGCACTTGTGCAGCCTATCGAAAGTTCTGGTCCTGAGCCCGCGCAACACTTCAGCATTTGCCCTCTCCGCTTGACCGTTACTTCTCGGATGAGCAACAGAAGCAAAGCTGACCTTGGCGCAAGATCTTGGACGTACTGCATGAAGGTGCGGCTCATGAATTGCGTGCCGTTGTCGGTGATGATCCTGCTGGGAATCCTGAAACGGCAAACAATCGACCTGAACAACTTGACTGCTGACTGTGCTGTCACCTTCCTCACTGCTTCCACTTCCGGCCACTTTGTGAACTTGTCGATTGCAACGTACAAGTACTCAAAGCCCCCGACAGCTCTGGGGAAGGGGCCGAGGATATCGAGCCCCCAGACTGAAAATGGCCAGGATAAAGGGATCGTCTGGAGAGCTTGAGCTGGCTGGTGTATCTGCTTGGAATGGAACTGGCACGCTTCACACTTGGTTACTTGTGCAGTTGCATCCTGGAGGGCTGTCGGCCAAAAGAAACCTTGCCGGAAAGTTTTGCTGGTAAGTGCTCTTGCGCCAATGTGTTGACCACATATGCCTCCATGTATCTCTGCCAACAGCTTCTGTCCAGCTTCCCGGTGAATACACTTCAATTTCACACCGTTGAGTCTTCTTCTGTACAGTGTGTTGTCGACAAACTGGTACATACTTGACTGCGGGCTACTCTTTCCGCTTCTTCTTGCTCTTGGGAAGTTCTCTGTCTCAAGGAAATGGACAATCTCTTTGTGCCCATCTTTGGAGCTTGCGGCTCGACAACAAGGACTAAAGGCACATCTGCTGCTGCGGGAACATCCGCTTCTACGGCGAGAACCTGCGGCTCAGCCGGAGCTTGATGTTCCCCGGCAAGCTTGCCGGAGAAAAACTTGTCGGGAGCGTCTGCTTCAACGGAACAAACCCTAGGGCTTGTCGGAGCAGACTGCTCCTCAGCACTCTTGGCGTTGATCTTGGGGACCTTCTTGGCGATGGCTTCGGGAAGCTCTGCCGGAAAATAGTCACCAGAAATCAACTTCCTCTTCTTGTTCTGTCCAGTTGATGACGTTACAGTCGGTTGAGTCATCTTGAGCACAAAAGTCCCTGGTTCCACAGGTAACTTGAGTGCGGCGCACTTTGACAGGCCATCAGCAATATCGTTCTGAGCTCTTGGAACATGTTCCATCTACAGGCCGTCAAAGTGCTCTTCCAGCTTTCTCACTTCATCAACATAGGCTTCCATCAACGGACTCTGATAATCCTTGTTCACTTGGCGGACGACAAGCTGTGAGTCACCTCTGACAATGAGCTTCTTGATCCCAAGGTCTACTGCAATCCTGAGACCGGCAAGCAAACCTTCATACTCTGCAGTATTGTTTGTTGCTTGCTCCTTGGGAAAGTGCATTTGGACTATGTACTTGAGGTGCTCTCCGGTGGGTGCTACAAGCAGCACGCCAGCACCGGCGCCTTGCAGCGAGAAGGCACCATCAAAGTACATCAGCCACTCTTTGCTTGCTTCCTTGACGGGGATGCTCGTTTCTGGAATTTCTTCGTCTTGGGTTGGCGTCCATTCTGCTATGAACTCTGCCAATGCTCTGCTTTGGATAGTTGAAGTGCTCTCAAACTTGAGGCCAAAGCTTGACGGTTCCAGTGCACACTCGACAATCCTGCCTGTTGCTTCTGGATTTTGCAGTATCCTCTTCAACGGAAAGCGAGTGACGACTGTGATCTCATGTGCTTGAAAGTACTGGCGCAGCTTTTCGAGGCCATGAGAAGGCGAAAAGCAATTTCTGCACACCGAGTACCTTGACCTAGCCCCCTGCAGAAGGGAACTGACAAAGTAAACTGGGCGCTGCACCATCCTTTTCTGCGTCTTCTCATACTCCTGCGCGGATTCATCCTTGTCGGGACCAGAGCTTGCCGGTGAAGCCCCCTGCTTGTCGCTGGATGCCTCTGCCGTGGTTGCTAGGTCATCATCCGCCTCCCTCTCCGCTACTAACGCAGCACTAACCACTTGATTGGTTGCCGCTATATATAGCAGCAACTTCTCTTGTGGCCTAGGTGCGACAAGTATCGGAGTGGAGGACAGGTATCTCTTTAAGTCCTGCAGTGCAGCCTCCGCTTCGGGAGTCCATTTCATTGGACCTGCCTTTTTCAATATTTTGAAAAATGGCAGGGCGCGCTCAGCAGACCTAGAAATAAACCTGCTGAGAGCAGCTACGCAACCGGCAAGTCTTCGTACATCCTTGACGTGCTTTGGTGCTTCAATCTGCTCAATGGCCTTGATCTTGTCGGGATTGGCTTCAATTCCCCGCTGAGACACGAAGAACCCGAGAAGCTTGCCGGAAGGGACTCCAAACACACACTTCTCGGGGTTGAGCTTGAGGTTGATCTTGCGCAGATTTGCAAAGGTTTCGTCTAAATCTTGAACCAGTGTTGCCTTGTCCTTGCTCTTGACCACTATGTCATCCATGTAGGCTTCTACATTTCTGTGCATCTGCGGCTCAAAAGCGTCATGGACTACTCTTGCAAATGTTGAACCAGCATTCTTTAAGCCGAATGGCATCCGTACAAAACAGTATGTGCCACATGGGGTGATGAATGCGGTCTTCTCCTCATCCTCTTCTGCCATGAAGATCTGATGGTATCCTGAGTACGCATCAAGAAATGAAAGCAAATCACATCCGGCCGTGGAGTCAACAATCTGATCGACGCGCGGCAAGGGAAATGGGTCTTTGGGACAAGCTTTATTAACATCGGTAAAGTCGATACAAAGCCTCCATTTTCCGTTTGCCTTACGCACGACTACAGGATTGGCCAACCACGTAGGATGGAGCACTCCTCTGACAAGGCCTGCTGCTTCCAATTTCTTGATTTCTTCTGCGATGAATTCTTGGCGCTCCACTGCTTGCTTCCTGACTTTCTGCTTGACGGGCCGCGCGTGAGGACAGACGGCAAGATGGTGCTCAATCACTATCCTGGGAACACCGGGGATGTCAGACGGTTGCCACGCAAACACGTCGACGTTCGCCCGCAGGAAAGCAACGAGCGCGCCTTCCTATTTAGGGTCGAGAGTGGCACTGATGGTGAAGGTACCACCAGTGCCGTCCTCCTTGGCGGACACCTTCTTGGTCTTTGGTGGAGCTGCCATCGTCTTCTTACACTTGCCGGTGGAGCTCGATGGTGCGTCCTCGACGGTAGCGCAGCACTCCGAAGAGGTGCGCTTGCCGGAGTGGGCATCAGAGCTCTTGCCGGACTTGGTCTTCTTCTTCCCCCCGGGAGCTTCAGCGGCAAGTGACATGCTATCTGTTGCGGCTGCTGTTTCCCGGTAGATCTTGTCGGCGCAGATAAGAGCATCCTTCTTGTCGCCAGGGACAGAAATGACACTTACTGGGCCTGGCATCTTGAGCAAGTTGTTTGCATAATGAGAGGCTGCCATAAACTTGGCGAGTGCTGGACGGCCAAGTATCCCATTATAAGGCAATGGGAAATCAGCAACTTCAAAAGTGACCCTCTCAGTCCTGAAGTTCAACTCGCTGCCAAACGTCACCGGCAACGTGATCTTTCCCTTCGGCTTGCTCCTTCCTGGATTGATTCCTTGGAATGTGCCGGTCTCTTCAAGCTCGCCATCAGGGATCTGAAGCTTCTGGAGTACCGCGGAGGAGATCAGGTTCAAGCCGGCCCCGCCGTCAACTAGCATCTTAGTGACTTTGAGGTTGCGGATAGTTGGTGAAACCAACATCGGAAAGCACCCGACCGCAGTGATGCGATCAGGGTGGTCCTCAATATCAAAGGTGATAGGCGTGCTGGACCATTTCAGAGGCTTGCATGACTCGATGGATGGTTCTGCCCCATTAACTTCCCGCATCCACTGCTTGAGTTGGCGGTGTGAAGTATGCAGAGAAGCACCACCGTCAACGCACAGGACCTCTGTGGCTTTCTGAAACTCCTGCTCATCGGTCTCATCATCTTCCATGTCTTCATAGTCGTCGTCATCTTCATCCTTGTCGCGGCCGCGGGGAGGTCTGTCTCCTTGCCGCTGCTTGGCTTTGCCGCGGCGTCCTCCTCGGCCTGGACGTTTCTTGCTGGCTCCTCCAGCACCTTCTTGAGCCTTCTCCTTGTCACGCCGCTCGTGCTCAGCCTTTTGCTGTTCAACAAGCTGCTCGACCTTCTTGCAGCTCTGGAGATCATGGCCCTTGGTGCGGTGGATCTTGCAGTACTGCTTGTTGGTGCTGTCCTGCTTGTCGGCGACCGCCACAGCCTGGCAGTTGGTGCCCGCGGCAACCTCCTTGCCGGAGCTACCAACTTTGGCTTTCTTGGCGCCACCTCCGTTGCCGGACTTCTCGACAACTAGCACATCTTTGCCTTTCTTTTTTCTGTTGCTCTGCCGTCGGCTTTTATTTGCCGGGGTGGATCCCTCACTATCAGATCCTGCAGCTTCTGTATTCTCTCCGGGGAGTCTCCTCCCTTCCTCAGCACGTGCACACTTGTCGGCCAGGGCATATAGCTCACTGACATCTCTGATCTTGCACATCGCCATCTCCTCCCGCATCCTGCGGTTTCGCGACGCTCGATGGAATGCATCGATCACCATGGCAGGATGGACATCTAGGATGTTGTCTTTGTACACGGCTGAATCTCCGAATGTACTTGCGCGGGGTTCTCCTTTCTTCAGGCTAGCAGATGAAGGTCGCTCTCTTGGCCATGAGGCTTGTGGCCGCCTGTGAAGGCGCCGACAAACTGATGGCATAGATCTGCCCAAGAGGATATGGAGTTGTCCGGCAAGTGCATGAGCCAAGATCTGACATTGGGCTTGAGTACCAGCGGGAAGTAGTTGGCCAGAATCTTGTCGTCTCGCCCCCCGGCAGCTTGCACCGCAATGGTGTAGATGCTGACGAACTCCGACGGATGCGTCTTGCCGTCGTACTTCTCTGGCACGTCTGGCTTGAAATTCTTCTTGCTGGGCCACTGGACTTGCCGCAGATCACGAGTGAACGCAGGGCAGCCTACCGCGTACGGCAAGTCACCCGGTTCCTCTGGCGCATGCATGTCGACAGAGGGCCCAACGCGCTGGTCGGATTGACGCCGCGCTTCTCTTCGGCGCTCGATGCGAGTTCGAGCGTCTTCTTGCTGTCGTTCGTGAAGAACTTGGTGCTGATCGCGACGGGATCGTGGGTCTGATGACGCGGTGGAGTCGCTGTCGAGGTGGATCCGACGAGTTGGCGATCTTGGCCTTCGGGGTGGAGAGTGCATGGTGGTTGCACCCCCACAGGTTTGCCGCCATCGCTCGTGCCTTTGTCGTTCGCGCGGCGACGATGTAGTCGGTTGCCGCGGAGTGTCGCCGTTGGCAAAGCCGATGAGACTCTGGATGGTGGCCCTCCATTCATCGACCTTGTCGGCTGTTGGAGGGTAATCTAGGAGCAGTTGAGCTATTGCCAAAGCTTCTTCTGGAGTGGTGGGTGGCAGTGGCGGACGGTGCGAGGAGCGGGATATGCTCGGACTTCTAACTATGTTAGAAGGAGCAGTATCTCGTCCAGGCGACCGTGCCTCACCCGTGCCAACGTGTTGGCGTGCGCGCTGGTCTTGAGGGCCTCGGGATCCTCCAGCTCGATCTTGATCCAACGAGCGTATGGTACTGTGAATACCATGACGCTGTCGGTCCCGCGCCTCCTGAGATGGACGCGGTGCATGTACAGACGCCGAGGTCTGCGCAGCCTTGTCCTTGGACTTGGCAGCGTCGTGGGCTCCCTCGTCGACGCCCGTTCTTCCGCCGGCGTCTACCCCGCCACCCATTTGCTCTGGTGGTGGCGGGATCGACGTGGACGGCTCCGCTGCCGCCGAAGCCTTCTTCTTCGGTGGCATGTCGATGAAGATGATGAAGATGTAGCTCGTGTGAACGCCGGATCAGGTTCACACAGCCTCGATGCCCCTACCTGGCGCGCCAAAGATGTCGGGGAAGCTGATCGGACCCACGAACACCTATGGGACCGGCGGACCGAGCCCCTTTCGGTTCGGTGGGGGGCGGAGGTCGCACGAAGAGCAGATCGAGGCGATGCACACGAGCAGTTTACCCAGCTTCGGAGCTCTCCGGAGAGATAATACTCCTACTGCTGCTTGTCTGATTGTATTGTGTTCTTGCTAGGGAGCGATGAGAGCTACAAGACCAAGCATGGGTGTTCTCTAGTTTCGAATGAACCGAACCCCTTCTACGTTGCACATGGACCTCCTTTTATATGCTCAAGGGGTCTCCGACAGGTGGCAACGTAGGCAAGGGCAAAAACGTAAAAGGAGGCATGGTTGGTACAGCTACTTGTACAGTGTATCATACCTAACCCTGACGGCAGGGGACGAAGGCATTAAATGCCCGTCTAAGTCGACTAAACAGTGTAGAAAGGGACCGTCAGGGACGCCACCGCTTGCCACGATGGCAATCTTGTCAGCACCGCTTGCCACCGCGCTCCGCTGGCCGGACAGCCTCTTGCCACGCGCGCCTGGAAAGGTCCCATGGCGACACGTTGATGGATGTACTGGAGCGGAGGAAATGAGCGGTAGCCTGCCGTGGCAAGCGCCTTGCCGCGGTCGTTGCCTTGTCGCGCCCGGAAGCTGGTCGCTCACCGGGCCTTCCCGGCAAGCTCCTCTTGCCGGGGCCTTGTCTCCTGTGTGCCTTGGTTGGCCTTCCCGACAAGCTCCTCTTGCCGGGGTCTTGTCTCTTTGACTTAAATACTTTGTTCTTGAATGGCTCCAATGGAGCCGCAGAGGACCTTGGCGGTCACCAGGCAAGCCCTGCCGCGTGGTCTTTGAATCGTCAGGCACGAAGTTCGGGATACTAGGGTACCCCTACTCTAGTACACCGACAGCCCTACCAAGCTTACTGAAGAAATTCCTTCTGACAAGGCCGTCGGGGATGTCATCATCACTGCTACCTTTTGAGCTTGCGTTGGTTTTTCCCTTGAAGAGGAAAGGGTGAGTGATGTCGCTTGGAGCTACGTCGGTATTTCCCCAAAGAGGAAGGGATGATGCAGCACAGCGGCGGTAGGTATTTCCCTCAGATATGAAACCAAGGTTATCGAACCAGTAGGAGAACCAAGCAACACAACATAAATAGCCCCTGCACACAAATAACAACACCTTGCAACCCGATGTGTTAAAGGGGTTGTCAATCCCTTTCGGGTAACGACGCGAGGAACGGTGCGTGGACGGGATACAATTGTAATAGATTGAATAAATAGATCGCAAATAAAATAAAGTGCAACAAAGTATTTTTGTATTTTTGGTTTAATAGATCTGAAAATAAATGCAAGGAAAAATAGACCGCAAGGCAAATATATGAGAAAGAAGACCCGGGGGCTGTAGGTTTCACTAGTGGCTTCTCTTGAGAAAAATAGCAAACGGTGGGTAAACAAATTACTGTTGGGCAATTGATAGAACTTCAAATAATCATGACGATAACCAGGCAATGATCATTATATAGGCATCACATCGAAGATTACTATACCAACTCCTGCCTGCATCTACTACTATTACTCCACACATCGACCGCTATCCAACATGCATCTAGTGTATTAAGTTCATGGAAAACGGAGTAATGCAATAAGAACGATGACATGATGTAGACAACATCTATCTGTGTAGAGATAGACCCCATCGTTTTACCATTAGTAGCAATGATACATACGTGTCGGTTCCCTTTCTGTCACTGGGATCAAGCACCGTAAGATCGAACCCACTACAAAGCATCTCTTCCCATTGCAAGATAAATAGATCAAGTTGGCGAAACAAAACCCAAATATCGGAGAATAAATACAAGGCTATAAGCAATCATGCATATAAGAGATCAAAGAAACTCAAATAACTTTCATGGACATAAAAAGATATAACTGATCATAAACTCAAAGTTCATCAGATCCCAACAAACACACCGCAAAAGAGTTACATCATATGGATCTCCAAGAGACCATTGTATTGAGAATTCAGCGAGAGAGAGAGAAAGCCATCTAGCTACTAACTACAGACCCGAAGGTCTACAAAGAACTACTCACGCATCATCGGAGAGGCACCAATGGAGGTGGTGAACCCCATCCGATATGGTGTCTAGATTGGATCTGGTAGTTCTGGACTCTGCGGCGGCTGGATGAATATTCCGTCGACTCCCCTAGGGTTTCTGGAATATTGGGGTATTTATAGAGCAAAGAGGCAGTCCGAGGGCACCCGAGGTGGGCACAACGCACCAGCGCGCGCCTGGGCCTCCTGGCGCGCCCTGGTGGGTTGTGCCTCCCTTAGGGCAACCCCCAGGCACAGCCAGGGCCCGTTGTGTTCCTTCTGGTCCATAAAAATTCTCCGTGGAGTTTCGTGGCATTTGGACTATGTCTGATATTGATTTTCTGTGATGTAAAAAACATGGAAAAACAGCAACTGGCACTTGGCACTATGTCAATAGGTTAGTGCCAAAAATGATATAAAATGACTATAAAATGATAATAAAACATCCAAGATTGATAATATAACAACACAAGATTGATAATATAACAACATGGAACAATCAAAAATTATAGATACGTTGGAGACGTATCAGCATCCCCAAGCTTAACTCCTACTCGTCCTCGAGTAGGTAAGTGATAAAAACAGAATTTTTGATGTGGAATGCTGCCTATCATGTCATATCATATTTCTTTTCTTTATAGCATGGACAATTGGCGATTCAAAGCAATAGTCTAGTTTTGACATAATAATTTAGATACTCAAGCATATCAACAAGCAACCATGTATTTCAAAATATCAACACTATAATAAGTTATCCCTAGCCCATCATGCTCAAACATTGATCCATTCATGAAATACACTCGAATATTAGCTACACCCAATACTTAAGTACGGTCATATTGCCTCCTAGTTGGTGCTTTTTATGGGAGAAGATGGAGACTCAAATTCAAAAAAAAATTGCATAAAATAAAAGAAAGGCCCTGCACAGAGGGGAGTAGGGATTTGTAGAGGTGCCAGAGCTCAAAGCGAAAAATTAGAGATAAAAACATTTTGAGAGGCGTATCCATCCCACCAACGAAAACGACAACTTAGAGTTCCCAACACTTTCCATGCTAGATATGCCATAGGCGGTTCCCAAACAAAAAATAAAGTTTATTACTTTTTCCACCATACTTTCACTTTCCATGGCTAACCGTATCCATGGGTGCCCTCCATACCAACACTTTCCAAGGAATTTATTATTTTACAACATAAAGTAAACTCATTTTTGCATTTCGGGGCTGGGCAAACCTTTTCCTTACTCTCGTGCAATGACAAGTGAATAAACACTCATCGTGAGAATAACACATCCAACATGGAAAATATTAGCCACCCCTCACCGCTCCGCGAGCGAAACAAACACACAAAAGAGTAGTTTATTTTGAAAATTAGATATGGCATATAGGTAGATATAGTGGACTCATGTGGCAAAACTGGTTTAAAGGATTTTGGATGCACAAGTAGAGATCATACTTGGTGCAAAATGAAGGCTAATAAAAGATTGAGAAGCGACCAACCAAGAAACGGATAATCTCATAAGCAAGAATTAAGCATAAATAACACCGAATAATGCACCATAAGTAGGATATAATTTCATTGCATGACTATTGACTTTCGTACTTGCATAGGGAACCACAAACCTTAACACCAATATTCTTAAAATCATAATTACTCATCAACATAACCCACATATCACATCATCATATCTCAAAACTATTACTAAGAACCAAGTTTATTTTGTCCAATGATCTTCATGAAAGTTTTTATTATATCCTTCTTGGATATCTATCACTTTGATACTAATTTTCATGTGTTGCTTTTCATAAGCTCAAACAAATATAAGTGAAGATCATGAGCATAATTTTTTCCTTTTCTCTCAAAATAATTTAAGTGAAGCAAGAGATGATTTCTTGAAAAATACTAAGCACACCGTGCTCAAAAAGATATAAGTGAAGCACTAGAGCAAGTCTTATTGCTCATAAAAATTTAAGTGAAGCATAGAGAGCAATTCTAACAAGTCATGACATAATTTTGGCTCTCTTGAGCCTATCACGAATCAACTTCACCTTCTGTCCAGCCTCCTTAATCAAAATCTGGTCGAAACAACTGGCGGTCTCCAACTTCATCCCACAACAGCGGGGTTCTGCACCTCCTTCTGTACAAGGCTTCGAAAGGGACCATTTTCAAACTGGTTTGATGGCTGTTGTTATAAGAAAACTCCGCATATGGCAAGTTGTCATCCCAACTTGATCCATAATCCAATACACATGCTCTCAGGATATCCTCCAAAATCTGATTGACTCTCTCGGTCTGTCCATCTGTCTACGGGTGAAAAGCTGTACTAAACTCTAGTCTGGTTCCCAAAGTTTCGTGCAACTGATTCCAAAACTTTGAGGTGAACTGGGTTCCTCTATCTGATACAATACTCCTCAGAACTCCATGCAGACATACGATCCTGGTCATGTATATCTTACCCAACTTGGCACTGCTGTAGGTAGTCTTCACTGGAATGAAATGAGCTACCTTCGTCAAACGATCGACTACAACCCAAATCGAGTCATAGCCTGAACGAGTCCTAGGCAATCCCGTGATAAAATCCATGCCTAACTTTTGCCACTTCCATTCGGGTATCGACAATGGCTGTAACAAACCTGCTGGCTTCTGATGCTCTGCCTTCACTCTCTCACATACATCACAAACTGCTACATACTCCACAATATCCTCTTCATTCCGGTCCACCAGAATGTGTCTTTCAAATCCAGATACATCTTGGTATTTCCTGGGTGAATCGAGTACGGCGAATCATGGGCCTCTTGCAAAATCAACTTCCTGATCTCCGGATCACTAGGCACATAAATGCGGTCCTCAAACCATAGGGTATCGTGCTCATCCTCACGAAATCCTTTAGCTTTTCCCTTGCTAATTTTCTCCTTTATAGAGGCAATCTCCTTATCCGTCTTATGAGCTTCTCTGATCATATCCATCAATGTAGAATGTACCTCCAATGCTGCTACATAGCCTCTCGGAACTAGCTCCAAACATAGCTCTCGAAATTCCTCGACTAACTCCTTTGGTAATCCTCCGGTCATTAGTGTGTTGACATGGCTCTTGCAGCTCAACCCATCTTCTACTACGTTAGCCTTTCCGGGGTGATAATGCAATCTCATATCATAATACTTGATGAGCTCCAACCATCTTCTTTGCCTGAGATTCAACTCCTTCTGCGTGAAGATGTACTTCAAACTCTTGTGATCCGTGTACACGTCACAATGGTTTCCAATGAGAAAATGTCTCCAAGTCTTCAATGCGTGTACTATGAGAGGCATAATTCCACTCATGAGGTTTTAGTTGTCGTGAAGCATACGAAACAACTCTTCCCTCTTGCATAAGCACTGCTCCAAGTCCTCAACGTGAAGCGTCGGAATACACTTCATAATCCTTGCGCTGATCTGGCAGAATCAACACTGGTGATGTAACCAAACGTTTCTTTAGCTACTGGAAACTAGCCTCACATTCCTCAGTCCATTTGAACTTGGTATCCTTCTTTAATAACTCCGTCATAGGCTTCGCAATCTGTAGCAACCCGACCTCAGATGGTCAAGTCTCTGTGTTTCAGTGTCATCCCTGGATCGGTAATGCTGACAC
The DNA here is from genome assembly GCA_021605205.1 of Aegilops longissima. Lineage (NCBI taxonomy): Eukaryota > Viridiplantae > Streptophyta > Magnoliopsida > Poales > Poaceae > Aegilops > Aegilops longissima. The sequence goes on along the minus strand of CM038678.1, from coordinate 694,598,185 downwards.
ACACATTACTCAAAGGATTTATAACAGAGTAGAAATCACACACTTATTACATCAATGTCTCAAAAGAGAACTTATTACAATAATATGGCTTAAGGCCATCTAATGTGATAACAGCAGAAGACTTGGAAGATAAAGTGAGTCCATCAACTCCAACGGCATGGCTGAGCTGCACGGCAACGACCTATCGAACCTTACACCTTGTCTGAAAAGTCTGCAACATAATACGTTGCAGCCCGAGAACGGGTCAGCACATGGAATATGCTGGCAATATAACACAGTAGAGCAAGAACAAAATAATGCTATCACTACATGCATATTTGGCTGGTGGAAAGCTCTAAGGTTATAGTTTTGGGAAAAGCCAATTTTTCCCTACAACAAAGGAATAAATTTTATTTAACTATCATGGTGGTTGAAACATCATTGAGAATGGTTGACAGCATTCTCAATCCCAATTACAGTAGTTAACATCCCAACAATATTAATTTAAGTGTGATGAGATACATGTGAATACTCAAGTACTAGATACTCAAAATTGTCCATAACCGGGGACACGGCTAACCATGATTAGATTGTACACTCTACAGAGGTTTGCGCACTTTTCCCCACAAGACTCGATCGCCTCCATTGATTTCTCGCACTACATCGTGTTTGAGAAACGGATGACCGAGACATTGTCTTTCACAAACATTAACTCTCTACTCCGGGTAGACCACACCAAACCTACAAAACCCACTACCTGCTGATCTACCTCTTCAAGAGCTTCAAGTAACTTACTCAACTATGCTAGAGCCCATAATAGCTTGTGGCCGCACACAGAAGTTTCTAGCATGAATAATCTCAGATCCCTTTGAGCCTGGGTGGCGGTCCAAAAAAAAACAGGCAATCCTGGAATACCCAGGTACCTCAATCCACCTGGATGTGTATTAAAGTTGCCACCTTAAAGTAAACCATTAATTAACAATCTCATATCTGTCATGGATTCACTCAAACCCAAACCACGCCTACGAGCATAGCATAGCAGTATAAGCAAACGTAGAAGTAACTCCCAAGGGTTTGATAGTAACAGGGCAATAGGTTCTACCTCAGCAACTACTTCACAACCCACAAATTAATGATATCCTAATCATGCAATGTTTGAGGATTGAGCTAATGCATAAAAAATGGGTATGAAAAAATATGATCAATGTGTTACTTGCCTTGCTGACGATCCGTGAATCCTAGAGACTCGTAGTAACATGTTTCGCACTCCGGGAATTCTATCGCAATCAAACAATAACATACATAAGCAACAAGCAAAGATGCACAGGTAAAACTCAACTAAAAGAGGTTGACCAGAAAGTTCAACTTAAGAACTCCGGTTTGCAAAAAAAATCAAACCAAACGAAGCAACAAAACTCAAACAACGAAAGAAATAAGATCCGTTTACTAATCAGAACTAGGGTCAAATTTTACAGAAGCAAAAACTTGTTTGAGTAGGTTATTCGGAAAGAGGGTTTTGAGTCGAAACTCTAGGAGCTTGAATCTTCTGATTCCGATAAACGAGCGAAAAGTTATACTAGATCAAACATCGGATCAGAAATCGCGATCAGAAAAATCGCGGAATAAATCCGATAAAAAGAAAAGCGACGAACAACTTAACGAATGAACGTTCGTTATCTGAACCTAAACGAAAAACGCGTTCGTTAAAACTAACGAACGAGCGAACGCTCGCTAAATAAATAAACCGGAGAAAAACCAATCTATTTAAAAAAAGGAAACTAGGGTTTCGAAAAATAAACCGAACGGTTTAAAAAAAACCTGGCAGTCTCGGATCCGGTGGATACCTCCGGCGAGAGGTCCGGCGAGAGGTCCGGCGAGGCGGGCTCCGTGGGCGAGGTGGCGTGGGGCGGCGGGCTCGGCGACGGAGGCGGCGGCGGGAGGCGGCGGCGGCGACTCGGCGGCGGCGGCGGGACTCGGCTCGGGTCGGCTCCGGCGGTGGTGGTGGTGGGTGGTGGTGGGTGGCGGGGTGGTGGTGGGTGGCGGGCGGTGGTATTTAAGAGGGAGCGGGCTTGGCTTGGAGGAGGGGCCAAGGCGGGCGGTGGAGTCCGGCTCGGACTCCTCCGAGTCGACATGGGCGGTGTGCGACGGAAGGGGCTGACGGGTTGGGCCGGCTGGCTCTGGCTGGGCTTCGCCTAGTCAAGGGAAGTGTTTTTAAATAGTTCCACGATGAAAAATTCCTATAAAATAAAATAAAAATCCAAAATGCCAAAACAAATTTTCACCGTCTAAATGAAATATTTAGAACGATATGAACATTTTCTTGGCCCTAAAAATGCAATTTTTAAAACGTGCAATTTTTCTAATGCAAATAAAACTCAAATAAAATCAAATAAATGATTTTAATATTTTTCCTCCAATATTTCACTTATTTTCAAGAAGTCATATTATCTCCTCTCATTTACTTTTAATATGAATTATTTTTTTGGAGAGAAAAATAATTAAAATAAAAAATCCTCGTTCTCAGTATTTGATAGAAATCAAATATGAAAACCGGAAAATCCCCAACTCTCTCCGAGGGTCCTTGAGTTGCTTAGGATTTTGAGGATTGCGGAATGAAGATGCGATAAAATATGATATGCATGGATGCCCTATGTATAACATTCCAAATTGAAAATTTGGGATGTTACAAACCTACCCCCCTTAAGATGAATCTCGTCCTCGAGATTCGGGTTGGCTAGAAAATAGGCGTGGGTGATCCTTGCGAATATCATCTTCTCCTTCCCAGGTAGCTTCCTCCTCGGTATGGTGGCTCCACTGAACTTTACAAAACTTGATAACCTTGCTGCGGGTGACTCGGCTGTCAAAATCAAGAATCTTTACCGCTTCTCCTCATAAGTCAAATTCTGTCCAACCAGACGCCTCTAGGGGCACAGTATCTCTTAACGGTATATCGGCCATATCAGCATGACACTTCTTCAACTGTGATACATGGAACACATCGTGAACTCCTGACAATCCTTCAGGTAATTCCAGCTTGTAGGCAACTTCTCCCATCCGTTCCAAAACACGGTACGGTCCTACAAATCTTGGAGCTAACTTTCCCTTAACTCCAAAAAATTTCACTCCTCGCAAGGGTGATACCCGCAGATAGGCTCTGTCTCCAATTTCATAAGCTACTTCCTTGCGTTTTGAATCTGCATAACTCTTCTGCCTGGACTGAGAAATCTTCAATCTGTCTCAGATTAGTTTAACCTTCTCCTCCGACTCTTTGATCAAATCTGGTCCAAACAACTAACGGTCTCCTACCTCACCCCACATCAGAGGTGTCCTACATCTACGTCCATACAGAGCTTCGAATGGTGCCATCTTCAAACTGGTCTGGTAGCTATTGTTGTATGAGAACTCTGCGTAAGGCACATTTTCATCCCAACTAGATCCATAATCTAGCGCACAGGCTCTCAGCATGTCTTCCAGAATCTGATTGACTCTCTCTGTCTGTCCATCCGTCTGTGGGTGGAATGCTGTACCGAACTCCAATCTGGTACCCAGGCTCTGGTGTAGTTGTTTCCAAAACTTTGAAGTAAACTGTGTTCCTCTATCTGATATGTTGGCCCTCGGGACTCCATGCAAACATACAATCCTGGACATATATATCTTGGCCAACTTTGCACTTGTGTAAGTTGTTTTGACTGGGATGAAATGAGCTACTTTGGTCAAGCGATCCACTACTACCCATATTGAGTCATATCCTGCCTTGGTTCTAGGCAACCCGGTGATAAAGTCCATGCCAAGCTTATCCCACTTCCATTCGGGTATCGGCATAGGCTGTAACAGTCCTGCTGGCTTCTGATGCTCTGCCTTCACTCTCTGGCATACATCACAGACGGCTACATACTCGGCAATTTCCTTTTTCATACCAGTCCACCAGAAACGTTCCTTCAAATCCAAATACATCTTGGTGTTTCCGGGGTGTATCGAGTATGGTGAGTCATGAGCTTCCTGAAGCATTAACTTCCTGATCTCTGAGTTATTAGGCACATAAACTCGGTCCTCAAACCATAAGGTATCGTGCTCATCCTCTCGAAAACCTTTGGCTTTTCCTTTGCTCATCTTCTCCCTTATCTCAGCAATCTCCTTGTCATTCGTCTGAGCCTCTCGAATCTTATCCAACAATGTAGACTGAACCTCCATTGTTGCAATGAAACCTCTTGGAACAATATCCAACCGAAGTTCCATGATATCCTCAGCTAACTCCTTGGGCAATCCCTTACTTTCAAGGATATTAGCGTAACTTTTCCGACTCAAAGCGTCTGCTACGACATTGGCCTTTCCTGGATGATAGTGTAGCTTAATATCGTAATCCTTTATAAGCTCCAGCCATCTCCGTTGTCTAAGGTTCAACTCCTTCTGGGTGAAAATGTACTTCAAACTCTTATGATCCGTGTACACATCACAACGATTTCCAATAAGATAATGCCTCCAGGTTTTCAATGCATGCACTACGGCTGCTAGCTCCAAATCATGCGTGGCATAGTTTAATTCATGGGGCTTCAGTTATCGTGAGGCATACGAAACAACCTTTCCGTCCTGCATAAGCACACATCCAAGTCCCAAGCGAGAGGCGTCGCAATAAACTTGGAACTCCTTATGCATATCTGGCAGTGTTAGCACTGGGGCTGTAGTCAAACGTTTCTTCAACTCCTGAAAACTTGCCTCGCAGTCATCTTTCCATTTAAACTTAGTATCCTTCTTCAGTAATTCAGTCATTGGCTTGGCAATCTTGGAAAAATTCTCAATGGATCTCCGATAGTATCCTGCGAGTCCAAGGAAACTGCGGATCTCGTTAACTGAAGTGGGTGCCAACCATTCAGTGACTGACTGAACCTTACTGGGGTCCACTGCTATACCTTCTCCTGATATAACATGCCCAAGAAATCCAACTTCCTTCAACCAAAACTCGCACTTGCTAAATTTAGCATATAACTGGTGTTCCCTCAGTTTCTCGAGAACTAAACGCAAATGCTCCTTGTGCTCCTCTTCGTTCTTCGAGTATACCATAATATCATCAATGAACACCACAACAAACTTGTCCAAATACTCCATGAACACCTTGTTCATCATGCTCATGAAATAGGCAGGGGCGTTAGTCAGTCCAAACGACATGACCGTATACTCATATAATCCATACCGCGTGTTGAATGCTGTCTTTGGTATATCCTTCTCTCGGGTCTTCAACTGATGGTATCCCAACCGTAGATCAATCTTCGAAAACACCTTAGCTCATTGCAACTGATCAAACAGACCATTGATCATCGGTAATGGATACTTATTATTAATCGTTACTTCATTCAAGGCTCGGTAATCAACTACCATCCTCAGGGTTTTATCCTTTTTCTCGACCAAAAGTACTGGTGCTCCCCAAGGTGATGAACTCCTGCGAATGTATCCTTTCTCCAATAACTCCTTGATCTGTTTCTTAATTTCCTCCAGATCATTTGCGGGCATCCGATAGGGTCTCTTGGATATTGGCCCTGTACCTGGCAATAGCTCTATCAAAAACTCGATGTCTCGATCCGGGGGCATGCCTGGTAACTCCTCTAGGAAAACATCCGGGTAATCCTTTACTACCGGCACTTCCTCCTGCACAACTCCCGTGAGGGTATTCACTTGGCTCCTCCTAGGCACATGCCTAGATACATACTTAATCCTTTTTCCCTCCGGTGTGGTAAGATAAATCGACTAACTAGCACAGTCAATGCTTCCTCCATACTTCGACATCCAGTCCATACCTAATATCACATCCAATCCTTGTGACTCCAAGATAATTAGGTCAGACGGAAAAACGTGTGTGCCAATGGTTAGGGGTATCTGGGTGCACCATCGGCTAGCCATGTACTCTGCTCCAGGTGAGCTCACTAAAAGAGGGGTCCTAAGGGTTTGGGTTGGTAACTTAAACTTATCCGCAAATCCCCTTGATATGTATGAATGCGATGCACCGTTATCGAAAAGAACAAGAGTGGTAAATGACTTAACCAAAAACTTACCTATTACCGCGTCCGGCTGCTCTTCAACCTCCTCCACGTTAACGTGGTTCACTTGTCCTTTGTTGAATGGATTGGGCTTCTTTCCAGCGCTCCCATTTCCGTTCCCATTCCTTCCTTCAGGGCATTCATTAGCATAATGCCCAGTCTTCCCGCACTTATAGCAAGTAACTTGACTTAGGTCTCTCTTGGCGGGTGTAGATGGGTTGGAGCGGTTCTGATTGTTATTCACTCCGTTCCCATTGCTATTCTTCGCACCATTGTGGTTATGCGGTCCTCCTCCAGTATGGTTATGACCTCCATGGTTATGAACAAGTCCTCCCGAGTTCGGGGTTAAACGGGGCTTCTATTGAGCTCTAGAATTATACTTCCCTTGTCCATACTTCCTCTTACGGCTCTCAATCTGCTGCTGCTTTCCTTCAATCATAAGGGCCTTATCTACCAACTCCTGGTAGTTGTTGAAAGTTGCCACCATCAACTGCATGCTCATCTCATCGTTCATCCCTTCCATTAACTTCTCCTGCTTCGCGGCATCCGTGGCTACATCATTAGGGGCATAGCGTGATAGCTTACTAAAGTCATCCACGTACTGAGCCACAGTACGGTTCCCCTACCGTAAGTTGCGAAACTCATGCTTCTTCATCTGCATGGCTCCAGTTGAGACATGGGTCGTGCGAAAGGCTTGCTGAAACTGGTCCCAAGTGACATTGGCTATAGGAAAAGTAGCCGTGTAATTCTCCCACCATGCGGCTGCTGGTCCATCCAATTGATGTGCGGCAAAGCGCACCTTCTCAGCATCCATGCATCCTGCGGTGGTTAACTCCTTCCAATACGGCGAGCGAATATCAACAACTATTGGCTCGGTGCTACTGGAAAACACCGGCGGCTGTAACCTCAGAAAACGGGCTAAATTATCCACTGGCGGAGGGTTGTTGTTGTTATTGTTGCCCTGGTTCTGAACTAGCAATTGCATCAAGACATTCTACTGTTGGATCAACTGGGTGAGCTCCGGTGGGAAAACAAAACCGGGGTCACGTCTCGGAGGCATCTGATGGGTTTAGATGGAAGATATTAGAATAGAAAGAGGTCTAATGAGAGAACACTACCCATATGCATATGAGGCAAACACAATCAATTCACTCAATCAATCAAGCAAGGGCATACAAACGGTCTAGAACTATCACAAAAGTGCTCAACTACTATTAAATACATGGGGGAAATACTACTAAAATATGGTGGTCATCTAGAAATTTTGATCGGTGGAAGACTCCATGATGTCTTCTCCAGCTTCGTCTTCGTAGTCATCATCACTTGGATTGGAATCAGCGTCGTCGATGATGATGTAGTTGTCCGGGCAAGTGGGGTCTTCATCTTCTTCTTCCGGTGTTGGTCCTCCCATGAATACTCCGATCTTCTTAACCAGGTCGTCGTTCTTCTCCAGTAGTGTCTTGATTTCCTCCTCGTATCCGTCGCGTGTAAACTTGAGTTCTTCCTCCAGTTCAATGATCCTGGTCTTCGCCTTCTTCAACTCCATCATATCTGCGCACATCTGGTTTTCCCGACGTCGAATGTGCTGGTTTAACTCCTGGCTGAAAGCTGCAATGGATCTGTCCTTCTTGGTGCTAATTACTTCCCATTGTTCATCTCGGCGCCCACATATTTGGTAGATTGTGTCCTTTAGCTCCCTGTTGTAGACTTCTCCAATGTGTCCCATGGTAATGTGGGCTACCATGCTCTTGCCTAAACTCCAGGTGGGTGCTTCGAAAGAAAACTCTCTGGGCTTGGAGGTTGGCGAGAACGTCCTTCCTGGAACTTGTACTTGAATCATCCAACGCTCCTCTTCTGGTAAGGTGGTGTTGTACGTCCCGGTGAAACTTTGTATTCCAATGTTCAAGTACCTAGTGGCTTCCTTCAAGTGGCGTCCAAAAGGTGTGTCTTCATCCGGTTGTGCAAACTTGTTCTTCATCTCCGTCATCCCAAAGAGTGGAAAAAATGGAGAGGATTCAAAAATGAGTAGATAAGAGTGACCTATGGTTTATCTTAGTGGTCGTGTCCTACACTCAGCGTGTGCTCTGATACCATCTTGTAGCGACCCGACCTCAGATGGCCAAGTCTCTGTGTTTCAGTGTCATCCCTGGATCGGTAATGCTGACACACAATACTCGAAGGATTTATAACAGAGTAGCAATCACACACTTATTACATCGATGTCTCAAAAGAGAACTTATTACAATAATATGGCTTAAGGCCATCTAATGTGATAACAATGGAAGACTTGGAAGATAAAGTGAGTCCATCAACTCCAACGGCATGGCTGAGCTGCACGGCAACGACCTATCGAACCTTAATCCTCGTCTGAAAAGTCTGCAACATAATACGTTGCAGCCCGAGAATGGGTCAGCACATGGAATATGCTGGCAATATAACACAGTAGAGCAAGAACAAAATAATGCTATCACTACATGCATATTTGGCTGGTGGAAAGCTCTATGGTTATAGTTTTGCGAAAAGCCAATTTTTCCCTACAACAAAGGAATAAATTTTATTTAACTATCATGGTGGTTGAAACATCATTGAGAATGGTTGACAGCATTCTCAATCCCAATTACAGTAGTTAACATCCCAACAATATTAATTTAAGTGTGATGAGATACATGTGAATACTCAAGTACTAGATACTCAAAATTGTCCATAACGGGGGACACGGATAACCATGATTAGATTGTACACTCTGCAGAGGTTTGCACACTTTTCCCCACAAGACTCGATCGCCTCCGTTGATTTATCGCACTACATGGTGTTTGAGAAACGGATGATCGAGACATAGTCTTTCACAAACATTAACTCTCTACTCCGGGTAGACCATACCAAACCTACAAAACCCACTACCTGCTGATCTACCTCTTCAAGAGCTTCACGTAACTTACTCAACTATGCTAGAGCCCATAATAGCTTGTGGCTGCACACGGAAGTTTCTAGCATGAATAATCTCAGTTCCCTTTGAGCCTGGGTGGCGGTCCAAAAAAAACAGGCAATCCTGGAATACCCAGGTACCTCAATCCACCCAGATGTGTATTAAAGTTGCCACCTTAAAGTAAACCATTAAGTAACAATCTCATATCTGTCATGGACTCACTCAAACCCAAACCACGTCTAGGAGCATAGCATAGCAGTATAAGCAAACGTAGAAGTAACTCCTAAGGGTTTGATAGTAACAGGGCAATAGGTTCTACCTCAACAACTACTTCCCAACCCACAAATTAATGATATCCTAATCATGCAATGTTTGAGGATTGAGCTAATGCATAAAAACTGGGTATGAAAAAGTATGATCAATGTGTTACTTGCCTTGCTGACGATCCGTGAATCCTAGAGACTCGTAGTAACATGCTTCACACTCCGGGAATTCTATCGCAAGCAAAAAATAACATACATAAGCAACAAGCAAAGATGCACAGGTAAAACTCAACTAAAATAGGTTGACCAGAAAGTTCAACTTAAGAACTCCGGTTTGCAAAAAAATAATCAAACCAAACGAAGCAACAAAACTCAAACAGCAAAAGAAATAAGATTCGTTTACTAATCTGAACTAGGGTCAAATTTTACAGAAGAAAAAACTTGTTTGAGTTGGTTATTCGGAAAGAGGGTTTCGATTCGAAACTCTAGGCGCTTGAATCGCCTGATTCCGATAAACGAGCGAAAATTTATACTAGATCGAACATCGGATCAGAAATCGCGATCAGAAAAATCACGGAATAAATCCGATAAAAAGAAAAGCGACGAACAGCTTAACGAACGAATGTTCGTTATCTGAACCTAAATGAAAAACGCGTTCGTTAAAATGAACGAACGAGCGAACGCTCGCTAAATAAATAAACCAGAGAAAAACCGATCTATTTAAAAAACGGAAACTAGGGTTTCAGAAAATAAACCAAACGGTTTAAAAAAACCGGCGGTCTCGGATCCGGAAAATACCTTCGGCGAGAGGTCCGCGAGGCGGGCTCTGGCGGGCGGGGTGGCGGGGGCGGGGCTCAGCGACGGGAGGCGGCGGCGGGCGGCGAGAGGCGGTGGCGGCGGCGGGCTCGGCTCGGGCTCGGCTCGGGTTGAGCTCCGGCGGTGGTGGTGGGTGGTGGTGGTAGGTGGCGGGGCGGCGGTATTTAAGAGGGGAGGGGGCTTGGCTTGGAGGAGGGGCCAAGGCGGGGCGGCGGTGGAGTCTGGCTCGGACTCCTCCGAGTCGGCCGTGGCGGCGGCGCGCGAGGGAAGGCGGCGGCGCGGGGTTGGGCCGGCCTGGCTCGGCTGGGAATCGGCCCAGTAGGGCGCGGGATGTTTTTTTTTAAATAGTTCCGCCAACAGAAAAATTCCTATAAAATAAAATAAAAATCTAAAAATGCCAAAACAAATTTTCACCGTCTAAATGAAATATTTAGAACGATATGAACATTTTCTTGGCCCTAAAAATGCAATTCTTAAAACGTGCAATTTTTCTAATGCAAATAAAACTCAAATAAAATCAAATAAATGATTTAAATATTTTTCCTCCAATATTTGAATTATTTTAGAAAAGTCATATTATCTCCTCTCATTTACTTTTAATATGAAATATTTTTTTGGAGAGAAAAATAATTAAAATAAAAAATCCTCGTTCTCACTATTTGATAGAAATCAAATATGAAAACTGGAAAATCCCCAACTCTCTCCGAGGGTCCTTAAGTTGCTTAGGATTTCGAGGATTGCGGAACGAAGATGCGATAAAATATGATATGCATGGATGGCTTATGTATAACATTCCAAATTGAAAATTTGGGATGTTACACAATCTTTGAGAAATTCTCAATGAATCTCCGGTAGTATCCTGCCAGTCCAAGAAAACTCCGGATCTCTCCAACAATTGTTGGTGCTTCCCAGTTTGTCACAGTGATAACCTTGGTGGGATCCACTTCTATTCCTTCTCCGGATATAACATGTCCGAGAAATCCAACTTCCTTCAACCAAAACTCACATTTGCTGAACTTGGCATATAGCTGATGTTCTCTGAGCTTCTCAAGTACCAAACGCAAATGCTCCTTATGCTCTTCTTCATTCTTCTAGTAGATCAAAATATCATCAATGAACACTACGACGAACTTATCCAAAAACTCCATAAACACCTTGTTCATCATGTTCATGAAATAGGCAGGTGCGTTAGTCAGACCAAATGACATAACGGTGTACTCATACAGCCCGTACCTGGTGGTAAAAGCCGTCTTAGGTATATCCTGCTCCCGTATCTTTAACTGATGGTATCCTGATCGCAAATTGATCTTGGAAAATACCTTAGCTCCTTGCAATTGGTCAAACAAGTCGTTGATCATCGACAACGGGTACTTATTCTTAATGGTCACTTCATTCAGTCCTCGGTAATCAACAACCATTCTCAAAGATCCATCCTTCTTCTCCACTAGAAGTACTGGCGATCCCCAAGGCGAAGAACTTGGGCGAATAAAACCTTTACCCAGCAACTCCTTAATCTGCTTCTTAATTTCTTCCAAATCTTGTGCGGGCATCCGGTACGGTCTCTTATATATCGGCCCTGTGCCTGGCAGTAATTCAATAAAAAACTCAATGTCTCTGTCCGGTGGCATGCCTGGCAACTCTTCTGGGAACACGTCCGGGTAATCCTTCACCACGGGTACTTCCTCCTGCACAACTCCTGATAAGGAATTTACTTGTGTCCTCCTCGGCTCATGCCGTGACACATACTTGATTCTTCTTCCTTCTGGGGTGTAAGCAAAATCGACTTACTGGCGCAATCAATGTTCCCTCCATACTTCGATAACCAATCCATGCCTAATATCACATCCAATCCTTACGATTCCAAAACGATTAGGTCCGAGGGAAACACATAGGTACCAATCCTTAATGGTAAACGATCACACCATAGACTAGCCATATATTCTGCTCCAGGTGAGGTTACTAACATGGGTGACATAAGGGCCTGGGTTGGCAATTTATACTTATCCACAAATCCCCTTGATATGTATGAATTTGATGCACCAGTATCAAAAAGAACGACTGCAGTAAATGTTTTAACCAAAAAATTACCTATTTACTGCATCTGGCTGAGCTTCAACCTCCTCCACGGTAACGTGGTTCACCTGTCCCCTGTTGAAAGGGTTCGGCTTCTTCCCTGAGCTTTCATTGCCATTTCCATTCTGGGCTTCAGGACATTCATTAGCATAACGTCCAGTCTTCTGACACTTAAAGCAAGTGACTTGGCTCAGGTCTCTCTTGGCTGGGGTTGACGGGGTGGTGCGGTTTTGCCCGTTACTTCCTCCATTACCGTTTCCATTCTTGGAACCATTATGATTGTGCGAACTACCTCCTCCATGGGTATGCTGAAATTGTCCTCCCGCTTTCGGGGTAAAGCGTAGCTTCTGCTGAGCTCCATAATTGTACTTCCCCTGTCCATACTTCCTCTTGCGGTTGTCAATCTGCTGCTGCTTCCCTTCAATCATAAGAGCACGATCTACCAACTCCTGGTAGTTATTGAAAGTTGCTACCATCAACTGCATGCTCAGCTCATCATTCAGTCCTTCCAGAAACTTCTCCTGCTTAGCTACATCTGTAGCAACGTCATCTGGGGCATAACGTGCCAACTTACTAACTTACTAAAGTCCTCCACATACTGGCTTACAGTGCGTCCTCCTTGGCGTAAGTTGCGAAACTCACGCTTCTTCATGGACATAGCTCCTGCTGAAACATGTGCAGTATGGAAAGCTTGCTGAAACTGATCCCATGTGACAGTGTTAATAGGGTGTGTGGTTGTGTAATTCTCCCACCATGATGCTGCGGGTCCATCAAGCTGATGTGCGGCAAAACGCACTCTCTCCGCATCTGTGCATCCTGCAGTGGCCAACTCCCTTCCAACCTTGCGGAGCCAATCATCTGCAACAATCGGCTCGGTGCTACTGGAAAACACCGGCCGATTTAGCCTCAAGAAACGCGTTAAATGGTCAACAGGTGGTGGTGGTGGTGGGTGATACGTCCATTTTGCATCATGCTTTTATATCGATATGTATCGCATTATGGGCTGTTATTTCACATTATGTCACAATACTTATGGCTATTCTCTTATTTTACAAGGTTTACATGAAGAGGAGAATACCGACACCGGAATTCGGCTGGAAAAGGAGCAAATATTGGAGACCTATTCTGCGCAACTCCAAAAGTCCTGAAACTCCATGGAATATCTTAAAATAAATAAAGAAAAATCGTCGCCAAAGATGAAGGCCAGGGGGCCCACACCCTGCTCACGAGGGTGGGGGGCGCCCCCCTGGGGCGCGCCCCCTACCTCGTGGGCCCCCTAGTGGCTCTCCGATGCCCATCTTCTCCTATATGAAGTCTTTCGATGAGAAAAAATAGGAAGCAACCTTTCGGGACGAGACTCCGCAGCCTCGAGGCGGAACCTTGGCGGAAGCAATCTAGGGCTCTGGCAGAGCTGTTCTGCCGGGGACACTTCCCTCCGGGAGGGGGAAATCATCATGATCATCATCACCGACGCTCCTCTCATCGGGAGAGGGCAATCTCCATCAACATATTCACCACCACCATCTCATCTCCAAACCCTAGTTCATCTCTTGTGTCCAATTCTTGTCTCCAAGTCCGGGATTGGTGCTAGTAGGTTGCTAGTAGTGTTGATTACTCCTTGTAGTTGATGCTAGTTGGTTTATTTGGTGGAAGATCATATGTTCAGATCCTTTATGCATATTATTACCCCTCTGATTATGAACATGAATATGCTTTGTGAGTAGTTACGTTTGTTCCTGAGGACAAGGGAGAAGTCTTGCTATTAGTAGTCATGTGAATTTGGTATTCGTTCGATATTTTGATGAGATGTATGTTGTCTAGCCTCTAGTGGTGTTATGTGAACGTCAACTACATAACACTTCACCATTATTTGGGCCTAGAGGAAGGCATTCGGAAGTAATAAGTAGATGATGGGTTGCTAGAGTGACCGAAGCTTAAACCCTAGTTTATGCGTTTCTTCGTAAGGGGCTGATTTGGATCCATATGTTTCATGCTATGGTTAGGTTTACCTTAATACTTTTGTTGTAGTTGCGGATGCTTCCAATAGAGGTTAATCATAAGTGGGATGCTTGTTCAAGTAAGAACAGCACCCAAGCACCGGTCCACCCACATATCAAATTATCAAAGTACCGAACGCAAATCATATGAACGTGATGAAAACTGGCTTGACGATATTCCCATGTGTCCTCGGGAGCGCTTTTCCTATTATAAGAGTTTGTCCAGGCTTGTCCTTTGCTACAAAAAGGATTGGGCCACCTTGCTGCACTTTATTTACTCTTGTTACTTGTTGCTCGTTACAATTTACCTTATCACAAAACTATCTGTTACCACTTATTTCAGTACTTGCAGAGAATACCTTGCTGAAAACCACTTATCATTTCCTTCCGCTCCTCGTTGGGTTCGACACTCTTACTTATCAAAAGGACTACGATAGATCCCCTATACTTGTGGGTCATCAAGTCTCTTTTCTGGCGCCGTTACCAGGGAGTGTAGCGACTTTGGTATGTGGAATTTGGTAAGGAAAAATTTATATAGTGTGCTGAAATTTACTGTCACTTGTTACTATGGAAAGTAATTCTCTGAGGGGCTTTTTCGGGGTATCTTCACCCCGTCCAGTAGAGTCAAGAGTTACTCCTCAACCTATTGAACCTATTGAAAATGAAAGTATTTTTGAAATTCCTTCGGGTATGATGGAAAAACTACTAGCTAATACTTTTACAGGAGATGGAACAAAGCATCCTGATGAACATCTACTCTAGGTGGATGAAGTTTGTGGACTATTTAAGCTTGCAGGTATACCCGATGATGTTGTTAATAAGAAGGTCTTCCCTTTATCTTTGAAGGGAGACGCATTGACATGGTATAGGATATGTGATGATACGAGATCATGGAACTATAAAAGATTGAAACTGGAATTTCATCAAAAGTATTACCCTATGCATCTTGTTCATCGTGATCGCAATTATATAAATAATTTTTGGCCTCGCGAAGGAGAAAGCGTCTCTCAACCTTCGTGGTGGCTTAAATCAATGTTATATTCATGCCCCAATCATGAGCTCCCAAGAGTGACAATTCTTCAGAATTTTATGCTCGGCTTTCTGATAACAACCGCACCATGCTCGATACTTCTTGTGCTGGCTCTTTTATGATGAAGACTATTGAATTCAGATGGAATTTATTGGATAGAATTAAACGCAACTCTAAAGATTGGGACCTCGACGAAGGTAAGGAGTCAGGTATGACACCTAAGTTTGATTGTGTTAAATCTTTTATGGATACCGATATTTTCCGTAAGTTTAGCACTAAATATGGACTTGACTCTGAGATAGTAGCTTCTTTCTGTGAATATTTTGCTACTTATGTTGATCTCGCCAAGGAGAAGTGGTTTAAATATCATCCTCCCATATAAGTAAAAGTAGCTGCACCTATTAAAGTTGAAGAAAAGACTGTCACTTATAATGATCCTATTGTTCCTACCTCTTATGTTGAGAAACCACCTTTCCCTGTTAGAATAAAGGATCATGCTAAAGCTTCAACTGTGGTTCGTAAAAGCAATATTAGAACTTATACACCTCCTGAGCAAGTCAAAGTAGAACCTAATATTTCTATTATTAAAGATCTCTTGTCTGATAATATTGATGGGCATGTTATTCAATTCTGCGATGAATCTGCTAGAATTGCTAAACCTTGTGCTAAAGATAAACATAGACATGTGGTAGGCGTGCCTGTTATTTCTGTTAAAATAGGAGATCATTGTTATCATGGCTTATGTGATATGGGTGCTAGTGCTAGTGTTATACCTTATAACTTGTATAAAGAAATCAAGCATGAAATTGCACCCACTGAGTTAGAAGAAATTGATGTCACAATTAAACTTGCCAATAGAGATACTATTTCACCAGTGGGAATTGTTAGAGATGTTGAAGTCTTGTGTGGGAAAACTAAATATCCTACTGATTTTCTTGTTTTAAGTTCCCCACAAGATAGCTTTTGTCCCATTATATTTGGTAGACCCTTCTTGAATACTGTTAGTGCTAGGATAGATTGCGAAAAGAATGTTGTTACTATTGGCTTGGATGATATGATTCATGAGTTTAATTTCTCTAAATTTAGTAAACAACATCGTGAGGAAGAATTGCCTAGTAAGGATGACATTATTGGTCTTGCTTCTATTGCCGTACCTCCTAGTGATCCTTTAGAACACTATTTGCTAGACCATGAAAATGATATGTTCATGAATGAAAGAAGGGAAATAGATGAAGTATTCTTTAAACTGGAACCTATTCTGCAACACAATTTTCCTGTTGAAATCCTAGGGGATCCCCCTCCACCCAAGGGTGATCCCGTGTTTGAGCTTAAACCATGCATTGCCTGATAATCTTAAATATGCTTATCTTGATGAAAAGAAAATATATCCTATTATTATTAGTGCTAACCTTTCAGAGCATGAAGAAGAAAGATTATTGAAAACTCTGAAGAAGCACCGTGCCGCTATTGGATATACTCTTGATGATCTTAAGGGCATTAGTCCCACTCTATGTCAACATAAAATAAATTTGGAAGCGGATGCCAAACCAGTTCGTGATCCTCAACAACGTTTGAATCCTAAAATGAAAGAAGTGGTAAGAAAAGAAATACTCAAGCTTCTGGAGGCAGATATAATTTATCCCGTTGCTGATAGTCAGTAGGTAAGTCCTGTCCATTGTGTCCCTAAGAAGGGAGGTATTACTGTTGTCCCTAATGATAAAGATGAATTGATCCCTCAAAGAATCATTATAGGTTATAGGATGGTAATTGATTTTTGAAAATTAAATAAATCTACTAAGAAAGATCATTACCCCTTACCTTTTATTGATCAAATGCTAGAAAGATTATGCAAACATACACATTATTGCTTTCTAGATGGTTATTCTGGTTTCTCTCAAATACCTGTGTCAACTAAAGATCAATCAAAGACTACTTTTACATGCCCTTTTGATACTTTTGCTTATAGACGTATGCCTTTTGGTTTATGTAATGCACCTGCTACCTTTCAAAGATGCATGATGGCTATATTCTCTGACTTTTGTGAAAAGATTTGTGAGGTTTTCATGGACGACTTTTCCGTCTATGGATCCTCTTTTGATGATTGCTTGAGCAATCTTGATCGAGTTTTGCAGAGATGTGAAGAAACTAATCTTGTCTTGAATTGGGAAAAGTGCCACTTTATGGTTAATGAAGGTATTGTCTTGGGGCACAAAGTTTCTGAAAGAGGTATTCCAGTTGATAAAGCCAAGGTTGATGCTATTGAAAAGATGCCATGTCCCAAGGACATCAAAGTTATAAGAAGTTTCCTTGGTCACACCGGATTTTATAGGAGGTTCATTAAGTACTTCTCAAAAATTTCTCGGTCTCTGACTAATTTATTACAAAAAGATGTACCATTTGTCTTTGATGATGATTGTGTAGAACCATTTGAAATACTTAAGAAAGCATTAGTCTCTGCACCTGTTGTACAGCCACCTGATTGGAATTTACCCTTTGAAATTATGTGTGATGCTAGTGATTATGCTGTAGGTTCTGTTCTAGGGCAAAGAGTTGACAAGAAATTAAATGTTATCCATGATGCTAGTAAGACTCTAGACAATGCTCAAAGAAATTATGCTACTACCAAAAAGGAACTTTTAGCAGTTGTATTTGCTTGTGATAAATTCAGACCCTATATTGTTGATTCTAAAGTAACTATTCACACTGATCATGCTGCTATTAAATATCTTATGGAAAAGAAGGATGCAAAACCTAGACTTATTAGATGGGTTCTCTTGCTGCAAGAATTTCATTTGCATATTGTTGATAGAAAGGGAGCTGAGAATCCCGTTGCAGACAACTTATATAGGTTAGAGAATGTTCTTGATGACCCACTGCCTATTGATGATAGCTTTCCTGATGAACAATTAAATGTCATAAGCACTTCTCGTAGCACTCCATGGTATGCTGATTATGCCAATTATATTTTTGCTAAATTTATACCACCTAGCTTCACATACCAATAAAAGAAAAAGTTTTTCTATGATTTTCGACATTACTTTTGGGATGACCCACATCTTTATAAAGGAGTAGATGGTGTTATTAGACGTTGTGTACCTGAGCATGAACAGGAACAGATCCTACGCAAGTGTCACTCCGAAGCTTATGGAGGACACCACGCTGGAGATAGAACTGCACATAAGGTATTGCAATCCGGTTTCTATTGGCCTACTCTCTCCAAGGATGCCCGTAAGTTTTTTTTGTCTTGCGATGAATGTCAAAGAATTGGTAATATTAGTAGACGTCAAGAAATGCCTATGAATTATTCACTTGTTATTGAACCATTTGATGTTTGGGGCTTTGATTATATGGGACCTTTTCCTGCCTCTAATGGATATACACATATTTTAGTTGCTGTTGATTACGTTACTAAGTGGGTAGAAGCTATTCCAACTAGTAGTGCTGATCATAACACTTCTATTAAAATGCTTAAGGAAGTTATTTTTCCGAGGTTTGGAGTCCCTAGATAGTTAATGACTGATGGTGGTTCACACTTTATTCATGGTGCTTTCCGTAAAATGCTTGCTAAATATGATGTTAATCAAAAAATTGCATCTCCATATCACCCACAGTCTAGTAGTCAAGTAGAATTGAGTAATAGAGAGCTCAAATTAATTTTGCAAAAGACTGTTAATAGGTCTAGGAAGAATTGGTCCAAGAAACTTGATGATGCATTATGGGCCTATAGAACTGCATATAAAAATCATATGGGTATGTCTCCGTATAAAATGGTTTATGGAAAAGCGTGCCACTTACCTCTCGAACTAGAACATAAGGCATATTGGGCTATTAAAGAGCTCAACTAAGATTTCAAACTTGCCGGTGAGAAGAGGTTATTTGATATTAGCTCACTTGATGAATGGAGAACCCAAGCTTATGAAAATGCTAAGTTGTTTAAAGAAAAAGTTAAAAGATAGCATGACAAAAGGATACAAAAGCATGAGTTTAATGTAGGTGATTATGTATTGCTATACAACTCTCGTTTAAGATATTTTGTAGGAAATCTTCTCTCTAAATGGGAAGGTCCCTACGTTATTGAGGAGGTCTATCGTTCCGGTGCCATAAAAATCAACAACTTCAAGGCACAAACCAAGGTGGTAAATGATCAAAGGATCAAACATTATATCTCGGTAATCCCATAAATGTTGAAACCAATATTATTGAAATCGTAACCCGGAGGAATACATAGGGACACCTTCGCACTGCTTTGGACTCGAAAAGGAATAGGTATGTGGTACGGTAAGTAAACCGACTCCAAATTTTTTTAAGGCAACATTTCTCTGTTTTGGAATATTTAGAAAAATAGAAAAATAAGTAGCAGTCCGGGAAGGACACGAGGGCCCCACGAGGGTGGTGGGCGCGCCCTACCCCCTGGGCGCGCCCCCCTACCTCGTGAGCACCTCGTGTGCCCTCCGGACTCCGTTTTCTTGCACGATACGTATTTTGGTCGGTAGAAATTCATTATATATTCTCCCAAAGGTTTTGGCTCCAGTATCATGCAAATATCTCCTGTTCTTGTTTCGAGCTGTTTTCTGACAGATCTAGATCATCATGACGTCCCCAAGTGCTTCCAAGGACAAGTTCTTCGAAAAGGTGATCAACCCTTACCTCACGGAGGTGCTGCGACACCCTCAAACCATTGAGATGCGTGATGGGTTGCTGCACATCCGCGATGTTGAGGGACCAAAGGGAACCGGAAGCGTGGAGGCGAGGCTTGAAGCAATGGAGCAACAAGTTTTCAAGTGCCAGGGGATGGTGGACCGTGGAATTAATGCTAGCCACAAGATGCTCATGGAGTTCACCAACAACTATGAGCCGGATGCCAAGAACACCGAGGAGGCCATGTTTAAGCTACATGAGAAGATCGAGCACCTCCAAGCCCAAATCTATGATCTGCAAAATCAAAACTGTGAGTATGAATATAGATTCAAAAGGATGAGTTTGGCTGCAGATTTGAGGATTCCGGAGACTCGATCATCCTTCTATGATGGTGAGCCGATGCCATGGAAGGTGGACGACAAGCCTGCATGATCAACAACACCTCCACCTTCACCGACAAAGAAGGAGATATAATGACATGGGTATGGGCACTCCCCTTGGCAACTGCCAAGCTTGGGGGAGGTGCCCCGGTATCGTATCACCATCACAACTCCTATCTTTACCTTTTTCTTAGTTCGATCCTATTAGTAGTATCTTGATTTAGTAGAATAAAGTCCTGACATGATCTAGTTTTGAGTTTTGCTTTATGATCCATCTATGCAATCGAGTCTGTGAGCTATATATATAATAAATTTTAGTGTTGAGTCAAGGGCTTGATTATTTTGCCATGATCTTGGGTAAAGAATAGAAAGAAAAAAATGAAACATAGAGTTCATATTGATCTTATTGAGAGTAATGACTTCACATAGAAAGAGTATGATGATTAAAAGTTTTTGGGAGTTGGCAAATATAGCTTTGGTCATCGTTGCAATTAATAGGAAGTAATAAGGAAAGAGGGGTTTCACATATAGATATATTATCATTGACATCTTTTATGATTGGGAGAACTCATTAAAACATAACATGCTAAAGAGTTGATGTTGGACAAGGAAGACAACATGATGAGTTATGTTTTCTTATATCTGAGATAAAGTATGTTGTCATGGATCCTCTAACATGTTGAGCTTGCCTTTCCACCTCATGCTAGCCAAATTCTCAGTACCAAGTAGAGATACTACTTGTGCTTCCAAATACCCTTAAACCAGTTTAGCCATGAGAGTCCACCATATCTACCTATGGATTGAGTAAGATCCTTCAAGTAAGTTGTCATCGGTGCAAAGCAATAAAAATTGCTCTAAACATGTATGATTGATTGGTGTGGGAGAAATAACCTTTATACGATCTTGTGATATGGAAGAAATAAAAGCGACAGACTGCATAATAAAGGTTCATATCACAAGGGGAAATATAAAGTGACGTTCTTTCGCATTGAGATTTTGTGCATCCAACTACAAAAGCGCATGGCAACCTCTGCTTCCCTCTGCGAAGGGCCTATCTTTTATTATTATCCTCTACCTTATGCAAGAGTCACGGTGATCATCACCTTTCCCTTTTTCATTTTATCCTTTGGCAAGCCCAGCATGTTGGAAAGAACATGATATATATATATATATATATATATATATATATATATATATATATATATATATATATATATATATATATATATATATATATATATATATATATATATATATATATATATATATATATATATATCTAGTTGGATGTAGGGGGGCATGAATTATTATTGTTGACATTACCCTTGAGGTAAAAGGTTGTGGGGCAAAACTATAAGCCCCTATCTTTCTCTGTGTCCGATTAAAACTCCGTAACCACAAGTATTGCGTGAGTGTTAGCAATTATGAAGGACTAAGTGATAGTTGAGTATGTGGACTTGCTTTTAAGCTCTAACATAGACTCTTTCCGATGTTATGATAAATTGCAATTGCTTCAGTGACTGAGGTTATAATCTCTTGGTGCTCAATAAGGTTTCTGATTCGTACTTCAGCATTGTGAAAAGATCATCACTTGAACATAAGTAATCATATGATAAAACCTATACATGTTGCTGTTATGAGAATAATCCTGATGCCTTAATGTCTGTATTTTATTTTTATCGACGCCTCTACCCCTAACATGAGGACATATTTATTGTTATCGGCTTTTCGCTTGAGGACAAGCGAGGTCTAAGCTTGGGGGAGTTGATACGTCCATTTTGCATCATGCTTTTATATCGATATTTATCGCATTATGGGATGTTATTTCACGTTATGTCACAATACTTATGGCTATTCTCTCTTATTTTACAAGGTTTACATGAAGAGGGAGAATGTCGGCAGCTGGAATTCTGGGCTGGAAAAGGAGCAAATATTGGAGACCTATTCTGCGCAACTCCAAAAGTCCTGAAACTCCACGGAATATCTTAAAATAAATAAAGAAAAATCGTCGCCAAAGATGAAGGCCAGGGGCCCACAACCTGCTCACGAGGGTGGGGGGCGCCCCCCCTGGGGCGTGCCCCCCTACCTCGTGGGCCCCCTGGTGGCTCTCCGATGCCCATCTTCTCCTACATGAAGTCTTTCGATGAGAAAAAGAATAGGAAGCAACCTTTCGGGACGAGACTCCGCAGCCTCGAGGCGGAACCTTGGCGGAACCAATCTAGGGCTCCGGCAGAGCTGTTCTGCCGGGGACACTTCCCTCCGGGAGGGAGAAATCATCGTGATCATCATCACCGACGCTCCTCTCATCGGGAGAGGGCAATCTCCATCAACATATTCACCAGCACCATCTCATCTCCAAACCCTAGTTCATCTCTTGTGTCCAATTCTTGTCTCCAAGTCCGGGATTGGTGCTAGTAGGTTGCTAGTAGTGTTGATTACTCCTTGTAGTTGATGCTAGTTGGTTTATTTGGTGGAAGATCATATGTTCAAATCCTTTATGCATATTATTACCCCTCTGATTATGAACATGAATATGCTTTGGGAGTAGTTACGTTTCTTCCTGAGGACAAGGGAGAAGTCTTGCTATTAGTAATCATGTGAATTTGGTGTTCGTTCGATATTTTGATGAGATGTATGTTGTCTAGCCTCTAGTGGTGTTATGTGAACGTCGACTACATAACACTTCACCATTATTTGGGCCTAGAGGAAGGCATTGGGAAGTATAATTAGATGATGGGTTGCTAGAGTGAAAGAAGCTTAAACCCTAGTTTATGCGTTGCTTCGTAAGGGGCTGATTTGGATCCATATGTTTCATGCTATGGTTAGGTTTACCTTAATACTTTTGTTGTAGTTGCGGATGCTTGCAATAGAGGTTAATCATAAGTGGGATGCTTGTTCAAGTAAAAACAGCACCCAAGCACCGGTCCACCCACATATCAAATTATCAAAGTACCGAACGCAAATCATATGAACGTGATGAAAACTGGCTTGACGATATTCCCATGTGTCCTCGGGAGCGCTTTTCCTGTTATAAGAGTTTGTCCAGGCTTGTCCTTTGCTATAAAAAGGATTGGGCCACCTTGCTGCACTTTATTTACTCTTGTTACTTGTTGCTCGTTACAATTTACCTTATCACAAAACTATCTGTCACCACTTATTTCAGTTCTTGCAGAGAATACCTTGCCGAAAACCGCTTATCATTTCCTTCTGCTCCTCGTTGGGTTCATGATTATTAATGAAGCCGGGTTGCAGCCACAGGGTTATAATGATTGGTGACGCCGGGTCAACCTAGTTTGCTCAATCAGAGAATTTGAAAATATTTCTTCAATAATAATATAATACCTGTAGCCCCAAGTCTTTGAGCAGAACAAAGTGGTGGCTTAAGACTTTGCTTTAATATAAATACTTCACTTTTAAAGAAATCCATGTTGTTCATCCCAGTGACTAGTAAAAACTGAATACTCCATACTATGTAGCCCCCAAGTGCCGGGTTGTCATGCTTGCAGCAACCTGGGACTTGTAATTGTCTTATACTCATAAAAACTTCAACCAGTGTAGCCCCCAAGGGCCGGGTCATTATGCAATAATGAGCAGGGACTTTGTAGGTATAATCATGTAGATTTGAGCAATGATGTGTAGCCCCCAAGGGCCGGCTCAGTAAGATAATATTGAGCTGGGACTTAATATATACTTCAATGAAAATAACATCATATGATGTAACCTCCATCATGGGACTTGAATCCACGTCCACAAGGTTAAGGGCCTTGTGCTTTTACCAACTGAGCAGTGGACCCTTCAATATAATGAATAAAAAGCTTTGTACCTTCAACTGCTGATGGAGCAATTGGTAGCCCTCAAGGGCCGACTCATTATAATGTGATGAGTCGTGTCTTCAATAATATGAGCAAAAAATTACTTTGCATCAGCCCCCAAGTGTCATGGTGCATGCTTGCAGCGACATGAGACTTGCACATTTGATGTAATCTCAATTTAAATAATGTAGCCCCCAAGTGCCGGGTCGTAAGCCTGCAGCGACTCGGGACTATTCCTTCAATTGTAGAATAAATCATATCCATTAATAATATGATAACCATTGCGCTAAAAGCGACTTTGAAAACCTCAATTATAATATTGGTTATCGATAACCATAATAAAAATCCAGCCGTGTTGGCTATTAAAGATAACATAATCTGGTATGAAAAACCTTATTCATTCAATATCATAATGAAAATTCAGCCAAGTTTGGCTATTTGAATAATATAACCCAATGATTTATAAGCGCATGATTCCAATGGCGCAATCCAAATAGGTACTGGCGACTTATAGTCCAAAGCCAGGCCGGGTTAACAAACACCGGATAATTTCTCATCATATACTGGCGACTTATCATCTTAAAGCCAGGCCGGTTTAATAAACACTGGATAATTTATCATCATGCTTTATTCAACCTGTCTCTGCATACAACAAGTTTAAAGTGTCCTTGCGGTTTACGGCCGGACGGGTCATAATGCCCAACATATAACCCAGGTTTATAACCAAGGCTGCACTTAAGAATAATCAATGAAATATATCATACCTGTGACATTGAATCACATCATTGGTTTACCAACTTTTTGTAGTAAGGGTGATAACCCCAATCTTGAGTAATGATAACTCCTTTCATACTGTGTCGGTTTATGATAAAACCGCATCGGGTTGTGATAAACACCGGTTTAATCATATATATATCATGGCGACTCAGTAGTCAAACTAGACCGGCGGATAGTCTCCGGATTATGATTTGATCATGTAATCGACAATTTGTAATTGAAAGTCAAGCCGGGTTAATGAACACCGTTTACTCCATAATAAGATGGCAACATAAAATCAAACCGGGCAGATAGTCTCCGGATTAGGATTTGACCGTGTCCCGCCAATTTGTAATTGACAGTTTGAAACGGATTAACAATGTCGGTTTAAAAGTGCAACAAAAATCAAATAACAGTCATGAAAAAATATGGAAGCAAAGGCAATGATAAAACCGTTTGCAAAAGAGGCTTTATCGAGCCGATCGATGGTGTTACCATGGTCGGACACACCAAGCTCCCACTAAGGTGTAGCTATGGTTCAAGTCAGCCAGGTCCCCAACCGAAACCGTGGCATTATGCCGATCAAGTGGCATGGCAATGGTTCGGGTTCACCAAGCCCCAAGTGACTCTATGGCCTTAGGCCGATCAAGAGGCGTGATCGGTTCAGACTTGACCATTTCCCCAAGTGATCCGGGTGGCTTTCGCCTATCAAAAGGTGTTGCATTGGTTCGGACACCACCAAGCCCCCAAGTGATGTTGTGGCACTAGGTCGATCAAGAGGCGTGGCTATGGTTCGGATACGACCAAGCCCACAAGTGATCAATAATATGATAAGCCAATAAGGCATGATACCCATGTTTGGACCGCGCATCATGGTAGCAGGTCCTCTTTGGCACCCTTTAACTTTTTGCAAGAGATAAATCCTTCTTGAACCGGGATTTTGAACCGGATATTGAGAGCTTCAAAGCTTTGTGGGAGACATCTTTCCCTTGAACCGGATTGTAAACCGGAATCTTCATTTTCAGCCGGAAATTTTCTGATGGCCTTTCAACTCGAACTTGCGAGAAGTTAATTCCTTTTTGAACTAGACATTTTTAAACCGGATTTGAGCGCTTGAGAGCTTTGTGGGAGAATATATTTCCCTTGAACCAGATTGTAAACCAGATACTTGAGAGCTTCGGTGAGACTGACTTCCCTTGAGCCGGATTTTAAACCGGAATCCTTTCTGATGATCCGGAACTTCTTCCTTGAGTCGGGATTTTCTAACTGTCATATACTTACTAAGCCGGAAATTTTCTGACGGCCTTCAAATAACAGTAGCCTCCGGGACCGGGTTATCTTTCCCTCCATCGTCCTGGGGTTCTTAATTTTGCTGAAACTGGCAAGATTTGCTTAGTCATGTCATCGTAGCCCCCGAGTCACTACAACAAACACCCCCCTACAGCAACACATGTCTAGCAACGACGATAACACAATGTGTTGTTTGATTGAATCCACCTTCCCCACTTAGCGCTAACCTCCCCTTAGCCACTTCCATCTCTACCCACCTCCATCTTTTTTTGCGCTGTCAACGCTCGCGCACGAAGGGGGAAATCTCCTTCCCTTCGTTAAGAAAAATTGGGAGACAGAGCGAGCAGCCAAGCCTCCCACCGCCGCCCGGCCCGGCCCCGCCTCCTCTCCTCGGTCGCCACTGTTCCTCCAAAGAAGATCGCCACCTCCGTTCCTCCAAAGAAGATCGCCTCCTCGCCACCTCCCACCGCCGCCGCCCCGCCCGCCCTTGCCCTTGGTCGCCTGCCTCGTTCCTCCTCCAAGCTCGCCTTCCTCGCTAATTTCTCCGCTCATCGGGGATGCACAATGCATAGTCGCCCATCCTCCTATGTCGGGGTAGGCGTCAGGGAAAGCATCGGGGAAGGCATCGCCCCTGACAGTCCTCCGCGCGACCGGAGATGCAGACGCCGCTGCCGTTCTTCCACGCAACCGGAGATGCAGATGCCGCCGTTGTTCGTCCACAGAGCCAGGAACAACGCATGTACCGACGGACCCGTCCTCCTCAACTGTCGCAGTTCAGCAGGTCTTGTTGTGTCCCTTCCGCATCTGCAATTCATTATCTGTATCCTGCTTGGTTTGGTTAAGTTTATTCCTCAGAACCAGTCAACACATGTCACTCGGATCCCTTTAGGGATTGAATCCCTTGCATCAACTATTCCCCTTCATATGAATACTGTTCGGTAATATACAGGGTTTGACAGGGGTTAATTATTATATCATGATGTCACATAACAAAACACAGAGATTTGAAGTACACGATTTTCTTATTATAAAAAGTCATGAATCAATGTGTATAGATCCCAATTAACGATCATCACATTGCTTTTTCTTGATAACCAACTGTTTGTTTACCATGATTATTGCTCGATATATATTTTCTCATTTAATGGCAAAGCTAAGGCTTATTTGCTTGGTGCTTCACAGTTTAAATCTTCACTGCAAAGGCATTACACAGCTTACTAAGAGCAAAGGAGAATTGATATAATTCAGGAAATACTAAGTATATTGGTAATCAGCTCGATTAATACTATGTGGATTTCACAAAGTTGGAAAACAAAAAACCAAATATATGCCCACAACAACTGATTAGTTGGTTAGGACAATTGATAATTCAGCCCTACCTAGGATGTAGCAGAAACTAGGATCAAGAACCGTCTCAATCTAACCTGTGTAACTGTGTCGCGGTCGTTGCCGTTGGAAGATGGCCGCCCCATCCTTGACACTTCCGCCTCGCGGGGCAGACTCACATTGTTTTGTTCCTGTCCAATCCATAACTTCTTTCTATGCATGGATGTGTAATGCAAGGAGAAGACCCTCTAGCCTCTCCGGGCGCTAGCCCAAGCTAGCACTGCCGACAGTAACTACACATGTCCTTGCCCACAGCCCGTTAAACCTCTCACCAACGTCTTCTTCCTCCCATCTTATCCTCGTCAAGGGGTGAAAGGGCCAGCTAGCGATTCTCTTACATCTTTTCTATATTTGGTGAGCTAATCTTATAATTTTTTGCCCCTAACAATTGATTCCTCACAGAATTTGCATCACCATTTGCCCTACTGCTCACCCTTGTTCGTGTAGAGCTAGCAAATTTAAATTGGGAATGGAACAATCGTAAGTGCCATTACTTTACTGTTTGTACTTACAGTTCTGCTTCTTGATTTTCTTGTGTGATTACTTTACCTCTGTCATTGATTTCAGGTGGCTCTTTCAAATTACAAGTGGATATAGAATGAGGTATCTGTGGTATTTCAAATTTTTTGTTCTTTCAATTGTTTTCCTCTTACCTCTAATGAATTTATTTATCATATAGCTCCTTTTGTTTCCTGACTGAACCACATGTGGACCAGTGTGCGCTTGCCCTATTGCATTACTATTTATAATAGGAAGATATTGCACCTTCTGCATTGTAACAAATAAATTCATGCCATGTGTGTTTGGCTCAGCTACCTTGGACTGTATACGTGATTGTTTTTGGAGATGTGTTGTCTAATACACAAATGCTTAACCATGGATTGTTTCTGCACCCAACACAAGTGACCTCTTCTCAAGTTCGTTTTCTTTTCACAATTTTTGTTTAGTGAGTAACTACTCCATATTTGGTAACTTGAGTGTCCTCTTCTGACAACTGGATATTAGATGCAAGGTCAAAAAAACTGGATATTAGATGTCTCATTATGCCTGCACTCCCGATCATTCTAACAATCAGGTATGCCTAATCTTTCTTTGAAATGACTACATGTTGTGTCCAAGGAGCCATGTGCGACTCTCATGTGCGAGGTAATAAAATGCATCTCCGCAAGTAATGGCTAACTAATGATACCTTTGATCTTACATGCTATTTGACTACTCGTGTGTCACGTGGCTTGGTTTGAGCATCGCCTTGGTTCTTGGAAACAGTTTAGATGTTCCTCGATGCTTAAATTTGGCTAGAGTTGAAATGAAATCTCTTAGCTATAAGATAACATAGTATACATAATGTTCTACACTAGATTAGATGGGGTGATGATCTACTTCTTTCTTCATGCTTTCAGTTTGGTTGCCTCTCGCCAAGTTTTATTGGAGAGAACATGTGGCCATGAGTTGATAACTCCACCGTCCCAGATCCGATGATGCTTTTTCGTATTGCTTCGCAGGTTTCGAGAATCTTTTCATGGATCAGGAAATTATAATTGTGAATTAATAGTTCTCGGTAACTCAAGTTTTGCATGATGTAGATTATTTAAGGATTTTCAAGTTGCTCGTGACCGAGATTTTCTCCTAATACACCATAGGAAGCATGGCTAATGAATCATCCCAAGCTGAGTAGTACAGAGTAATGTGATGAAAAGCTAATTAGTTCAGAGACCACTAGAAAATGGAGATGTTCAATTTTCTAGTAATCGGTCCTATTGGTTACCTACGTGTCATTAGCCTTGCTGAATTCATCTCCTGTTGTTGGTATAATATGATGTTTGGATAATTTTTAGTAGTAAAGACAAGCTGCAGTTTTCACAATGTACATGCAAATTCAATAGGTCAAAGGTGCTTGGTTTTTGCTGATCAAAGATGAAAATAATAAATTGATACACTAATATAGGTTGCATAATCTGCAATGTTGTTCAATAAATTCATGTCAAAGAAGTTTTTCTATTTAGATTATTAATTGCCTGACATCTATATATAAATCTAAGTCATGGTTAATCACATTTGTACGGTGGCCATTTAAATTTTACTTCTCTGTTAGCCTGATTTTCTCTACTGTAAGTTACTCACCTCATATTGTTGTTGTAGATCACTGAAATAAATAGATGATGCATGGCTCAGATGTTCATTGCAAGGTTAAGAATGGAGCTACTACAAGATAATTAGAATCCCATTTTAGGATCAATGTTTCAAATATTATAGTTTCACCTCCTGTAATGGATCATGTTCTTTGTAGTGCAACATAGTCGATTTAATGTATGAGATCTGTGATCTTTGGATCATCTTTCTTTGTAATGCAACATGGTCAATTTAATATATGAGATCTTTTGGTTTTTTATATTGTGCCTCCTATGCACTATCGGCATTGACCTAATAATTGTGGATGACAATATATAAGATGTCATTAATTGTTCATGCTATCCAATGAAGCTTAAAGTCGTTGGAATGCTTCGGTATGCCCATTTAAAAATCATTTTGTACAGGGTTGCCACCAACGCATATGAAGTGTTGTTGGTC
Source organism: Aegilops longissima (assembly GCA_021605205.1). Lineage (NCBI taxonomy): Eukaryota > Viridiplantae > Streptophyta > Magnoliopsida > Poales > Poaceae > Aegilops > Aegilops longissima. The sequence goes on along the minus strand of CM038678.1, from coordinate 694,568,242 downwards.
TCTAGCTTTATATGTTGCTACCTAACAACGCTTCTACATGCCGTTTACCAACGAATGCATATACGTTGTTGTAGATCCTTCCAACGCCACCAAAAGCAACGGATACTAATCCGTTGGTGTAGACCTTAGCAACATATATATGAACATAAGACAACGCATTGATGCGTTGCTGTAGGGGGGTTCTTGTTGTAGTGAGTCTCAAGGTGACTCGAGGAGTTGGCTTGAAACTCTCCATATGTGACCGTGATGTAAACCTGCATAAGTTGTATATCATCGGCGTTGATAGCCCGATGTGAATCCACAGAAGATTGAGGTGACTGCGGCAGGTTATAAATGATCCCATATGATCCGTGTCAGCAACTCGGCCAATGGTTCCTTCCAACTGTAGTAGCGACGACTTGTGCACCTGCCCATTGAACCATCCTGTGCAGACGGCGGCTGATAATATATTATAATTTGCCTTTAATTTGTTGGAAGAAAAACCGGGCTTCCCAAGCAGTGACTTGCTCATACTCAATAAACAGCTCATGCAGACAGGTGCGGCTCAGTGTGTTGATGTAGACCAAGCCGCGAGAGACGGACGGTCAATCGCATGCGCGGTCAGCCGCACGACCGGGCAAGTCAACCACGTCGTTGTTGATGTAGTGAACAATTGTCCTGCATCAACAACATTGCAGACCAAGGCAAAGATAAACTGCTCTTCGAAAAAATAATATGTGCCAATAAAATATATTTTAGATGGATACCACGGACTCGTCCGGACAGTAAATAAATGAGTCGACTCGACATTGTAAGCATGCAGACGGAAGAGTCGACCAGCGGTGCTGTAAGCGATGATGATAATGATCGACGGCAGCGTTGAAGCAGCTTGAGCAGCGTGTAGTAGTAGTGATGAGCGAGTCGGCCGACGTTGTAGCAGCAGCGGTGTAGTAGTAGTAGTAGTAGTAGTAGTAGTAGTAGTAGTAGTAGTAGTAGTAGTAGTAGTAGTAGTAGTAGTAGTAGTAGTAGGCGAGTAGATAGGAGTAGTAATAGTAGTAGTAGTAGTAGTAGTAGTAGTAGTAGTAGTAGTAGTAGTAGTAGTAGTAGTAGTAGTAGTAGTAGTAGTAGTAGTAGTAGTAGTAGTAGTAGTAGTAGTAGTAGTAGTAGTAGTAGTAGTAGTAGTAGTAGTAGTAGTAGTAGTAGTAGTAGTAGTAGTAGTAGTAGTAGTAGTAGTAGTAGTAGTAGTAGTAGTAGTAGTAGTAGTAGTAGTAGTAGTAGTAGTAGTAGTAGTAGTAGTAGTAGTAGTAGTAGTAGTAGTAGTAGTAGTAGTAGTAGTAGTAGTAGTAGTAGTAGTAGTAGTAGTAGTAGTAGTAGTAGTAGTAGTAGTAGTAGTATGTGCCATGTGCTTGCGTGTCTCTCTTTGCCATGTCAACATCTGCATTTTATATCATGTCATCATGTGCATCGCATTGGCATACGTGTTCGTCTCATGCATCCGAGCATTTTCCCCATTGTCCATTTTGCAATCCGGGACTCCTATGTCTCCCGGCGCCCCCTTTTGCCTCTTTTCATGTGCGGGTATTAAACTTTCTCGGAATGGACCGAGGTTTGTCAAGCGGCCTTGGTATAGCACCGGTAGACCGCCTGTCAAATTTCGTGCCATTTGGAGGTCGTTTGATACTCCAACGGTTAACCTAGCCAAGCCTAGCCTCTCTCTCTCCCGCCGGACACGTCTAGCCGCAACCGGACGTGTCCGCCGCCCTCAACCACATCACCCCGTCCAATAGGACGCCGACACCTCAGCGCCGCCCCCTCCTCCTCCCCTCTCAAGGCCACGTGGGCGCCGCCGCCGTCTCGCAGCTGCTGCTCGCTGGCCAAAGGGGCCCGCCTGCATGATCCGCTGTCGCCGCCCGATCATGGGCGCCGCTGGCACCGCTGCTTCGCCGCCGGCCTCGCGCGCCGCCGCCCAGATCCGCCGGCCGGCCTCGCGTCGCCGCCTCAGATCCGCCGCCGAGGCGCCGCTCCGCCTCGCTCTCCGGCCACCCGGCGCTGGAGCTCCTCCGAGCACCACTGCTGCGGTGCCTCTGCGCCGACCCGCCTCGGCTCCGCCTCGAGTCCGCCTCGCCCGATCTCCGCGAGCTTCGCCCTCGCCTCTCCGGCCTCCGCCGCCATGGATCCGCCTCTCCGCCTCCCTGCCCGGCCCTGCCTCGCCGGAGAACCCTCGCCGCCCGACCCGGATCCACCCCTCCGACCCGTTGACTTTTTCGGAGGTTGATTTTCTCTTAAGTCCCGAAGTTTTTGACATTTTCTTACCATATTCATCATGTCATATCTCTGCATCCGTAGCTCCGTTTCGTGCGTGTAGCATGTCGAATTGTTCGTCTCGACGAGTACATCATTTCATCTCATTGCTTCATTTTCATTTGAGCTCATATTGATGCCCGAAATGCTGTTGGAAGAGGGCTATGTGATGTTAGTTTCAGATTCTTATTAGAACATGCACTTTTGTCATTTTTGCCATGATTGATGTGTGCACCCTATGAACTTGAGTCCTACATGTGTTTTGTAATATGCCATGCCATCTTTACAGGGCTGTATTCCATGTATTTTTGTGATCTCTGTGGTGACTAGCACAAGCATGCAAACTAGGCTTCATGATGTTGCTGATTTCAGCCCCTGTTCTGCTGATATTTTTATGCCATGTTAACTTGATGCTACCGAGAGATACATGCTTATTTTGACATACTTCAGTAAGGATATTTTGAACATATGGTTATTCTCTATCCATCCATGCCCTTGTTTGCAATTATGGAGTGCCATAGCTTGAGTCAATCGAGCTCTACTTTTGCTATAAAATGTTTCCTGGCAGGTTGTTTACATGTTATTCAATTTTGCCAAGGTTGTTGAAGTTGATCCGTGTATGCTATGATGTTGTTCTTACCATGTATAGCTTCTATGCCATGTCTAGTTGCTGGGTGTATGCTTAGTTTGTCATTCAATGCCTCATAGTGAGTGCATCGAGCTCGTAAACATGCCTACTTGTTATCTGTTTATGCCATGCTCCAGTTTTGCACCAAGTCTGAATCTGTTTATGTTTTTGCTATATTCACATGCTTGCAACTGTATTTTCTGATCCCTTTTGGCTTATGGTCACTAAGGGACTTTTGTTCTATGCAATTAGGAGATTCATGCCATGCCTTTGTTTGCCATGTTAAGTTCTTGTAACATGTTGTTTGATAGCTCTAAACATTGCAACCTGATGTTATTTCCTGATAAGTCTGAAACTGTTATTATTTGCAATCTTGCCATGTGTTTTTGAGCATGTTCTAGTAGTTTCTGGAGATAGCTCAGTGTTCATGTTTTGTCATGCTTTACCTGTATATCATGCCCATTCCTTTTGTTATTACGTTGGGATCCTGTAGCATGTTGTTTTGGTGCTTACAATATGCCTAGTTGCTGTTTTGGACAGCTTGTCCTTTAAACTTGTATAGAGTGTATGTGTTGAACCGTTGCTTCGTTTTGAGTGTGCTCTATATGAAACTTGCTTGATTTTGCATGTAGTTTCATCTTAACATGTTGCATCCTTGTTTTGAGGTGTTTTCTTGATGTTTGTATGCATTTTGTATCAATGCCATGCTTATCTTGTTTTGCTCATATCTTCTAGGCCGTAGCTCCGAATTAAATGAACTTTATATGTAACTTGACTAGAATTTCGTGTAGATCATCGTGGTGCATCTTAAATTTCTGTTTAACAACTTGAACATAAGGTTTATTCAGATCTGGACCAATTTCGAAATTTGCATATGAGGACTTACCGGAATTGTTCTATGTTGTCCCCGGCCTCATTTAAACTTGCCTTGATGTGTTGCTCTTGTATGCATCATATCTTGCCATGAATAGCTTCATGTAGCTTTGTCATGCATCATGCTTGTTGTGCATCATGCCTTGTTCATGTGTGGTGTGTTTACTATGTTGTGTGCTTCTTCTTGTTAGTTCCCGTTTCGTTGCGATCGTGAGGATTCGTTCGTCTACGCTTGGTTCGTCTTCGTGGTTTCGTCTTCTTCATGGACTCGTTCTTCTTCCTTGCGGGATTTCAGGCAAGATGACCGTCACCTTGGATCTCATTACTATCATTGCTATGCTAGTTGTTTCGTTCTATCGCTATGCTGCGCTACCTATCACTTGTTCCTCAAGCCTCCCAAATTGCCATGTCAGCCTCTAACCTTTTGCACCCTTCCTAGCAAACCGTTGTTTGGCTATGTTACCGCTTTGCTCAGCCCCTCTTATAGCGTTGTTAGTTGCAGGTGAAGATGAAGTTTGTTCCTTGTTGGAACATGGAGATGTTGTTCCTTGTTGAAACATGTTTACTTGTTGGGATATCACAATATATCTTATTTAATTAATGCATCTATATACTTGGTAAAGGGTGGAAGGCTCGGCCTTATGCCCGGTGTTTTGTTCCACTCTTGCCGCCCTAGTTTCCGCCATATCGGTATTATGTTCCTGGATTTTGCGTCCCTAACGCGGTCGGGTGATTTATGGGACCCCTTGACAGTTCGCTTTGAATAAGACTCCTCCAAAGAAGGCCCAACATTGGTTTTACCATTTGCCTCACCACCACCTACTTTTCCCTTGGGAGTCGCTTCCTCGAGGGTCGTCTTTATTTAGCCCCCGGCCAAGTGCTTCTCTAAGTGCTGGTCTGAACCGAACTACTGCTGGGCCACCTTGAGGCAACTCGAGGCTGGTTTTACTCGTAGCTAGTCTCATCCGTGTTGACCTGAGAACGAGATATGTGCAGCTCCTATCGGGATTGTCAAGATCGGGCGGTCTTGCTGGTCTTGTTTTATTGCTGTCGAAATGTCTTGTAGCCGGATTCCGAGACTGATCGGGTCTTCCGGGAGAAGGTCTATTCCTTCGTTGATCGCGAGAGCTTATCATGGGCTTGTTGGGACACCCCGCAGGGTATAAACTTTCGAGAGTCGCTTCAGCGGTTATGTGGCAGATGGGAATTTGTTAATATCCGGTTGTAGTAAACTTGAAGTAAACTCTTCTAAAATACACCAACCGTGTGCGTAATCGTGAGTGTCTCTTTTCGGGTTGATCGAGAGGAGAACACGGTTTCGGGTTATGTCGACGTAAGTAGGAGTTCAGGATCACTTCTTGATCATTACTAGTTGGCGACCGTTCCTTTGTTTCTCTTCTCGCTCTCATTTGCGTATGTTAGCCACCATATATGCTTAGTCGCTGCTGGAACCTCACCACTTTACCCTTCCTTTCCCATTAAGCTTTGCTAGTCTTGATACCCATGGTAATGGGATTGCTGAGTCCTCGTGGCTCATAGATTACTACACCACCAGTTGCAGGTACAGGTTTGCGATGATCATGACGTGAGAGCGATGTTTGCTTGTGTTGGAGTTCTTCTTACGCTTCTTCTTCGATCAGGATAGGTTCTGTGCCGGCAGCACAGGCTAGGTGGTGGATGTCGTTTGAGTTTCTGTTTATGTTTCATCCGTAGTCGGATGTTGATCTTGTATGATGTTGATGTATTCTTGTGGCATTTGTGCCCTATGTATGTTTCCCCATTATTATGTAATGTTGATATAATGATATCCACCTTGCAAAAGCGTTTCAATATGCGGGTCTATCCTTGGTGGGACCTTCGAGTTCCTTTCGGATAGGGTCGCATATTGGGCGTGACACGTAAGTACAAAGGGTGGTCGCATGATGTCAAAATCATATCTTGCGGTATGGTATGATGTCAAAATATGGTCAAGGTTCGAATCTAAATCATATCTTGCGGTAGGGTATGATGTCAAAATCGAACTTTCTCGGCAAGGAGAGCTGGTCCAAATCAACTTTGAAATTCTTCAGTAGCAGCACGCAACTGCCGAACTGATCTATCCTCCGAGAGATTTTGATGTAATAATCTGGCATGGTGAAACAAGTGTCCTGTGTGTATAAGTAGTACGACAAGTATTATTTATCACATGGTATATCATTGATAGAATTGCAACTCTGATTGCTGGTTAGGAACTGTCGTTCGATTTCATTCCAACGGCTGCCGTGCTTTATTCAATTTTGTGTATTCGTCTTGCGACAGCAGCTAAAACTAGCACCGTACCCGATCGCTTGCAATATGAAAAGCGCTGAGATAGAACACATGGGCCCCCAAACATGAAGGGTCGGCCTGCGGCCCAAAGTCCAGAACCGTGAGCCTATCTGAGTATTATATTCTCAGCTGAACCCCCATAAAAAAAGTTGAACCCCCATAATGCTCGTGCGTTGCAGAGGGAGTATATTTCTCGGCAAGGTGAGCCTGTTATATAAAAGATTTGTATATTTCTATACAGAGGGAGTATCTCTCTGTCAAAAAATATATTTATGTGTAACTAGTTACTCCTGTCTTTCTACTTCCTTTTGCTGATATGTGGGGCAACCGGCAACGGGGTCCACGTGCCATATGCACAAATTAGGGTGCACAACTTCATGGTAGACACTCCCGGTCGAAGGCCTTGATAATGCCCAATGAGCCATCAAATCACAACCCCCCCCCCCTTTCCAGCTTTAGCAGTAAGCTGGACGGACGAAGCGGCAATACTTCACTGGGCCTGAATCCCCTTCTCCCTCGTCTGCTTGTTCAGAGGAAAACCCCGCTCGGTGATTGCATAGGTTTTCTCATGGAGAACCAGGTACGAATTCTTCATCCATCCCTGATAAATCTAAGTCCCTTGGTCGCAGGTAATCCTAGGATGGCAGCCACCGCCATTGATGCATTTTTTTCCTACTGAATCTAGTGTGTTTCATTTGCAGTTCCCAAAGTGCGAGTACCCTACAGATTTCTGCGCCCTCGGTGAGACGCCACACTTGTTCCTTCTCATCCTAACACATCATTTTGAAGCGCGCATAGTATGTTCCTAGAATCCTCTTTTCTATCCGGGAGGGTGGGTTTTTTTTAACATGCTGTGTTCTCATATTATTTTTCCTGCAGTGTATTATTTGCTCGCTGTAACACATGTACTCAAGATGCTCGGCCTTGCCATAACTGAATACACTAGTTTAATGGTCACAGTGAAGACAAGCCATGGATATTACTTCCGAGTTGGGTTCATGAAGCAAGAAGATCGCTGCTTTTTCAGAGTTAAGCAGTCTACTCGTTTGTTACTCTGTAATAACTCGGCTGTTACTAATGGCACTGAAGTTGACTGGATCGACATCCACAAGTTCCTACACTTTATTGATCGTCTTGAGGTCCTTGTGGGCGTTTCAATGGTGGAAGGCCACGGGATATGTGTGCCATCGCTGCACTCATTGAACAGGTCCAACTGTGTCGAGAAACTTATGGTATGAGCTGTTTTCTGTTATATATGTTGTTCATAAACTATTGCTTATACACAGTTTTACAGCTGTGATCTTCTTGAAACAGGAACTGCCGAGTTCTATTATTCCTATACAGATGCTTGACCATGGTTGGGTCAGACTTGCGCTTGGTCACAACATGATGTTTATGTCAACCTACTCAATTCCCCTTGGAGGTGAAAAGATACTTATTCATGGGTGGTCTCAAATAATGAAGGCCCGTCCATCTTGGAGAATAGGACAGAAGATTATGTTCATGCTTTTCCATGGCGCTAAAGTGAATATCTTGTTTATTGACCACGTTGCGAGATGAAGCCACTTTTAGAAGGTTGTGGATGCGCGGGGTGGCGCCTGGGCCTTGTCCTGGGGCTTGGCGGCCTCACCCTTGGTTAACTGTAGGCAAAGTAGCACTGTTCAAGCCATGCTTTGTACGGTTGAACCTGTATAAGTACTCATACTGCTTTCAGCTTTGGTTGTTAAGTGCCCCTGCTGGTTTCATTTAAGGTTGTTAAGTACTCCTGCTGCTTTCACAGTCTGTCATGTATCTTCAGTCCTGTCTTCCTCCAGCCGCCAAAACCAAACCAGCGCCGGCGGGGCCGCCTGCTTCCACCTCCCACGGCTGGCTGTGCCTCAGCGCACGCATCACCGCCCCACCGTCTCCTAAATCGCTAACGCCGACGTCCTCCGCGCGCTTTGGTGCACTGCTTGTGGGCCAAGGCTCTCGCGTTGTCAACATGGTCAACAAACAACAGGAATCGGCGGAAATACGTGGAGAGGATGATGAGGGGCCCACCACGCCGCCAGATGGAAAAAATAAAATCTTCCTCCTAGTGTTTTCCTGACATCTGGGACCCACGACATTGTGAGCGTATATAGTCAATAAACAAGAGAACAACACAAGATCGGCTGACACCTAGGACGTAGCTACTCGAGCAGCATATTTTTTGTTTGGTATTGTTGAGACGGAGCAGGGTTTGAACTGGGCTATGGCCCGTCTAGCCCAGGCTTATATTTTATGTTCACCATGTGACCAGCCCAGCTATTTTTTCTTTGTGAAAATGAGCCCAGTTTATTTTTTCAGAAGAACACCCAATCAAGGCCTACTTATTTTTCTACACCCTGATGGGTTGCAACTCTTTCAAGATGCCTGCAAATCTTGAAAGTAATATCAAATGGGTTGTAAATATAAAAACAGATGACAAATTGGCAATTACTTTATAATTTCTGATTTTTTTCACATTTTCAGATTCCTATTTCACTGGGCATTAACCTAATTTAAATATATCTTCAAAGTACTTTAAATCTGGCTCGACATTTTGGTATTAAAAATAGTTTGGAACCCACAGAAATATGCGAAATTGGCCCTGGCCAACCAGAAAAACGACTGCAATAAATTGCATAAGATGTTGCCATGAGCTGTATATAAATTATTAAAAAAAAGAGGGAGTGGTCTAACTTGTGGGCCTGTTTAGTTGACGCGCATGCCAGATTTTTTCAGTTATTATATACGTCAACAAATGATTCTAGCAGACGTAACTGTTGGATTCCAACGGCCGTCGTGTTTCTTCAATCTCTGATCTTCTTGCTCCAGCCGCCAAAGTAGCGCCGGCGGGACCGCCTACTCCCGCCTCCCGGGCGGCTGTCTTTGCCTTGCAGCCACATCGCCTCTACTACTCCCACCGCTGGCTGTGGCATCCTCTACTCACCCACATCCCTGTTATTCTCTGGGCGACGGCAGCCTCACACCGCAGCCGAACCGGTGAACCCTCGCAGTCCTCTCCGCGCGGGTTTCCATTGCCGCGTCTTCCCCGGCTCCGCGTCATCCCCTTCCTAGGCCTCGCCCGTCCACCGTCGTGGTGCTCTCGGCGCGGTGTGGTCAATGTGGTCAACGACCGACTTCCATCTGAAGAGTACTGTACATGGAGAGGCTGACATCTGGGTCCACAGCAGCCGCAAGGAATTGCCTCCTTATTACGCGGAAAATAATTATTCCTCCACCTGACAGCGGGGACCCACCGGACGGGCCACCAGATTTCGTGAAAAAATGTTTCCCTCGATCGCTGGGACCCACAGGATGGGCCACCGATTTCGTGAAAAACGTTCCTCATTGTCGTCTCGACCCACCGGAAGTGCCTCCTTATTACGCACAAAAAATGAATACCCCCCGCTAGCTGGGACCCACCTTGGTGGGAGGCTGACTTATGGGCCTACCGAGTTGATCGACGGAGGCCTTTGTCAACTTTAGTCAATATATGAATGATTCTAGCTCCAAAGGACCGCACGATGTCCATCCAACGGCCGTAGTGCTTCTTCAACCTCTGGTCTTCTTGCTCCACCGCCCAAAGCAGCGCCGGTCGTGCCGCCGCTCCCGCCGCCGTGGCGGCTGTGATTCTCATGGAGGCCTCTACCCCTACTACCCCCATCGCTGGCCGTGCCATCCCCCACGCACCCACCACCTGTTATTCTGCGGTGACGGCAGCCGAATGAGTGAAACCTCATACTCCTCTATGCGTGGGCATCCGCTGCCGCATCTTGCCCTGCTCCGCGCCGTCCCCTTCCTAGGCCTCGCCGTCGTCCACCGCCCTGGTGCTCTCAGCGCGGCGTGGTCAACGTGGTCAAGGAATGGCTTCCATCAGACATGGACTATACGTGGAGAGGCTGACAGCTGGGTCCACGACCGCAGCAAGGAAGTGCCTCCTTATTATGCAGAAAATAATGATTCCTCCACTGACAATGGGACCCATCGACAAAGCCATCAGATTTCGCGAAAAACGCTTCTCATCGCTGGGACCCACCAGCTTCATCTTCGCATGCAAGGAAGTGCGTCCGCAAAAAACGATTCGCCCGACCGCTGGGACCCATCAGCTACACCTTCGCACGCAAGGAAGTGTGTCTGGAAAAATGATTCACCCCCGACTGCTGGGACCCACCGCTACATCTTCAAGACGCAAGGAAGTGCGTCCAAAAAAACTATTCGCCCTCGACCGCTGGGACCCACCAGCTACATCTTCGCACGCAAGGAAGTGCGTCCGGCAAAAAACGATTCGCCCGATTGCTGGGACCCACCAGCTACATCTTCGCAGCAAGGAAGTGCCCGATACCGGGACCCACCTGGTCAAGCGCACGAGCGTTGTCATTCTGGTCGCGAACGTGTACGTACATACTGGTTGATGTAGAGGCACGCACGTGTCATAGTAGAGGCGCGCACGTGTCGTAGTAAAGGCGCGCACGTAACATGTACACATACGTACAGCAGCCAGGGCGAAAGAAAGAAAATACGACCACGTATGTGTACATACGGGCGGGGTCTCAAACGCCTACTCGCGCATACGTACGGCAAGGCCTCATGTACATGGCTGGGTCGGAACGGAGAAACAACGTCGTCGTCGTGTTCATCGGGAGGCAACGGAGTGCGTCGTGTTCATGGGGAGGCAACGTAATGCGCCGTGTTCATCGGGAGGCAATGGAACGCGTGGGAGCCAACCGGCTGGGTCGGAACGGAATGCGTCGTCGTGTTCATCGGGAGGGCTTGGACGGAACAGGCGATGGAAACGAGGCCTAGCGTACCGCACAATGGAGGAAACGGACCTCCTACGTTCGGAACGGGGTCCTGTTGATCGGGAGGGGTCTGGGGTACCGCAAAACGGAGGAAACGGACCTCTTACGGTCGAAACAGGGGTCTGGTTGATCGGGAGGGGTGTGGCATACCGCAAAACGGGCAAAACAGACTTGTGTTGGAGCGCTACGGTCGAAACGGGGGTCTTGTTTGTCGTGAGGGGTGTGACGTACTGCAAAACGGGACTCCACGGGATACTGTTCATCTCAACCATCGACCTCCTCCAGCCTCCACGGGCTCCTGTTCATCCAGCCTCCACCGCGCGCTACTCCACCAGCCATCGCTCAACCACCCTCCACCGCTCACGCTCATCTAGCCTCCACACCACGGGTCCTATTCAACCACCCTCCACGGGCACCCTCCATCGTCTCTGCTCATCCAGCCCTCCACCACAACACGGGTCCTGTTCATCCAGAGGCAACGCCACCGCCACTGCTCATCCATCCCCCCGCAACTCTCACTATTCATCCAGAGGCAGCATCGATCGGCTTCAGTTAGCAGCAGTAGCGAAGGAATCACTCGACCGGGTTCAGTTAACATCCATCGATCGATTGCTCGGGTTCAGTACCGCGTAGCCTGTAGTGCAATCGCTCGGGTTCAGTTAGAGCCCAATGCCTCGCTCGGGTTCAGTTAGAGCCAACGCCTCGCACACACGCACGTACGTGTACGAGAGAAATGCGCATCGCTCGGCACCTGACCTCCCACCGTAACCGGGAACTCCTCGAAATTTTCCTCCCCCTCGCTTCTACCACGGTTTTTCTGTCATGGACGGCCCAAAGAATGTCATGCAGCTGCGTCTCCGGCCCGCCCAGGACGAAAATCCCATTTTCTGTCATGATTTTTTGTCATAGAAGTAGGAGCCCATCACATCTATGATGATACCGGGTTTTGTCACAATTATCCTCATAGAAGTGTCATATGTATGACAGAAAAAATTTCGTTCGGCCCAAAATGTCACAGATGTGTCTTTTTTTGTAGTGTTAGTGTAGCCCTGGTTTTCACTACACCGACACCGAGGGTCCACCGGGAGGGTCCACCTGCCTGGAGGGCCGTATGGGCTGTATGTGGAAAGGAACCAGCCCCTAAGTGGGCTGGGCGCCATCCCCCCTAGGGCCCATGTGCCTAGGGTTGGGGGTAAACCCTAAGGGGGGCGCCCCTTGGCTTGGGGGGCAAGCCCCCTCCCCTTGGCCGCCGCCCCCCTCTAGATCTCATCTAGAGGGGTCAGACCCCTTCCCCGTTCGCCCTATAAATAGTGGGGAGGAGGGAGGGCAGCGGCACCACATCCAAGGAGCAGCCCTCCCCCTCTCCAACACCCCCTCCTCCACTGTTCAGCTTGGCGAAGCCCTGGCGGAGAACTGAAAGCTCCACCACCACGCCGGCGTGCTGCCGGAGTTCTTCCCCAACTTCTCCTTCCCCCTTGCTGGATCAAGAAGGAGGAGACGTCCCCGTGCTGAACGTGTGTTGAACGCGGAGGCGCCGTTGTTCGGTGCTTAGATCGTAATCAACCGCGATCTAAATCGCTGCGAGTACGACTCCTTCATCCGCGTTCTTGTAACGCTTCCTCATCGCGATCTTCAAGGGTATGAAGATGCACTCCCCTCTCTCTTGTTTCTAGTCTCTCCATAGATTGGTCTTGGTGATGCATAGAATTTTTTTTAATTTCTGCAACGATCCCCAACACTAACTCCACCAATGATGATTCTGCCGCTCATGCCTCAAAGCCAAATCCTCAAGCCGCAGCTCCAAGAGTGATGACTGACCGTGAGCTTCTTCTTAGTCTTCACCAGAAGGTGGATCGAAACCACAAATGGGTAAAGCGTCAGTTTGGATCTATTCTTTTTTTTACTGTACATAGTAGGGCAAAACCCCACAACAATTTTTATATTATTTCATAATAGAAAAGGTCTAGCAGTACAAAGAGGCTTGAGATAAGCCAAAAGTAAAGATAAAACTACTAGCTACTAATAATTACAAGACAAGGCTGTCAAGCGAGAGACAAAAAGCTCTGGCATGGCTTTTCTTTATTATAAACCTTAGTAAATTGAGCTCCTCCAAGAAAATGGTCTTCCATCCCTGTAGGCTTGGTTGAATGGCTTGAAAAATGAGGTTGTTCCTTGAGATCCAAATGGCCCAAGAAGCTAGCATGATGATTTCCATGTAGAAAGGCACATGAAGTTTAGATCAGCAAAAGCTTCAAGTACTGAGACATTGCCTGTCTAGAGGGACAAACCAGGTCCCAACACTAAGCATCAAAAGGACATGTCCAAAAGAAATGTTGAAGTGTTTCCTCCCGCTGGCAATCATTATAGCTCAATTATAGTTGTCCAACTGAAAAGATTTCCTTGGAAGGAGATTCCTAGTATTGAGCCTATCATGTAGGAGCCTCCAAAAGAACACCTTGTGCTTTGGTTGACAAGTGCTATTCCAAATCCAGTTGATTACCATCAGTTTATATGCCTTAGCAACTGAGAATTGATCATTTCCCCAAATGTAGCTCCAGGTATCTGTGCAATCCAGGTATTCAGAACCCCTCAAAGCTATACAAATGTCTTCCATAGCTTCAAATTCTTGGAAAGCTTGCACTGTCAAGGGTAAATGAAACATATCCTCCAAAAATTCAGTGTGAATAATGGTGAGCACAATAGAATTCCTATTCTTCACAAAAGAGAAGAGGTGGGGGAATGTGTCTTGCAAACAAGCTGAATGCCATAGGTCAGACCAGAAAAGGACACTTTTGCCATCTCCTATGTGACATCTGGCCAAAGATTTGACGTTGTCAATGAGCTTAAGGTTTTCCTTCCACCAAAAAGATCCAATCCAACTACTACCAGGCAGCAAATCACCACTCTAATGTGACTCCTAGATCAAATTAACCCATGGAATGTTGTGTCTGTTATAAAACTTGTGCATATTCTTAAGTAGCAATGCTTTGTTTTGGACAAAGATGTCCATCACTCCGAAACCTCCTTGATCTTCTGGTCTACAGACTGTGCTCCAAGCCACCATGGCAGGCCTGTGATCCTCCAAGTTAGGGCCTCTCCAGAGGCAATGCCTCAACAATTTAATCGCTTGAGTTTTAACAGTGACAGGCACATCAAGGCATCCGATTAGGTAAATCAGCAGATAGTTGAGAACAGATTTCACCAGCAACAGTCTCCCAGCCATGGTCATGAAGGAAGATAGACCCACATGTTTCTTCTGCAGCCTTGTGACCAGGGGAGGCATTGTTCAACAGAGGGTTTATGGAGACCCAAAGGTGCACCCAAATATTCAATGGGGAAAGATTCCCTTTTACATTGAAAAGTATTAGTAAAAATCTCAACTTTCTCCTCTGACACATTGATTGGGATGAGGCTTCATTTATTGTAGTTAACTTTAAGACCAGTAGCATCTGCAAAAGTATTGAAAAGGGCTTTGAGTCAGTGAAGTTGCTTGGCATCTGCTTGAGGAAGGACCAAAGTATCATCTGCATATTGGACTATGGGAAAATTAGGGCAGGAATCCACTTGCAAAGGTGAAGTAAGTAAGCCCAGCTGCATGGCCTTGTTGAGAATTGATTGAAGGAGGTCTACAGCAAGCATAAACAGAAGAGGCGACAGAGGGTCTCCCTGCCTTACTCCTCTACAATAGAACTTTTTACCAGGAACACCATTGAGCAAGATAGCAGATGAGGCAGAGGTGAACAACATTTTGATCCAATTAATCCATCTGTCTCCAAAACCTTTAGCTTTTAGAATATCCAGATTTGCCTGATGTTCAATGGTATCAAAAGCCTTTTCAAAGTCCAGTTTCAGCACAATAATCTCTTCCTTAGATTTATGGCACTGATGCAGATATTCATAGGCCCAACCCAAGCAGTCATGGATGGATCTCTCTTTGAGGAAGCCATATTGGTTAATGTGGACCAACTTTAGAATCACTTTATGCAACTTGTTTGCCAACAATTTAGTGACTAGTTTGAGACAACAATTGAGTAGGGAGATTGGCCTATAATAATTTCCTGTCAGGGGAGTTCTTCCTTTAGGAATTAAAGTTATGAAAGAGGTGTTCAAACTTTCCAGAAAAAATTTCCCAGCATGAAAATCAGAAATGAATTTGAGCACATCTCCTCTAATAATGTCCCAACAAGCTTTAAAGAATTCATTATTGAAACCATCAGGGCTAGGTGATTTGTCGAATGGTAATTCTTTTACTACATCATTAACTTCTTCCTCAGTGAAAGGCAGTTCCAAGTTATCAAACAGTGTGGGATCTTGTCTTTGGCCAAACAATGATTCCAAATCAAAGTGCATGGAGGTTTGGTGGGATGTCCCCATTCTTTTCTTATATGTTTGCTAGAGTATAGCAGCTTTCCCAGCATGATCAGATATATCAACTTGTTCATCATTTTGCGGCACAGCTATGTGATTATACCTGTGGTTGATAGAAGCCTTCGTATGAAAAGATTTGGTTTTTTCATCCCCAAACTTTACCCCTTTAATTTTCCCCCTTTGCTTCTAGAAAATCTTTTGGTTTCTCAGTAGAATTAGCAAATGTTCTTTGAGAAGAATCCTACAATTCCACTCATAAGTGTCCAACTCTCTGAACTCCTCAAAAAAGTCCCATAGGAAGATGAGCTCATTAATTTTTTCAATTTGAGCTTTAAGACAAGATAAAGATCTGGCCCACAGCTTCAGAGCTCTCCTTAAGTTTTTAAACTTAGCATTCAAACTTTTGACAGCGTCAAGATTCCCCACTGGAATACTCCAAGTAGCAGCAACCACCTGTTTAAAATCCGAGTGTTGCAACCAATAGTTCTCAAATCTAAAAACTCTTGCTTTGGGGATAGAAGTACCAATTTTTATGACACATGGCAAGTGATCTGATATGGGCTTTGCAAGATGGAGATCCATTGTGTTTGGGAATGTGTTCATCCAAAAAGCAAAAGTAAAAAACCAATCAAGCTTGACCAAAAGAGGATTTTGCTGCATGTTACTCCAGCTGAATTTCCTACCATGCAAAGGCAATTCAATTAAACCTTGGTTGCTAATTGCTTCATTGAACATGAGCATCTCATTAACATCTCCACCAGGTCTGTTTCTATTTGATGGAGCCCTCATAAAATTGAAATCTCCCATAAGAATCCAGTCCACATTATCAGGCATGTGAATATTCAAAAACCACTCAATGAACTCAAATTTTTCCTGTGGGTCACATGGTCCATAAATATTGGTGAGAATCTAGGACTGATTGGAGAGCAAACTTGTAAACTGAATGGAAAGTGAAAATCTATTTTGAGCAATAACTTCTCCAGCAAATTGAGAACCATTCCAAGCCACTAGAAGGCCCCCTGAAGCTCCAACAGAGGGGAGGAAAGCAAATTTATTGATTCTATTGGGACAGAAATTTTTTTATGTAAGCAGCATCAACGGTCTCTCTCTTAGTTTCTTGGAGGCACAATATATTGTAGTCACTCTCATCTATTTTCTGCCTTAAGGCCAACCATTTATCCTGAGAATTCATCCATCTAATGTTCCAGTTTAGAATATTCCATCTTCTATTTGTGTTATTCATGGATACAAAGAGGTATACTGCACCAGAAATCAAGCACCAACACTTGATCAACAATTAATAGTGAGAAAAGATCACAAAGGACCCTGAGCCACAACACATCACAAGACCAGCAACACATCCAAAAGCCATACATCACAGAAGTTCCATTAAGATAGTACATCTCCAGATGAAATAGTTGCTTAATGTACCATCATCCAAGGATTACACCATAAAAAGAGCTATCCAAAAGAGAACATGGGGAACCAACCATACTACCCACAACCACTTTTCCAACTGAGGTCAGCTATCATCATGTAGATGTGGAAGTATTTTCCTCTCCATTAGGCAAGGGCACCTTGACCAACTCCTCATCAAGCCTTATTCTTGGCTTCTTAGCCATCTTGTCCTCCAGCTCCTTCTCAACAACCTTACAGAAAGAGGGAGTGAGGTTTTTAACAACTGACTTTTGAGTAATAGGAGGGACAACATTACAAGGTAGACAGCTATTATTTGAGCAGGAGTTTCTTTTGTATCCATCATTATCTTTTCTAATTCTGTCACTCCTCCTTACCTTTGTTTCCATTAGGGGAGTTTTTCCACTCCTTCTCTTCCTTAGGTTGTCAGGGCCAAAAGGCTGTAATAAAGCCTGGGACCCCACATCTTGCATGTTGGAAGCCACTCCAATATTCTCCTTGTCCTTATCCATGGCAAGCTGTTCCTCCAGGACAATGGCCTGACAAATAGGAGCATGTGAAGTAGGACACATATCAGGTATATGAAACATTATAGCTTGTTCCATGTTCTCCATAGCAGAGAAAAGTTCCCACATTCCAGACTTAAGCATACTGACAGTCCAATCAAACTTATCAAGAGTCAAGAGAAGGTGGACAATAAAATTAAACCAACTTACAGGAATGTTGGCAGAAAAGGATTTTTTATTATCCACAGACTGCTCTTGGAAGTGCTTCTTCAACAGCAAGAGGACCTCTTCAGATACAACATGGTCATTATTAGCAGTTGTAGCCAAGTTGTATGCATTTCAAACCAAGAAGAGAGGGTGCCATGCTGAAATGCTCATTAATTTGATTAACCCAGTTACCTTGAAGTCCAGACTGAAGATCCTCAATGTTTGTGATAGGCTCAAGTCCTCCTCTGGAAGTATTGATATGATCAGGACTGCAATGAATGGCCTGGTCTAAAGAAACACCAGCTTGAGCAGCAAGGCCAAGTTCAGAACCTGGCACTGGATCTCCCTGAGGAAAGACAGGAGCCAAACTAGTCTCCAAAGCAGAACTCATATGCAGAACAGGGGAATGAGAGCCCAAAACTTGAGATTCAGTGATAAAAGCATGAGCAGCCACCTCTGCAACCCCACGTGGGTTAATATCATCCACTTGTTGCAGCTGGTTTGCAACAACTTGAACAGGAAGGTCCTCGGCATCAATTGCAGCAACCACATTCTGCTCATGCAACAAATTAGGCTCCTCCTCATCAGATTGATATGCCTGAATGATGTTCTGAAGTCCATTAGCAACCACAATGGTAGGAGGGGGTAAAGCAGCAGGCTCATTATCTCTGAAAATCAAATTCCCAGCTAGCACAGGTGGCAGGAAAAGGTTTGAATTATCTCCTTCAGAGAAAGACATGTCTGAAGATAAACTGTTGTTGCTAAAAGCAGGAAGAAACTCTTCACCATCTGCCCAAGCCATCTCTTCTTGCTGCATAGCAACCAAAATATCCTCAAGAGGTGCATTCAGGTTGTCCTGTTGTGGTATATTCCAGTTGTCATCTTGCTCCCAGTTATCCTCATTCTGAACATCTAAAATGTTGTTGTTGAGTGCATCATTGTGAAAGCCAACACCAGGTCAGCATTCTCTGGTAAGGGGTGTGGGTCCACATTGTCAGGTGGAATCGGATCTTCATCTGCTGGGCCCCCACCAAGAAGTTCACTAGCGATAATTTCAATGGAAGAAGACCAGCCATCTTCTTCAAACTCATCTCCTTCAGACCATCTCATGCTTTTGGGTATGATTGCCAAGTTCATAACACGAGCCTTGACCACAATACGGCCCATGTGGTCATCTTCCTTGTCCCAGGAAATCATGCGACCAAACTTACTGACAGCACAAGCCAAATATTTAGTATTGCGGAAATCAAAAGGAACTCCTGTCAGCAGCAACCAAACCGTTCTATTGAAATGTACCCTCCTATGATTCCTGCCCTCATCATGTTTCACAAAAGAGATGAAAATGTCACCAAATTCATGCGGACTATCAAGAACTAGCTTGTCCCTATCTCTAACCCTTGTTAGACGCACATATACCTCTCCAAATGGACATTGTTGGATGTCTCTCAGCCCCAACTGCCTATGCTCAACAAAAACTCTTCAAGAACATCTCTTACATTGGGGAAAGGAGCATTTGCAGGGAGCAAGTGGATAGTAGCAATAGCCCAATCTTCATGGCGATGAGGACGATGCGGGAGCACGACCCGAGCCACCCCATTGCGGCCCGCAATCTGCTAGATGGCGAACCCATGGGGCACAAAGGGGCACGGGTCGATCAGAATGTAGGCCATCACAGAAGTCGCAGAGGCGCACACCATCGCAGTCGAGCTTGAGGTGACCGGCGCAAAGTTTGGGTACTGTGGTGAAGCAGAGGCTGACTGTGGAGAAGTTGAGGAGGCAAGTGAAAATCAAGGCTGGAAATTAGGAAAAGATCCCTCAGAAAGCTTGCTAAAAGAGGAAACCACAGGAGGGGCACGGGCCGGGCCAACTAACTTAAACCAATCCTGGACCGCGTCCAGGTTCCAGGCCTAGTTGGGTGGGCTGGCAAACGAAGCAAACCGGAGAAATGGAAAAAGCCCAGGTAGCCGTTGCACATGACACTCCCTGGCAAAGTAGCCCAGCATACCACACGCATAGCACTGTAGCAAACCATTTGGAAAACCCTGATTGCCACCCTGTGAAGCCTCAGCGTGAACCTCTCCTGAGGTATTAAGATTCTGCATTAAGGACACATTATTGTCCGAGACCACATTATTGCTAGGGCTCGGAATATTCGCAAGACGAGAAAAAACCGATGGCCGGAGTTGATCGCCGGAGGCATTGGCGGCGACAGTAGATCGTGCACGCGAACCACTAGTAACCAAGGTCCAAGAAGCATCTTCTTAACGATAAAAAAGTTGCTCTTCACGCAACCAGTTGGGGCCCCCAAAACCCCAAATATTGAACACCAATCCAAAGTCCTTTTCAACCACGCGGCCATGATTATAGATTTCAAAACCCACTGCTTTTGACACAACTGAAAACTTGAAGGATCTGTCCTTGAGATGATGCACACGAAACCCTTGGGGATAACCACCAAAACAAGATTGAAGAGTGATACTAACCGTGTGGCAATCCAACCGAAATCGAGCACGACAGAAAGAAACCACCAAAGTGAACTCCCGTTGACGATAACCAGGAGAGAATACCACTGGATGACCAAACTTTTCCCTCATAGAGCGTTGAAAATATTTACCTCTTGCAAAGTTGAGAGAAGGAGGATCCATGGTCATCTCCTCATCTTCGGCTCCTAAAGCAAAGGAACTAAAGAAGGTGGTGGTTGCCACCGCCGGAGTGACAAGTGGCAGGAGAGGTGGTGGCCGCCGGGGCCGGAGTGGCAACCGGCGGGAGGGGTGGCCGCTGTGGCCCAAGTGTCCACCAGCGGTGGTTCTATTCTTCACAACATGACTGCTACGCACAATGCAGTGAAGAAAAACCATTTCTACCTCCATGCAGTCTTCGGTCGCACCTGGGCTACTCTGTCACATCTGTATGGTGAAGAAGATCTGAAGCAAATGGGTCTCAAGGAGGATTTTGACTGGTCTGCTCCTCCACCGAAGAAATTCAAGAAGGTCAAGGTTCCTTCCTTGGTGTCCAGCTCATATTCCTCATCACGCGAAACCGATGAGCATGAAGACTTGGACGACACTGCGGCAGGCCCTACTTCAACAACCGACCCCAACAACGATGGCGCTCCTCCATCAACATGATATTCTTTAGGGGCGTTAGTCCTCATTTTCGATCCTTTTGGTCATTCGATGGCAAAGGGGGAGAAAATTTGAGTTAGTCTTCAAGTGGGTCTACTTATATGGGCATTTTTTTCAAAGTTAAAACTCTCCTTCTTCTGAGACTTTATTCGATCGAGTTGTAAACTTAAACTCTATGGTGGCCTGATACTTTTGCTGTGATTTTCCGCATGATTATTTCTCATTAATGTTAATGCACGCATGCTGAATTACATCAGTCACCATATTTCATCATGCATTTCAAATTCTTCATATTATATGTCAAATGTGTGTATGAATTACAAGATATAGGGGGATATCTCCATGATTCTACTCTTCAAGTGTGCATTGCTTCAAAAGAAAATTCCTCACTATGCACATCTTCAGGGGGAGTTCTTCTATATGTTGCAATCAAATTCCTCAATATCAGTATTTACACTGCATATGTTTATCCCCGTTGAAAACTTAACCTATATTGTCATGAATCACCAAAAAGGGGGAGATTGTAAGTGCATCTAGTTCCCCTTAGTGATTTTGGTGTATTGAAGACTTATAGGTTAAGGGACTAATGTGTTTATGAGTGTAAACAGGTCTATAAGTCTATGAGGAGTTTGATATTTACAGAGAAATTCGACCCCTAAAAATGAATGTCTTCGAGTGAAGACTTTGGATTTCTGAAGACTTTCTGAAGACTTTGAAAGTGAAGAAATTGGTGTGACCTTGAAGACTTGGTATTCATTCGAGGAACATGAAGCGTGAAGACTTTTGTTTTCGTAGTTTCAATTTCTCTCTCTTGAGTCATAGGAAACACCGTACTGTTAAAGGGGGTCAAGGAAATACTAAGGAAAAATTTCCAAGTGATGCTCAACTCAAAATCCTACACCTACCAATCCCTTCGAGTGAAGCCATTGGAAATCTCATACAGCTCAGTCAATTTCTTCAGTGATAGAGACGAAGTTCTTCTGTTCTCTGAGGAATTTGTTTTGACTGAGGAGTTAGGAATTCGCCAGTGTGGATTGCCTACGCAGTGAGGAACATGATAGCCCTGAGGAATTTGAGAGTCAAATTTCTGACCGTTGCTGTGCTATGCGCCAGCTGTCCCAAAATATCTACCCACCTAACGGTCATATCATTGAAGGGCATTTATGTCTTATCATGTCGGGCTACTCCCTAGGTTATAAATAGCCGCCCCTACAACCACTAGCTGGTTGGCTGCTCCGAGAGAAACTAACACTTGTCATTTGAGAGCATCCCATCCTCCGAGGACTTTGAACGAAAATCATCAAGTGAGGAAACCCAAACCCAAACACCTACAAACCCAAAGTGATTGAGCATCACTGAAGAGATTGATCCTGCGTGGATCCGACGCTTGTTACCTTTGAAGACTATCCTTCTTCCAGACGGTTAGGCATCATGGTCTAGAGCATCCAAGAGGAAATTGTGGATCGCCGAGTGACCGAGTCTGTGAAGGTTTGGAAGTCACCTGAAGACTTACCACGAGTGATTGGGCGCGGTCTGTGTGACCTTAGCTCAAGGAGAATACGGTGAGGACTGTGTGTCCTCAGGTTTAAATACCTAGCCGCTCCAACCAAACGTACAATTGTCACAGCAGTTGGAACTGGTCTACCAAATCATTGTCTTCACCAAGCCTACTGCTCTATTTCCTCAACTCTTTCATTTCCTCATTACTGTGTTGTGTGTTTGTTCATATCTGTTTGAAGACTTTGACTGAATACTTTCTCAATTTTCTCAGTTCAATTTCTTCAGTCTGTTTGTCTTCATCCTGTTGTATCCCATGTTTACGCTTTCTGTACTATGTGCTTGCTTTCATTTCATCTTGATGACCATGCCTATGTTCTGTTATGTTTGCTTCTGAGTACTTTTTCCACTTCAAATAGTTCTTCACTTAGGAATTTCCTCACCCTGAAATTCCTAGTGAAGAATTCATAAAAATCGCCTATTCACACCCCTCTAGTCGATATAACGCACTTTTAGCCGTCTTAATATGATAAGATAAATCGGGTCTTCAATGACCTTTAAATAGAATCAAACTTGTAGCCCCTGAAAGTGCTGGTTATCAACTAGAGGGGGGGTGAATAGGCGATTTTTATAAATGTCTTCAAAACATGAGAATTTCGAAGACAAACAATAGAAATGAACCTATTGATATGCAGCGAAAGGTAGACTGCACTAAGCAAGCCATAGTCAAGTATGCAATGAAGTGAAAGCACGAAGACTATAAGCAGCTAGGTAGTAAAGATCAGGATGGAAGACAGTATGAAGCCAAACAATGATAGTAGTCACACAGTGAAGTCAAACAGGTAGTGCAAGCAGGCAATGACTTCACGAAGACAAAATGTAAGTAAAGAGAGGGAGAGGATAGAACCAGTCACTTGGTGAGGACACATGATTTGTTGGACCAGTTCCAGTTGCTGTGACAACTGTACGTCTGGTTAGGGAGGATGAGATTCAACTCAGAAGACCACATCTTCACCTTATTCCCCTAGAGCTAAGGACACCCAGTCCTTTCCCAATCACTCTGGTAAGTCTTCAAGGTAGACTTCCAAACCTTCACAGACTTCGTTCACCGGCGATCCACAATGACTCTTGGATGCTCAGAACGCGACGCCTAACCGGCTGGAGGATTCACAGTCCACAAATGTAACAAGTCTTCAGGTCACGCGGATAGAAAGATTTCAGTGATGCCTAACACTCTTTTGCTCTGGGTGTTTGTGCTTTGTCCTCGCAAGGATTTCTCTCTCTCAAAAGCTTCGGAGGTGGGTTGCTCTCAAACGACAAAAGCCGTGCACTAACTCTGAGCAGCCACCAATTTATGGTGTAGGGGGTGGTCTATTTATAGCCACTAGGCAACCCAACCTGATTTGTCCGAAATGACCCTGGGTCACTAAGGAACTGACACGTGTTCCAACGGTCAGATTTCAAACACACGCGACAACTTGACTTGGGCTACAAGTAAAGCTGACTCATCCAGCTCTGGATAAGATTTGCTCTTATTGTCTTCGCTCAAAGACATATGATCTGGCTGAGCATCACTTCAGTCTCTTTGACTTTGTTCACTGGGACCCCACTTAACAGTATGGTGGTTCCTATGACTCAACAAATAAGAAAAGGAAACAACGAAAAAACTAAGTCTTCGCGCTCCATAGTCTTCACGCGATGTCTTCTCATGTCATAGTCTTCAATGTGAATATCTTCACATACCATTATCTTCAATGTCTTCATACATTTTTAGGGGTCATCTCCGGTAGGTAAACCGAATAAATGAGGGACTACTAGCTGTGTTATCCTGCAATTCTCACAAACACATTAGTCCCTCAACCAGGTTTGTTGTCAATACTCGAAAACCAACTAGGGGTGGCACTAGATGCACTTACAATCTCCCCCTTTTTGGTGATTGATGACAAACTGGTTGAAGTTTTCAACGGGGATAAAAATATGTGAAATTGTAAAGGATTAAGGTATTGTCTTCATAAGTAGCAAAAGACTCCCCCTGAAGATGTGCATATAAGTAATTTGCTTTTGGAATGCAAATGCACATGGCAGGTTGTACTTATGGAGATCCTCTTCAACTCATGAAGACAATTCATCATGCATGATTAGATATATCGAAGATAATGACATGCATAATGAGAAGTGGACGTCTGCAATATGACTAAGTGCGGGATTTATCGTCGCACATGCAGAATTTATCATCGCATCACAGAATAGCAGAAAATGTAGGAGACAACCATCAAGTTTAAGTGTTACAACTCAAAAAACCAAATGTATCAAAAGCGAGAGTTGTAAACACTAGGAAAAATATAAAGCAACCGCCCATATGGACCCATTTGAAGACTATCAACTCATATGCTTCTCCCCCTTTTGTCAGTAAGGACCAAAAAGGTTTGAAGACATAGAGCCTTTACTCGTTCCCAGAAGGAGTAGGAGAAGATGCAGGGGTTTGGCGGTGCAGAAGAACTTGGTGTAGTGTCGATACGCGCCGAAGTAGGAGGTGGTGAGGTAGCATCATCTTGGTCATCTATGACTCTAGCATTCACCGTTGCAGCTGAGGAGGAATAGTCAGAGTCTTCAAGAGAGGGAGTTTGACGCAAGACAGCATTCCTTGGAGGAGTGGAGTCAAACTTGAATCTTTCAGTGAATCCATCATCTTGAAGATCTGCTTCAGCACTCAGCAATGTCAAACCCTTCCATGACCTCCGACAGGTTTCATGAGTGACAAAGGAATTCTTGGTGGCAAGATTGTGAATTCGATTGATGTCCACCAAGAGGCTTTGCATCTGCCGCTTCAGCCAGTAGTGATGCTTATCCTGTTTCTGATGCAGGGCAACGAGAAGCTCTCGGTCATTGAGAACACGAGATCGCTTCTGAGGCCTTTGAGCAATAGTGCTCTCAGTGGCTTCAGTTTGAGCATGGTGAGGTAAGCGTGTATTGCCAGCCAAAGGATAAACACGAGTGACAGCCTGGACTCCTTCAATGGGCTGTGTGAAGCTTTGGTGATCAGCATTGTGAAGACAAACAGGCTCCTTGGCAGGCTCTGGGTATATGGCTTGAACTGACATAACAACCTCTGGCAAAAATATCAGATGGTTGCGAGCAGAAGGCTGATAGTTGACAACAGAAAGAAGCTTGATAAGGTGCATAACCCATGGAGCGTAGAATTTCAGTCCAAAGAGATCAGAGCCTGATGCAGCCAATTGCCTAATAAAGAAGTCTTGAGCATTGAAGATGATGCCATTGAAGATATAAAAGACCAATGTCTTCATTGCTCCTTCAAGCTTCGCTGCAGAAGAATGTCCTTTGACAGACCATAGAGTTTGCCTGATGATATGATAGATAGTGCGGGGCAGATACTCTAGGTCTTCAACAAAGAACTATCTTGGGTATTCAGCGTCACGTGGCAGATTCTTCATCATGCTCAGCATTTGGCTCATGTTGGGCTCTGGCTTCTGAAAGATGCTCTCTAATGCATTGCGGTGAAGCTGACAACTAGGTTCATATAGTTCACCTGGAGCGGGCAGACTAGTGAGCTCAATAATGTCAAGAGCTTTACCTTCATGGTGTATGTTTCCTGTCATCCACTCAAGGACCCATGTCTTCGGGTCCCTGTTGTAGCCGCGAATGTGGAGGGTGGAATAGAATTGCAGCAGAAGCTCTTCATTCTAATGCTCCTTATCAGTCACAAAGTTTAGCAATCCAGCATCACGGAAGCAGTCAAGGGCTTCTTCAAGGCATGGCAATCCAACAATGGATTCACAGTCAAGACGCATATGAGGGAAGATGCGACCTTGATCATAGAGAACACATGAATAGTAACTGCGCTGCTGATAGCTCCAGAACCGACCAGATGATATTTTTGGCTTGGAGTAGGGGTTCTTGGTGCTATCAAAGAAAGTGTTGTGCGCAATGAAGTCATTCGCATTGAAGAACCCTGGTGAAGTGGTAGTACCTGGAAACCTGGGCAACCTTGGCTTAGGCTTCTAGACCTGTGGCCTGTGCTCGACATGGTAGTCAAATTAAGGACCAGCAGCAGGCGGCGGAACCAGAATGGGCCATCTAACAGTGACCGCTTACCGTGATCATATGCTTGCTCGATTGTGTGTGGCCTTGGAGGCGGTACAGGAGCAGTGGCAGTGGTTGTGGTGGTGACTTTAGGCTGTAGATTTGCATCAGGTGCAGCATTGACTTCAGGTGCAATCACTTTGGGCACCACATTAACTTCAGGCGCCACATGAGCATCAGCCATGACAACGTCATTGGCTTCAGTGTTAGTGTTGGTGGTCGCCTCAATGTTATCAACCTCCACTCGAGTAGCTGGAGGGTCGGACACGTTCTCCTCGAGAACAACTTCTGGGTTGGTTGGGGGTGTAGCAACACGTTCTTCTTCATCTCTTTGCTCTTTTTGTTCATCGGCTGATGCAGCCGGAATATCTTCAGCCGCGTTGGCTTCAGACTCGGAGTTGTTCGCAGTTGGAGAGGCTTCAGGAGATACTTGGCGAGATACTGATTGGTGCTCTTCTCCTTCTGGAACACTCGACAGAGTGACTTGTGGCCTTGGTCCTTTATGAAGCCTGCGAAATGCTGGCGACGCTTGTGGAGATGGAGTTGTCTGGCCCACAAAGTCTTCATCTTCAAGCACCGGAGTGTTGACTTGAGTTGGGGGAGTAGTTGGTGTTTCTTCTTCACGGGGGGAGTCTTGAGGGTGATCATCCCATGAATCATCCTGAGCAATTAGCGTCAAAGGACGACCAATGCTGATGAGTTCGCTGTTCGTGAGAACAGGCGATGATACCACATTTTGCTCGATCTGAGGAAGAACTTCATCATCTTCTACATTGTCATGGTGACCAATGTCTTCAGCTGCGGTGGGGTCAACAACTGGAATGTCTTCAGCTTCAGGAGCCTCTGTGGAAGCAGGCTCATGAACTATCATACGACGCTCTTGATGTGCAGATGCTGGACGAGGAACAGAAATTGGCTCGATGACAAGGGGCTCTGAGGGAGCAGCCCGATCTTTCTTCTTGGTTTTTCGCTTCTTGGTAGGTGGAGCATCGTCAGTGGTGTTCTTGGTCTTGCGCTTTTTGGCTTTGGCTTCAGCTGCCCTTGTTTTCTGAAGCTCTGAAGCCACTGTGGGGACCTTAGGCTTCACGCTTGTCATGCTAGCGGAGAAGACAATGCGATGTTCTTCCCGCCTGGATGTATCAGCTTGGTCCACAACAGGCTTCTTCTGCTTGGCAGCCATCTTGGGGTCGATGCCAGGACGCCCAAGTGCCATGCGCTTCTCAGCTTCGTTGTAGGCTTGAACACACTTGGCAGCCAAGAGCTTCATGCGCTCTCGAGAACCTTTGGCTTCATCACGCTTCTTGTGAAACGCCTCCTTGAGCTCATGCATCATGGTCTTGAAGTTTTGGACGTCTGTCTGCGAAGCTTATTATATGCTTCTTGAACCGAGCCTTCTCATAATCAATTTTGTGCTTCAGTTCAACGATTTTCTGAGCTAGAGCCAGCTCAGGAGAAATGGCGCCATGGAAGGAGACGCTGAGGCCAATGGGGAGTTGCAGATCATTAAAACTGAGGTTTGGGCTATCAAACCATTCGTCAATGAATTTGTTCAGAATGTCCACATCGAAGAGGGGAAGATCATTGAAGATTTCCGCCTCTTGCTTGCTCTTTATCAGCAGCTCAAGAGCATCATCGCCAAGATCGTCGTCACTAGACAGATCAATGGCGTCGTTCTCATTGGTCAGAATGGCAGCAGGGGTCAGTGCTTGACCAGTAGGCTGTACGGGCTTCTTCTTCTTCTTGGACTTGGAGATGCGAGAGAGATCTTCAGAGTGCATGCTTGGTGCAGGAGGAGCAGTGGCCAGAGGCTTCGCTTGCGAAGCTTTTGGTGCAGCTGAGGGCTTCGAAGCCTTGGGTTTCTTCAGCTTTTGAGGCTTCGGCGGAGCAGGAGCTTCATTAGAATCAGCTTCATCTCCAAACTGATCCACCGTGGCCCTTTGAGAAGTGATGTAGGCGAGGAGACCATCAAAGTTGTCGAAGGGGCCGAGGGCATTTGGATTGGCATCTCATGTGCCATCAGCCTGAGGAGCAGAAGGCCCTGGGTTAAAATTGCATCCGAGACTCTTCTTGTTCTCTTTGGCCGAGTTCTTGGCAAACTAGAAGTTGCGCTTGAACAGATTGTCTTCACGACACCATAGCAGAGAGGATGGGTCGGCATCAGCAGGCTGTGGTCCACGGACCATGCAAGGGTAGAAACCCTAAGCAATTGCTTCAGATCTGGTCTTGGATTGAAGATTCTTATAGAGAATATCTCCCCAAGGACGTTTGATAGCATTATTTTCAGCATATTCCTTGGTGACGAATCTGTACTTGAACCATTGCTCGGCCCAATATCTTCAAATCCATTGGAATTGTGTCTTGCGCTGACCATAGCTCTCTTCAGGATCAGTTTTGTAAAGCTCATAGAGATCTTCGGGCAGATCCATTGATGTATTCCCACGGCGCTGTGTGCCACCCTTCCTTGCTGACTTATCCGTTTCCATGAAGTTCAGACAGAATGGCTTCAACATTGTCAAAGGCTTCGGTCTGCTGGTCAGATAGGAACCGGCTTCGGGAGAGTTGATATGATGCTGTAAGAATTCTGCAAATGAATGCAGACTATGAGAACCAAGGGATTCTCCCACGGACATGTACCTGTGATAGCATTAGAGATGCGAGGGAAGGGGAAGAGGTCATATGCATTCTCAGAAGATTTTGAAGATAAATCAGTTTAGAAGACGTTGACCTCACAGCGCGAAGACATTCACTTATATGTTGAGAGTTGGTTCCAGATTTGTACGAATCCAAGAATAGGTACAAGTGAGGAATCTAACTACGTGTGCAGCATAAGTGAATATACTAGGCATCATATGAGATACTGAACAGGATAGATCCAAATTTGTGAAGGCAGAAACCACTTTTGGTAGGAAGGATGAATATATCAAATCAAAAGGATAGTAAAAAGAGGGTTTTAATTTACCACACGATGAACTGCTAGACGGAGTAGAAGATGAGGCCGAGCAGTTCGATCTTCCGTGCCCTAACTTGGCGACGGAGGACACCTACGGCGGCAGCGGAGAAGACGATGTCCGCCGCCGGCATGAAGACGGCGTCGATGAGGTCGCGGTAGCTAAGCGCTTAGTCGCCGGCGTCGTCGAGAGCTAGCAGTGGCACTAGGGTTTGTCGAGGTGGAAGAAAGATTTTGACCGTGATTGGATGTGCATTTATAGGGAAAGGGACGGCACAGCGCAATTACGCAGGTGCCCCTGGCAGTTCACATCTGTGGGACACGTGACGAACATGCAACACATTGGGAGTTGTCCCATGTTCCCACGCACGCCTGGACTGTCGGGTGGTCGTTCCGGCTTCTCCGGGTTCCAGGCAATAAGAATTGATCATTTAAAATAGATTTAATGTTTGTCTCTGTATCTTCTGCTGACAAGGACGAAGAGAAGACATTCGACAGTTTCAACAGAATGCATATGATTTGGATAGATAGAGTTTGAGATAGGAAGCATAGAGAGCTTAGGGTCCGATCACATTCACTTAGTTCAAAAGATTCAAATGAGAAGACATAGCTATAAGTGAATGCTGTAGAGGACAGAACACTAATATATGTATATATCAGAATTAGACCAAATCAACATTGTGAAGATAAACATGAAGACAAACCAATGCGAAGACTTAGCAAATGTAATGCCAAGAAAAACATTCCAAACAAAAGTTTGGTGGTGGCGTTACCCACCATATAGGAAGTATTAGACCCAGACATGGCGCACAATTATCGTGGCGCTCCGAAGTCAAATTCCGCATTAATGTATTCACACTCAGAGTGTAAGTCTTCATTGATTGAAGATATACATTACCTCGTGTGTTGCACATCTAAGTCATCAACATGCATAAGTGTTAGGATGTGTGCCTGATCACAGGACATTCGAGGATTCCAAGATATTTAGCTCACAGCGCAACTTACAAAACCTTTTCTCATCCAAGGGCTTTGGGAAGATATCTGCCAATTGCTCTTCAGTGTTGACGTGTATCTTCGTTCATGACATGATCTCTGAGAAAGTGATGACGAATTTCAATGTGCTTTGTCTTCGAGTGCTGAACAGGGTTATTGGCAATATTCATGGCGCTTTCGTTGTCGTAGTAGAGTGGTACTTGTTTCAGATGGACGCCATAGTCCTTGAGAGTTTGCTTCATCCATAGAAGCTGAGCACAGCAAGATTCAATAGCAATGTATTCAGATTCAGCAGTGGAGAGTGATACACAGTTCTGCTTCTTTGAAGACCAACAGACAAGTGATCATCCCAGAAAGTGACATGTGCCTGATGTAGACTTGCGATCCACCTTGTCACTAGCATAATCAGCATCTGAGAATCCAACTAGATCAAACTCTGAGCCCTTTGGATACCATAATCCTAGTGTTGGGGTGTAAGCCAAATATCAAAGAATTCGCTTCATAGCTAAGTGATGCGATTCCTTTGGTGCCGCTTGGAATCGAGCACACATGCAGACACTAAGCATGATATATGGCCTAGATGCACATAAATAAAGTAAATAACCAATCATGGAGCGGTACCTTTTGATCGAACTCTTTACCATTGGCGTCAGGACCCAGATGACTCTTGGTTGGCATTGACGTCGTATAACCTTTGAAGTCTTGCATTCCAAACTTCTTCAGGCAATCTTTGAGATATTTCTCTTGAGATATGAAGATGCCATTGCTTTGTTGATGAATTTGAAGACCAAGGAAGAACTTCAGCTCACTCATCATGGACATCTGATATTGCTCTTGCATCATGTGTCCAAACTCATCACTGTATTTCTGGTTGGTGCAGCCAAAGATAATGTCATCCACATATATTTGGCACACAAATAGTTCACTATCATATGTCTTCGTGAAGAGTGTGGGATCCAGGGAACCATGTTTGAAGCCTTTGCTCTTCAGGAAGTCTTTGAGTGTGTCATACCAAGCGCGAGGGGCTTGTTTGAGGCCATATAGTGTCTTGTTTAGCTTGTACACCATATCAGGATGTTTTGTATCTTCAAAGCCAGGAGGTTGTGCAACATACACTTCTTCTTCAATCTTGCCGTTGAGAAATGCACTCTTCACATCCATTTGATACAGCAGGATGTTGTGATGGTTTGCATAGGCTAGCAATATGCGAATAGCTTCAAGCCTATCTACGGCAGCAAAGGTTTCATTGAAGTCAATCCCTTCAACTTGAGTGTATCCTTGAGCAACGAGACGAGCCTTGTTTCTGATAACTTGACCATGCTCATCTTGCTTGTTGCGATATATCCATTTTGTGCCTATTGTGTTGTGCTTGCGGGGGTCAGGACGCTTGACAAGTTCCCAGACATTGGTCAGCTTGAACTGTTGAAGCTCTTCTTGCATAGCTTGAATCCATTCAGGTTCCATGAAGGCTTCATCAACTTTCTTGGGTTCAGATATTGAGAAAAATGCAAAGTGCCCACAGAAATTTGCTAGCTATGTTGCTCTTGAACGAGTGAGTGGACCAGGCGCATTGATGATGTCAATTATCTTCTCAATCTGTACTTCATTTGCAACACGAGGATGAACCGGACGAAGATTTTGCTCTTGCTGATCATTGTCATCATTAGGAGGATTGTCTTCGGGCTGAGCACTGTCTTCAGGTTGATTAGGTGCAGAAATGATAAGTTCCTCTTTAGGTTGTGCTTCATTTGGGATGATTTCTCCAGTTCCCATGAGCTTGATGGATTCACTAGGTGGAACTTCATCTAGCACATTTGGCAGGTGCTCTTTTTGCGAGCCGTTAGTCTCATCGAACCGCACATCTACAGTTTCAAACACTTTATAGTGAAAGAGGTTGAAGACTCTGTAGGAGTGCGAATCCTTTCCGTAACCAAGCATAAAACCTTCATGTGCTTTTGGTGCAAATTTTGAAGTGTGATGTGGATCCTTGATCCAGCACCTAGCACCAAATACTCTGAAGTAATTGACATTTGGCTTCTTACCAGTGAGGAGTTCATAGGATGTCTTCTTCAGATGCTTGTGAAGATAAACACGGTTGATGACATGGCATGCAGTATAAATAGCTTCAGGCCAGAACTTTGTTGGAGTCATGTATTCATCAAGCATCGTCCAGCCATCTCAATGAGTGCTCTATTCTTGCGCTCCACGATGCCATTCTGCTGAGGTGTGTATGGAGCTGAGAACTCATGAGTGATGCCCAACGTATCCAGGTAAAGGTCGAGGCCGGTGTTTTTGAACTCTGTGCCGTTGACACTTCTGATGTGCTTGATCTTGATGCCATAGTTGTTCATAGCACGGTTGGCGAAGCGTCTGAAGACATCCTGCACTTCAGTCTTGTAGAGAATTATATGCACCCATGTATATCTTGAATAATCATCAACAATGACGAAGCCATAGAGACAAGCAGTGGTAGTGAGAGTAGAGTAGTGAGTAGGGCCAAATAAGTCCATGTGTAGCAGCTCTAAGGGTTGAGATGTTGTCATGGTTGTCTTCGAGGGATGCTTGGCCCTAGTCATCTTTCCAGCTTCGCAGGCACCGCATAGATGATCTTTCTTGAACTTGACGCCCTCGATGCCTATGACTTGCTTCTTCTTTGCGAGAGTGTGTAACTTCCTCATTCCAGCATGGCCTAGCCTCCGATGCCAGAGCCAGCACTCTGAAGCTTTTGCTAGAAGACATATGGCAAGTTGTGGTCCTGCTGAGAAATCTACCATGTACAGATCATCTTCCCAATACCCTTCAAAGACTAGAGACTTGTCAGATTCCATTAGTACAAGGCAACGATATTTTCCAAATATCACAATCATGTTCAAGTCACAAAGCACTGAGACAAACATTAAGTTGAAACCAAGTGATTCAACAAGCATCACTTTATCCATGTGTTGATCCTTTGAGATTGTAACTCTACCTAGACCCTATACCTTGCTTTTACCAGTGTGAGCAAATGTGATGTGACTCTTGTCAGATGGACGTAAGGTTGAGTCCATGGGAAGACTTCGATCACCAGTCATATGATTAGTGCATCCACTGTCCATAATCCATTCTGAAGCATGAGGTGTCATACCCTACAGTACAATTAGGGGGATAGGCTTCACCAAGAGTATTGTGAAGCATAAACATTTGACGCACAAGAGGATTATCAAAGCTCAGATCAAGATTAGGACTGATAGGATGATTGGCAAGTGATTCAGGAGCAAAATACATAGTAAGACCATTTGGGCATTTGATCTTGCGCCCTACAAGATGTTTTAGGTCCCCAGCATTAGCATGAGACACCTTTGATTTCCGGCTGGAGACCTTTCCCTGCAAAAGAAAGTTAATTCTTCTTAACCACCCACATCTTCAGGGGTGGCTTAGAAGCAATGAGTCTAAGTGCAGCATCTGAGAACTTCGGCTTTAAAGCCCTAGGAAATAGCCTTGCAGGAGGTGAATAGTTTGTGGTTCTAAGTCTGACAGTAGAATAGGGGGGTAGGAATGGAGAGGCAAGATCCCAGCTATGGAGTAGTTGTATACGCAAGATGTTTACGAGTTCAGGCCCTTCTCGGAGGAAGTAACAGCCCTACATTTCGGAGCCCGGAGGCGGTCGACTGTATTATGTGCGTATGAGTTACAGTGGTGCGAACCCTTTACACTGAGGAGGGGGGTGGCTTATATAGAGTTCGCGGACCCTCCAGCCCTCGATTATGCAGGATTAAGGTACATTAAGATCGGGGTTCTTGTAACGCCCACATAAAGTGCTATGATGACCATAAAAGCTACTTAATGACCGATTGTTTGTACCTTGGTGACTTTAGATCTCTGGCGGTCAGTGGTTGGCTTCATGGTCAGTGTCTTGAGTCCGTCAGTGGAACCCTTCGGTCGACTAAAGGTGGTTTCTTCTAGAGATGTCCTTGGGGAGGGTATTTTGGACAGGTCCATGACCCTACCCTAGGTACATGACTTCATCATTACCCCCCGAATGGATCGAGGTTTGAGTGGGGAAGAAGTTGAACATACTTCCGACCCATTCTTGTGCTGCGAGTGTGTCTTGTTTTGGATCAATGGATTTAGGTGACGGCATCAACTTGTTTTTCAGTCGCCTTGATCCATTCTTTGTATCCATCAAGTGTGTTTTCCGTACATGGAGTCCGAATGACAGGACGGAGGAAATCTTCTGTCTGACGATTTGCTCTGCGGCGCGCGGATTTAACGGGATTCAAATTTCGGGAGGCGAGCGGGGTGGAGGAAGCCGCAGTAATCGGATGGGATAAGGCAGGGATGCCTTGATCTCCGTGCCACCTTTTTCGCCACGTATCGTGTGGGCGACTGTTGCGGGATTTGACAGGATCGCCCGGGCCTATCAGTCAGTCACTCGGAAGCAACCTCATATAAGGCCCCGGACGGGGTTTTTTGAACAGTGCGCTCTCATTTTCTCCTCCCTTCCCCAGATTTATCTGCCGCGTTCGCCTCCATCTCAACGTTGCTGCTCCGTGCGCATTTCGCCAGCGATAATGGTGAAAGAGAAGACGACGACTTTGGAGCGGGCGAAGAAGGCGACGGCGAAAGCGAAGGGAAGAGCGACCAGTCGGGGCGGATCTTCGTCAAGGGCCGGCTTGCCGCAGGGCTGGATCCAAGGCGACTGGATCCACTCAATGATCCGTCAGAAGGATCTCGATGACATGGCCAATGAAGGACGGATCCCCCATGGATCAGCGCGGCTCCCGGGAGAGGAGTCGGAGCCGCAGCCTCAGGAGGGTGAGTGTGTTCTCTTGGCCACCCATGTTGACCGCGGGTTTTCTCTGCCGCCTCAACCTTTCTTCCGGGGATTTCTGAACTTCTTTGGGGCACAACTTCACCACTTCACTCCCAACTCCATCGTGTATCTCGCTGCTTTCGTGTCTTTGTGCGAGAATTTCTTGGGTTGTCGGCCTCATTGGGGTCTTTTCAAGCACATTTTCACTGTCGCTCCCAGACGGTGAAAAGGCCAGTCAGTGTGAGAGAACTCAAGTGATTGAGATGTGTGGGGGTCTTGGGGTTCAAATAAGAGGAAAAGTTCTTTTCGGCCATGATCTTACCGAGTCAGTCCATGGATGGCGATCGACTTGGTTCTCTTGCAAGGACCAGCCGACACCGAGGCGGTCATTGGACTCCTCCTTTTCCATGGGTGAGTGAGCAAGCCATCCTCTTTGAAGGTGATCCCGGAAGATAAGGCGCAGGTTAAGGTGCTGGTCGGACGCGTTGTCCAGCTCATCCGAGGCGGAGTGGTGGCATGGATCTCTTGGAGGTCTTCCTCCGGCAGCGCATCCAGCCGCTTCAAGCTCGAGACCATCGATGTGGTTGTACTCGCGGCGAGGACACCACTTGGATCCACCGGAGGAGGTCGAGGACGCCATGCTGGAAAGGTGTCTGGCGAGCATCACAGGAAACAAGGACAACCCTCGAGGAGCCAGGAGGATTCCTCCACTCGACCAGTCATACAAAGTAGACAAGGTCCAATCCAGCATCTTTGACTGTGATCCTGCTTTCTCCATCTTGTTTGCTTAAAATCGGTTGACTGACTTTTGTCTTGTTTGTTGTCTTCCAGGCTACTACTGAGATGTACTCGATGCCCAACGGGGTTCAAGAACAGGTCGAGGAGGAGGAGGGGAGCGGAGGCGAAATGTCACGACCGGTTTTTCAATAAAATACTTATTGAGAAATCAATCTTTTGATTCCAGTATAGGAAAAATTATCCTTACTGGTAGATAAATACTTGATACAGAAGACCAGTAGCATTAAATATATTACAGGGTTGAGATGAGGTTGCTTAACAATTTATTACAAACACGCCAATATTGTACATAAGGGCGGCTATGACACAAGGGTGTGGTGGCATGCTACTAACTCGAGATAAAAGTGGTGGTGGAAAGGTTACAGTGGAGTGGTTGACATGACTCCTAATCTGGCAACTCATCGAGCATCGAGGTGAGGCTCGATGCAATTATTCGGGTAGCGGAAGCCGATATAATACAGTGACCAAATCCAGGATCGTACGGGACTGACTGGGACTCCTCTAGGCGTCGGACTCGCTATCGAACTCTTCATCCATGAGATCGCCTTTGTCAACATCTGGCCAAATCAACAAGCCGGGTGAGTACTTTGAAAGTACTCACAAGACAGTTCGGACATAAGATATAACAAATGCAAGCATGAATGCGTCATGAGCCAATAGCAATGCACACTCAAAAAATAAATATTTGCACGACATGATAAGTAAAAAGGAGGCGGTAGTCCTCCTGAAATCCCAACAAAATAACTGAGAACCGATCAGGTGTCTGGAGCGACGCCTCGAAGGATAAACAAATAAATTATCATTTCGTAGTCGGGCGTCTAAGCGACACCACATAAAGGGCTTATATTGAAAGTAAATAACAAGGGTGCCACAGTCGGACGTCTAAGCGACATCACATAAAGGGCTTATATTGAAAGTAAATAACAAGCGTGCCATAGTCGGAGCGACATCGCAGAAAGGGCTTATATTGAAAGTAAATAACAAGTGTGCCATAGTCGGACGTCTGAGCAACATCACAGAGAGGGCTTATATTGAAAATAAATAACAAGCGTGCCACAGTCGGACGTCGGAGCGACATCGCAGAAAGGGCTTATATTGAAAGTAAATAACAAGCGTGCCACAGTCGGACGTTTGAGCGACATCACAGAGAGGGCTTATATTGAAAGTAAATAACAAGCGTGCCACAGTCGGACGTCTGAGCGACATCACAGAAAGGGCTTATATTTCATTATTCATATCCGATAAATTCACGAAGATATAACACTCACAGGAAATATTCAACACACAATAATAAATGGGTTAGTCCATCCACAGGAATAATCATTTAGCCGGACATAACACTCATGTGGTTCACCCAAGTTTTATCACTGAGACTGACACTGACAAAGATGAGTTGAACACAGTACTCGGACATGGATAAGATTGTTCGAATGATTTTGACTCTGTAGAGTTTGTACTAATTATCCATAGCCAACGGATTTGCGTAGTCACGAAGGACTAGTTCCGTTTACGGTATTTTGGTAGAAACACATCTAACCAGTACACACCCATCCCACCTCACGATGCCAGGAATCGCCCTAGACAACGTTCAAGAAAAACTTTGAGACGAGGAGATCACAACCTCGAATAGCATGGGATCAAATTTATATCCGCGCGCTCTAAGGGGTGCCCCCCTCTCGGTCCCAACTGGAAACACCCATGCCCCCTGATCGGATGACTGGCTTTAATCCAGGGCCATGGAACCCTCATCACGGCCTCTCTATTTGGTGTATACCAGGAAAGAGGTTTGCAACTTACTAAGCCATATCCCTTGCGGAAAACATGTGGTAGTACAGGGAGGGAAAACGGATGGAAAGCGTGACTTGATTCATGATGACCTTTGGAGTCGAATAGTCTGGCATAAGACTGGCATGCTTCAACACTGCCATCTTACCCACTCTCATGCCATCACATGGCCTTGCAAACTCATATCCAACAACATATGGATTTTCGAAGCTCACTTGCCTCAACTTTGCATGTAATATAACACTTATCGAAATGCTCATAAACATGCCATGAAACTACTTAATGCAAACATGCAACGAACACTCATCATATCAAAAGTTCAAACATGCTTGCCTGGTTCGGAGTAGTCGGAGTCTAGCTTGGTGAAGTTCGCGGTTCCGTCACCTCCTCCAGTATCTACGGTATATGAAAATACGTACTAACGTAAATACCGTGGGGTGCACAAAAGTATTCCAAATATTTTTCAAATAAATATGATAAAAAACTAGACAGAAAAATAAAGAGGACAGAAAAAGAATCAATCAAAAATCATTTTCTGTTTAAAAGTTATAAAGGTTTTAGTCCAGGGACTTATCTTTAATGAAACAGAAAGTTTCCAGGGGCCAGCTTATAAAAACAGAAAACACTTCGGCTAAAAACCCGTTAACTGCAAAGGGAGACGTACTCTGCCCGAAGGCGTTTTTAGAAAACAGTTCAAAAAAAAGATTGACGAGGGGTCCCACCCATCAGGATTGAATTTTCAAACGGGGAGAAGCAGAGCGCACTGGCGCCCGAAGCTTGCGGTGGTCGCCGGCAGCGATCCACAGCTAGTTAGGAGGAGGGGAGGGTACCTACATGATCAGCGTGCCCTTCCGCATCTGTGGGTGGTGGAGGTGGTCGTCGGTGAGCACCACGTCGATGGTGGTCCTTACTCCGGCGGACGGCGGCTCGGGTGAAGTTGGATCTCGCCGGGGAGGGCTGCGGAGGTTAAATTGGAGCTTGGGTTAGAGCACTGGGTGTATGAGAAGGCTACTGACGTGGTTTGGGAGGCGGGGATGGCCTCACCTGAGTGGTTCGAGCTGGTGGCCGAGGCTTGGCGGGGTTCTGGTGAGGTGTAGTGGTGGTGCGTGCTCGAGAACGAGCTCGGGACCTCCTTTTATAGGTGATCCAAGGCGGTGGCATGAGCAGGAAATCTCCGGCGATGGTTCTGGCGGTGCAGTGGTTGGTCGGGTAGTTTAGGGGTTGGGCGTCAGCGTGGAGGTCCACGGTTCCATTTAGAAGCTAACCTAGGTTGGATTAAGCGCTTGGCGGTTTTGGCGAACGGAGACTTAGCGGGCCCGTCGGCGGAAGGCGTGCCTTGTGCTTGCCGGGCCACCGAGCAGTGCTGCGGCGTCTTGTTAGCATCTGAAGGCCACGAGAGCCTTAGGTGCGTTAGGCGGCGCCCGAGCGGCGTAGAAAGCTGGCGCTAGCTCCCGTTGGCCGCCACGGGTGGCTCTGCCACCGCAGAAGCTGCCGGCGTCGGCGAGGCTCGCCGCCACCAACACCTGCGCCCATCCAAGAGAGCGTGTGATGCTCTGGATAAGGAGGAGAGGCCGTGCGCAACATGCCAGGGTGTGCACTGGTGATCGATGACAGGACTCTGACGAAAAACGACACTGACTGTCGACTGAAACTCTGAATCTACTGAATATGCACAACGATAGTGCCGGCCAAGTGTTTGATGAAATGAATTAGGCATGAGAAGAATTTATCTGGGGCTGATCTTTGGTGTGGTGGCCTCTCAAAGCACCTGGGGACTGCCTGATTTTTGGTGGAATTTTTGGAGAGAAGAAAATATGAATTTCACCAAAAATGATGAATCTGGTCCAAACTTGCAGCGGTTGAAACTTGAAAAAAATTGAAAAGAGGAAGAGTGGATCTTGATGGATCTAGGTTGGGGGTGCTAGGGACTATCCAGAGGACTTGGTTTGAGATCAAGACTCAAAGGAAATCAGGTACTTCCTTTGTGAATCATGTAGGTTTAAAATAATAGACATAATTGTTTTTGGGGAAAAATTAAATGAAATAAAATTCAAAAATGGGTTGAACTTGTTGGAACAGAAAGTTTGGGTTGCCCCAAAGTGGAGGGAGGGGTTTTGGGAGAAATTACCACATGAGGCATGGTAAAACAATGGGTGGTCTCAAAACAAAAGAGTAGCCCCAAAACCCATAGGGTTTCTTTTAATAAAAAATAAATTCCAAAAATTTATTTGAGGTGGTAAAAATCAGAAGGAAGGTTTTTAATAACCAAACACCAAGGTTGAAGAAGATACAAAATAAAATCCTTGCCATGGGGAATTTTTTTGAGAAGGAGGGGTTTTTGGAAAGATTGTAAATGGCCTCCTTCAAATCAAACAAAGTTTTTGTTGAAAACCAAATTAAAATTCTTGGAGTGTCACAACACCTACCCCCTTAGGAAAAATCTAGTCCCGAGATTTCAGCTGATCCTCAAATAAGTGTGGGTGCTCTGTCAAGAAGAAAATCCTCTCTTTCCCAAGTTGCTTCATTCTCGGTGTGATTGCTCCTTTGAACTACGAAAAACTTGATGGTCTTCAGCGGGTCCTTCTTTGAGACTCCTCCAATATTTTTATTGGGCGTTCCCGTAGAGTGAGGACATGCTCTCGGCATGTCTTCTAGAATTTAGTTTCTGGCGTTCAGTTTGTCCGTCCAGTCTAGGGGTGGTATCACGGTACTAAGCGCCCGATTGAGTTCGAGTTTGTTGTAATTGATCCCAAAATCGGAGGGAATTGAGTGCCTCATCCGATATTATAGTCTTTGGAACTCCATGCAAGCAGATGATATGGGGAGATAGAGCACAGCAAGCTTAGAGTGGTGTGGGTTGTCTTCACGGGGATGAAGTGTGCCACCTTAGTCGATCTATCTGTGATAACCCATATGGCATCGTTCCGATGTCGTGACGAGGTAGTCCAACAATAAAATCCATTCCAATCTCGTCCCATTTCC
Organism: Aegilops longissima; assembly: GCA_021605205.1. Lineage (NCBI taxonomy): Eukaryota > Viridiplantae > Streptophyta > Magnoliopsida > Poales > Poaceae > Aegilops > Aegilops longissima. The sequence continues at coordinate 694,527,832 of CM038678.1, read as the reverse complement.
ACTCGGGTATTTTGTTTGGTTGTAATAGTCCGGCCGGTTTCTGGTGCTCTGCCTTGATGCGTTGACATGAATCACAACATGCAATGAACGTGGCTATGTCCCTTTTCATACCGTGCCACCAAAATTTTCCTAAAGGTCCTTGTACATTTTGTTCCTCGGGATGGATTGAATCTTGGCGGTGTGGCCTTCAGCTAGAATTTGCTGTTTAAGGTCCTCGATATTTGGTACGCAAAGCCTATCTCCATAACACAATATTCCCTGCTCGTCTATGACGAATTCTAAGGCCTTGCCCAAACTCAATTTCCTTTTTATGCCTTCAATGCTGGGGTGTCCATGCTGAGCCTCCTTAATCTTTTCTATCAGGGTAGGCTGTATTTCTAAATTTGACACACTGCCTTCGGTGACCATTATTAAGTTGAGTTTAGCAAACTCCTGCTGAAATTCAGGTCTCAGATTGTTGTCGTTGTCCGGGCTGGGGTTCCAACTAAGAGCATCCGCCACTACATTTGCTTTTCCTGGATGGTAGTGGATACCAACATCATAATACTTTACTAATTCCAACCAGCGTCGTTGTCGTAAATTGAGTTCTGGTTGTGTGAAAATATACTTGAGGCTTTTATGGTCCGTGTATATTTCTAGCGATTTCAAGTAAAAAGTGTCTCCATTCCTTAAGTGCATGAATGACCGCTGCCAACTCCAGGTCATGGTAGGGTAATTTCTTCATGCTTGCGAAGTTGCACGGAAACATCTGTGACTACCTTGCCTTCTTGCATTAATCGCATCCGCGCCCTTCGGGATCGTCTGTCACCTCAAAGTTCTTGTGTATGTCGGCACAATTATCTTGGTGCTGTCGTTAATTTCCTTTTTGTTCTTGGAAACTTGTAGAGTAATGGGCCAGGTAAGGCAAAACAAGCGCCCGGACCTTTCAAGACATCGGGGCAGGCTCGCCTCAAGACCCCAAGAGCGAAGAGCCGCTTTCGAGAGTCGGCGGCGAGCCGCCATTGCCCCAGCCCGGACCAGGCGGCTTGAGATAGCCGACTCAAGCTGGCGGCTTCGGAGCTTGGCTATGGGAGTCGACCCATGACTCCACCACATCCTACATACGCCACTCACGGACGGGATGGGGTGGCGCCTTGGCCCATCCTGCCCGTTCACGAAAAGCGAGCATGGCCACGGTCGCCCGTCTTGTGGATGTCTCCATCCGCGTGGCAACTGTTGCCATGCCGACCATGTTATCAACCCATGGGTGGCGCCACGAGGCCTGACGGCATGTCTATCGACCCGAGGCAGGCGGGACCGCGCCTATCGCCGAGGTGCGAGAAGGCGGCGAGGCGCCACAAGCCGGACCCATTGGGAATCGTCCCCAGAGTGGCGCCCTCCCAGACCCGCACGCCGTGTCAGACAAGGCGAGGAATGGCAGCAGTGATACGCGGTCGGTGGCACTGCTGCCATGACCATGACCAAGCCAGCGTCATTACGGTAGGCTACTGATAATCCGCAGCCGGCAAGACCGCCCATGGTGGACAAAACTGTCGGCCCCATCTTTGGGCTCGTGGCCCGGGACCCACTAATCGGCGGGCCCGGCGGTCGGCGGAGAAGGCGGCGACTGAGAGCAGGCGGCTGGGACAGCGCCCAGCCAGATTACCATGTAGCCCACGGGGTAGGCCTATATAAACCCCGGGCACCCATGCAAGAGGTTGGACCCTAATAGCTTTAGGCGCACATCGAGGAAGAGAAGAGCTAGTGGTGCCTTCTCCTTCCTCGCCCGAACAACTCAAGGAGCAACCTTGTACCCACTTTGCCATAGTGATCATGCGGAGACCCGAGAGCGCGATGGGGTATTATCTCCCGGAGAGCCACAGAGCTGGGTAAGATCCATGGCGTGCATGCCTTCGCCTCATCCGTTTCGAGCACCGTGCTGCGTTCTACTCGCCCCCACCATGATAAGCCATCCTTTGGCATATATCGCACCCAACCCGTCATTTGGCACCCACCATGGGGCTAGGTGCACCGTCGTCCAGGAGACCTGCTGCAGGCGGGAACCCTTCCTCCCTGGCGGCGCAGCCAGCCCGCCGCCAGACAGTGATCTGCGCCCGGCAGCTGCGACTGCAGCGCTGAGATCGCTGGCTGTGACCAGCTACCTCGCCCGAACTTGTCGGCGAGGTTAAGGCTCTCGAGCGAGCCTACATCCGATGCGACGCAGGCGGCCCGAAACCTCCTCGCGGGCCTCCTCGAACAACTCCATGTTGCGGCGAGCCTGCCATGGACTTGGAGTCCGTAGGCTCCACCGACCCGATGCTGGTCGACTCCGACACCGTGTCGCTCGGACGCGTTCCCGACCAACGTGGTGGTCTGACGCCGCTCACTCTCGGCGGGGAAAAGCGGCAAATCCGCGAAGTGCTTTGCGTCGCCGGTCATGGCGAGCATTCCGGCGAAGGAGCTCATGACCCTCTCGGCGGCTCTGCAAGACCTGGCGGGCCTATCTCGGAATCGCTGGCCGCCGAGATCTGGAGCACGCCGCCTTCGCTCGTCCAAGTATGAGCGGTTAGCAAGCATGAGGCGGCTTAGAAGCCTACCAGCGTGAGATGGATCGCGCTGTGGCGGCTCGCCCGGCCCGACCGGAGCCTAACCGCCTAAGGCGGGTCTGCAGTAGCGCAGTGAGCATCGCCAACCTGTTCGGGGCCAATGCGCTACAGTATGCATACGCTGCGGAGAACATCGCGCCGCCCGAGCGGCGGCAGACCAGCGGAACAACCTCGAGGTGAAAGCGTCGCTGATGGCGGAGTGAGTCCAGCAGCACCTCGGCGGCTGCCGCGTTGAACGAGGCTTGCGCTGCCGCCGAAGCGCCGCATGCCGGCAAAGCGGCGACCTGCCTCCCGCGCCGAGATCAAAGCGCGACGTCACCGGGACACCGTGGCGGTGTCGCGGATGAAAAACAAGGACACTGGCTGTCGTACACAGTCGGACTCACATCTCCATCGGCGCGACCGGGATGGCCGCCCAAAAAGCGATGGAACGGCGGGGCGACTATCTGCCTCCTCCTCCCTGCGCAAGAAAGGCGAGTCTCCCGCCACCGTCGAAACATCCGACTCGGCGACCGCCTTGGCCGCCAAGAGGAGTTGGAAAAGCAGCGCCCGCCACCGGATCGACCGACTCCACGATCCACGGCTGGAAGAAGAAGATGAGTTAGGTCCGCCCTGTTTGGACCTCGCATCCGAGGCGAGCCCTTTCGGAGGGTTCACTCTCCCGAGATATGCCCAAGTACACGGCTCCATAAAGCGGAAGGCTGCAATCGACTACTCCCGGCCGTCAACATAGCGACGGCAACAAGCGTGTTGCCGTAAAGTATGTTCGCTCATGCTCGAGACACGACCGGACATGGTTGAACAACATAAAGCCCCGCAGCATCAACAGGCTGGGTCGACTTCCTTTGAAGCCATCATCCGCAACTTCAC